>OX345643.1:300000-400000 GCA_947044365.1 Petrosia ficiformis
GAAGGTGCAGTAACCTCTCTTGCTCTTAATGGTAATGGTAATGAGTTATTTGTGGGTACTTCAACAGCTCAGATGTACAAATTCACTGTTCAAGACTTTAGTAAAACATTACTGGGATCATGTCATCATGATGTTATCACAGATATTTGTTTTCCTAGGTAATATGTACATTGTACATAATGAGTGTACATGTATATATTCATGGATTATATTGTGATATAA
Source organism: Petrosia ficiformis (assembly GCA_947044365.1). Taxonomy (NCBI): domain Eukaryota; kingdom Metazoa; phylum Porifera; class Demospongiae; order Haplosclerida; family Petrosiidae; genus Petrosia; species Petrosia ficiformis. Next base: position 300,223 of record OX345643.1, read on the forward strand.
TAGGGGGTCACCTGATCTGTTTGGTACCAGTAGTCGTCATGATGTGAGAGTGTGGCATGCTATAACAGGTCAGGAACTTTTACGTATCACAGTATCTAATCTGTTGTGTAATGCTCTGGAGATTACACCAGATGGGAAAGCTATCATTACTGGTAAGTCACCTATTTCTTTTAGCATTCATTAACCCATTTCTCTCTAGCTTGGGATGACGGCAAAATACGAGCATTTCTACCAGAAAGTGCAAAACCTATATACACTATACATGATGCTCATAGTAAAGTGAGACTCTCTCTCTCCCTCCCTTATTAATCTCTTTGTTATATTCATTACATATTACAGGGAGTAACTGCTATATCTGTAACCTCTAATTCACAAAGGATTATCAGTGGAGGTGGAGAAGGTCAGGTTAGAGTATGGGATATATCTACTCACAACCAAGCAATGAAGGTAGCATTGAAAGAGCACAAAGGTATTATGTGTATATGTACATACTAGTATGTACATATAAAACGTGGACTTGTATATACATAGGTGCTATTACATGTATTAAGATCAGAAGAGATGATGAAGAGGTGAGTTGTAGATTATATAATATATTATATATCTATTATTTATTGTTTAGTGTGTTACTGCCTCTACTGATGGAACGTGTATCATATGGGATTTAGTGTAAGTGTTATTGATATGGGTATTCTATTACTAGATGGTAATCATCAGAGAGGCAAGCCTGAGTGAGCAAGAATTGCATTGAGAGTATGGTGACTGTCCATCGCAGAGGAAGCAAGCAAAATCGCTCACTCAGACTTGTCCTGATGATATACATGTACATGTATATAGGGAGACAGAAATGCAAGTTGAGCCAGTGATGGATTATATCGTGTTTGGGAGTTCATTACTTTATCTACAGTCTATAAGCAGACATGTACACAACACATTATTATAATTATATTCATTATATATTCTCCAGACACAATGTACGCAGTCAGGTCCTCTTTGCAAATACTCTGTTCAAAGCTGTATGCTATCGTCCTGATGAATGTCAAGTTATAACTGGCGGAACAGATAGGAAAGTAGGGTACTGGGAAACATATGATGGAGCTCAGATTAGGGAACTTGATGGTAGTGAATCTGGTAGTATTAATGGAATGGACATATATGATACTAGATTTGTTACTGGTAGCAGTGATAAACTAATTAAGGTTTGGCTTTATGATCAGGGAGATGTTACACACATAGGTATGTATCTTCTTAATCCATTTACTTACATCCATCTGTAGTCCTCTGTCTGCAATCTATTCATGGACTTATCCATCCATTCATACATATGTCCATCCATTTGTCTTTTTATCCATTCATCCATCCATCCATCCATCCATCCATCCATCCATCTATCTATCCTTCCTTCCATCCATCTATCCGTCCATCTTTAGGTCTTGGACACAGTGGAGAGATAACTCGTGTCAAGATAGCTCCTGATGGAAGACATGTAGTAAGTGTAAGTGCTGATGGAGCCATTATAAGATGGAGGATACCTCCACTAAAAGAGGATGTGGGAAAAGACAAAACTAAAGTGATAGAGGAGTCCAAACTAGAGGAAGAGGTGAAACAATTATCATTGAAAGAGAAAGAAGAACACGAGGAGCAGCAAAATGATGAGCAGGAACAAGTAAACTAGAGTTATAATTAATGAACAGAGTCTATAGTCTATTACTAATACATTATGTTACATATCTTTATATATTCAATCTTCCTTTATAATACAAAAATACTAATTATTATACATTAGTAAGAATCAGTCATATAGGTACAGATGAATAGAGTGAATTAATTATTATGTTCTCACAATGTAAAGTGAATAATGAACACACACTAGTAAACGTTTAGTACAAGAGATTAACAATATCACCATTTTCTCTCTAGCCTATCAAAGAGGTTATTATCCTCTGGATTATCATCGTAGCTGCTGTATTCACTTGAGTCATCAGTATCCGTATCAGATGACCAAAAATGTAACATATCTTCTAGATATCTAAAAGAGGACAGTTAGAGTGGAGAGGGGTGCTAACAACATATAAGATTATTAACACTTACTTCTGATGATGATGATCCTGCTTACGCTTTCTAATAACATAGGCAGTTGCTATGACAACTGCAACCAATGCTATTCCGCCAACTGAACAGCTAATTGCTATAACAGCAGATACTGGTTTACCAATAGTACTTGAAGTAGGAGCCATGTCTAATATTATAATATAATATATACGTGTATTATAATAGTGGATTATCATACCTTTATCACAACCTTCTGTTGTTGAATCACAATCAGTAACATCGGTATTCTTATTATCAATAACATCCTTTTCTGTTGAAATATAATCACATGATGCATTGTAAACATGAAGAAATACATTATTAAAGTCTGTATATAATAGGTATATGTAATTTACTTTCGCACACTTCTTGACACTTTTCAACTGATTTGAATGTTTTATTTAAATTAAGTTCCACACAATCTTTACTCATAGCAACACATTGATGAGATTTGGCATCAAACCAGTACCAAGATGAAACTGATATATCGTCACTGGAACTGTACTGCAGACATACATCAATTCCATCACACAGTGGATTCTTCTGTTCACCCCCTCCTGAAGAACCTACAGTATATTATAAATTATAATACACATGGATCACTGATATATCACATTTCTCTTACCTAGTATTAAAGAGTATAACAGTATCAATGTTACCTGATTGCTTACCATCTTGATATCAAGAAGGTTAATATCAAGTGAGTCAAGTCAGATGATGGTCAGCTTTGTTGGTGGGTGGGGCTAGAATAAACCACGCCCATACTGCGCATGCGCAAATACTTGCAGCATTGGAGCCAGAACTTCTTACAAAATATCATTATGTCTGCTCGTGATCAGATGACTAAACTCCTTGACCAATTAATGGGACAGAACAGGGATGGTAAGTTAGCTAAAATTTATCTGGATAATTAATTTTCATCATGTGATTGTGCATGTGATCATCAGGAGCTCTTGACCACACCCACTATTTCTTCATCCTCTTGTTACTATTATAGTATACTACAAGCTGATTGATCGTCATTTTGTGTTATGTAATGTCACATGATCTCATGGCCTATGTACGTGAGTTTTTGGCCGTGAGTTGTATGATTGGCAGATTAATTTTGATAGAGGACTTGCATGTGATGTAATAATTAGCTATGAATATTTAATTAACCATCACGTTTGAGGACAGCTCCATTGGCTAATGTAATAGCATTTACCAAATGTTGGATTGTGGTGCATGAATCAATATTGTAAACTACAGCATGTAAACATGCTTGCCTATACACTTGTTCATTGACACATGCTATCCAAGATGGCCACCATGATCCAGAAGTATATATTAGTGCATTGTCTGTATAGCGGGTTATATTTAGGTATTCACGTACAAGAATGTGCCTCAATTAATTACCACCCTCTCGTTAAAGAAATTCAACATTAATATTCAATACCTCAGAATTCATTAGATGGAGGTCTTGGGTATGTGTATATATACACGTTGTGGTGAGTTATATATCGATGATACTTGTTTGTGATATTGATAGTGTATGGTTTTCATTGTATTGTGATGTGTTCTCTTCTTGTCAGGTGATAAAGATCAGAAGGACAGGCATTTTACTGATCGCGATGTGTGTCGTCCATTTTTATTGGGTATTTGTATCAATGAACTGTTTATTAATACTGTAAGTGGACAGATGGATGGATGGATGACTGGGTGGGTGGGTGGGTGCATGGATGAATGGACGGATGGATCCACTCAACATTTTTGTAGGATACATTTCTTTGAGATGAAAAGATCACATGATCTATATTTTTTATTTTCTAGCGAGAGGAGATGAATGAGTGTATGAAAATTCATTCCCTTGCAATGAAGGATGAATACGAAAGAGCTTCAGAGAAACGAGATTATGGATTTGAAGAGGAAGTTTTAGGATATCTTAAAGATTTCATTAAAGAAAATGAAAGAAAGATAGAGATTGCTAAACGACGAATTGAGAGTGTGGAGGACAATGCTGAACTAGAAAAACTGGTTTGACTCACTCGTTTAATTTCATTAATAATATATCATATATTTGATATTGATTTAGTTAATAATCATTTTATTTAATTTCTCCATTAGGCACAAGAAATTCATGAACTCGCTGTTCAAATAGGAGAGAAAGTTACTAAATCAGAGGCTCTGGGTAATGAAGGTAACGTAGACGAGTCCCTTGCTGTATTACGTGAAGTTGAAGAGATTAAGGAGAAGAAGAAATCATTAGAAGAGCAGTATCATGCCAATATGCCTCGACATGCTCAACAACAACAGAAGCTAAGAGCATGTGAGGTGTGTGGTGCATTTCTTAGTATGTATGATAATGATAGAAGGTGAGTACATGTGTGATGTCACATGATGTAATCACCTACATTGTGTATATAGACTTGCTGATCATTTTGGAGGTAAACTTCACATGGGGTTTGTGAATATTAGAGAGAAAATTACAATACTTGAGGTTAGCACATCTATATCATAGAATAGTCTCATTCCTAGACTATTTGTTGGTAATAGTCTTATTCCCAGACTAACTAATAGTGAGTTTCCAACCATTAACTGACTGACCAATCAAATTCCAGTATTGTAAAATGTCATGTGACATGTTAAGTCTTTACTACTATTAAGGAAAGGTTACTAAATGAACTTTTCCACTTTTTAATCTTTACAAACAGGAAGCTATTGTCAAAAAGAAAGAGAGAATAGAAAAGGAACGAGCAGAGAGAAAGAAGAAAAGCAGGTATGTTATATATCCTCTAGTCGACATTAATTAAAACATTTTTTAGAAGTAGAAGTCGTGAGCGTCGACGAGGAGGACGTAGTCGCAGTAGAGAGAGAGACAGGAGGAGAAGTCATAGGAGTAGAAGTAGAGATAGAGACAAGCGAGATAGACGAAGAAGTCGATCAAGAGAGAAGAGTTCTAAAAATAATGGGTAAATGAAACCAAATGGTTCTGTAATGGAATATCTTCTATCTAACAAACACTATCTATCTACAGATCTGGGGGACGAAGCAAAAGTCCCAGTGGAGATAAGCGAAAGCGTTCAAAAGAAAGGTAAATATGTATGTATATAATAATTATTAATTGTGACCTTTGACCTTTATATAGGAAACGTAGCAGAAGTAGGAGCCACTAGAACTGTATAATAATGCGTGACCTGACGATCACAACTTGAAGTTTTAAATTATAACATTGATACATGTACCATGTTTACAATTATCTTCAATTAATTTTTTGATAATTTTTGATCGTTTTCAAGATAACCAGTCTTCATGTGGTGTTGTTTATTGATAGTTTTAGTAGCACTACCTAACCCCTTGACAAATGAAGTAACAGATTATCTGGTATATCAAAAAATTGTAATTGGTAAGAGTGTGATGAATTCGGAATATGACATGAAGAAAAGAGTTTGAAGGTGGAGAATGTCAGGTTTTACCAGCTAGAAGATCTTCAATCTAGATAGATGCAGTGATGTATAGATAGATAGATACAAATGTATATGTATGTAGATAGATAGATATACTAACCTGTTGTCTGTACATGGACTTAAGGTCTTGTATGTCTAGTCTCAGTTCCTCTGCTTCTTCTACCTTCTCACCAAACATTTGAAGTAGAGCCTCATATTTCTGACTGACTTCCTGTAATATATCAACAGGAGGATGGATAGATGAATGGATAGATAGATAGATGGAGGGATAGATAGATAGATAGATGGATGCATGGATAGGTGAATGGATGGATAGATGGATGGATAGATAGATGGATGGTAAATGGATCGGATATATATATATATATATATATAGATAGATAGATAGATGACCTGTAATTTTTGTTTCAAAGTAGGAATAGTGTCTACTTCTCTTTTTAGTTTTTCATTATTAGTAGTTGCATGAGCTAATTCTTCAGTAATTGATGATCTAGATCTCTCGAGAGATAGAACCATATCTTGTGAATTCAATAATTCTCCTTCCTTTTGTTTGAGCAATGATTGTAAGTGTTCCAAAATGGAGGCTGAGCCTAAAGGAGTTCCCATCCCTCTAATAAATGAATTAGTACCAGTGCTATCATGAGTTATTGATAAAGATCTTTCTAATATTTCACTCTGGATGAAAGAAATAGAATATCGTTCGTATCTATGTTAATCAGTATTTAATTACACCTACTTGTTCTAACGGGTTTGAAATACTGGATTGACGAGATACCGATTGAGGAGGAATTGATGAAAGAGAGAGTGCTAATTGGTTTCGAAGTTTCTCCTGTAAATATCTATATCACATTTTTTAACTCAATGATTTAAAGTATTACTTTCTCTTGTATTTCTAGATATGCTTTTCTGCTCTCAGCCTCCAAACGTACTCTTTCATATTCTAACTGACGTTCTAGCATTTCCTGAAAATGAGAAAGTATTATATGAGAGTAATGAAATATTGAAATTAGGTTTTAATTGAGACCTTTTCTTTTTTCAGTTCATCTATATTTTGTTGAAGATTTAGTCGAAATGTTTCGTGCCTCATTGAATCCCTGTGAATGTCATTATAACAGTTTCCATAGTTACGGTCCATTCCTTACCTTTGATGTGTTTCCTCGAGTGTTTGTAATTTAGTTTTCTCCATTTGAAGAGATGCTACTAGCTGTGATCTCTCTTGTCTCAAAGCACTGAGTTGTCCCTCTAATCCTCCCACACGACTTTGTAATGTCATATCTCTTTCAATAGCACTTCTTTCTTTCTCAACAGCAGTATTTAATTGTGAATGAGCCTCAACTATAATAATAATATTGATAGATATCAATGAATATCGTTATACCACACTACGTAAACCGATGATGTATTTAACCACAAACAGATAAGAAAGCAGAGTGGCGCAGTGGGAGCGTGCTGGGCTCATAACCCAGAGGTCAATGGATCGAAACCATCCTCTGCTATCCAATATTTATACTCACTCACCCAGTCTTTGAGTTAAATTATTCTCTAGTTTCTCCCAGTTGCTTGCCTGAGCTGAATGTGCCGACTGTAAGTGTTCAATTTGTCTCAATAAAGGTCTAGTCGCTTAAGAACAATAGTTTGCAAATGACCAGTGGTATGGGAATTGGAAAAGAAAAATGGTATGGGAATGGAATAATGATATGAGAATGGAACAATGGCACAACAGTAATAATGGTATGGGAATGGAACAATGGTGACAATGGTAATAATGGTATGAGAATGGAACAATGGAATAATGGTATGGGAATGGAACAATGGAATAATGGTATGGGAATGGAACAATGGTATGAGAATGGAACAATGGTGACCAGTTACCTACCATCTGATATGGTATCTGAGAGATCTTGATTTCTTGTGTCTGATTCTTGCAGTCTCTATAATCATGACATTATAATGATGATATAATACATGTAGTTAATGACAGACACCTTGTGTAGATCCGATATCTCCTGTCTTAATTGTTCTTCTCTCCAGGTTGCTTGTTGTTCAGTCCGACTGACATTTAGACGTAATTCATTCACCTGAACACAAAATATTCATCACACCACTGTCACTTTCAATCATCCATTGTCATCATCCATTGTCCCATCTATTGTCACTTTCAATCATCCATTGTCATCATCCATTGTCCCATCTATTGTCACTTTCAATCATCCATTGTCATCATCCATTGTCCCATCTATTGTCACTTTCAATCATCCATTGTCATCATCCATTGTCCCATCTATAGTCACTTTCAATCATCCATTGTCATCATCCATTGTCTCATCCATTGTCTCATCCATTGTCACTTTCCATTGTCACAATCCATCCATCCTTCATCCATTGTACCCTCAACCTCATCAGTTATATCAGCCTACCTGCATTAATAAAGTATCTTTCTCTTTCTCTCCCATCAGTCTTTGTTCCTCAAGTTGTTTCTTCAAAACCTCTTTAGCATTTTGCTGAGCATATGTAGTAGCCTCTTCAATAGCTGTCTGAGAGAGAGCATTAGTTTTACGCATTTCAGTTAGTTCCCTAGTTAACATTAATAAATAACAATAATAACAATAATAATAACAACCTACTTGTATACACTGTCCAGATTACTTTGTAAACTACGAACTTTGTCCTGTAACTCATCTCTCTCAGGCTAGTAGGAAGAGAGAAGTCAGAGTCACACGGTTTGAAAGAAGAATGGAGATATAGACAAGAGAGACTAGATAATAGTAGTACTTTTATTTGTGTTATTTCTTTTGCTTGTTGTTCAGCAATTAAATTCAACTGAGACATTGATTCTAGGGGAATACATACATAATGAACAGAGAGGGAGATGGATGGAAACAGAGAGACTGATGAACAGACAGACAGACAGACAGACAGACGGACAGACAGATGGTACGATACCTTGATATTTTAGTTCATTCTCTTCTTTCTTTTTTACCATTTCTTTCAATCTTTTAATTTCATTTTCCAAATCTTCAATCTGTTGTCTGGAAATATTACATGTCTACCTGCCATTTCTCAATTGTCCATCATCCTTGTCAGTTGTCTTTAGTCCAATTGTCCAGTTGTCCAGTAGTCAAATGTACTGTACTACTTACTTTTGAGCAGTCATCAACTGTTCATTTTGTTTCTCTCTGGATCTCAATTTCTTTATCATATTATTGCTGTGTAATTCTTGTTTTGATAGCTTCTCACCTAATAGTAGTGATGATAATAATAATAATAATAATAATAACTCGTTATTCAGTATTGTATAATGAAGTATAGTTGCTATAGTAACTGTTCCTTAGCAACCATTTCTTACCTTCTTCCATCAATCCAGCAATCATTTCATCTTTCTCTTTCAATAGTTCACTCAATTTCTGTTCTTTTGAGTCTTTTCTTTAAAATAAATTAATTAATTATCAATAACTACTAGATATTATTAAATATCAATAATAACTAGTGGTTAATAACTAGTAGTTACTAATAACCACTAATTATTAATAATAACTAGTGGTTAATAATAATAACCACTAGTTATTAATAACTAGTAGTTATTAATAACTACTAATTGTTATTAATAACAACTAGTTGTTATTAATAACTAGTTGTTATTAATAACTACTAGTTGTTATTAATAACAAGTAGTAGTTATTAATAACTACTAGTTATTAATAACTAGTGGTTATTATTAATAACTACTAGTAGTTATTAATAACTAGTGGTTATTATTAATAACTACTAGTTATTAATAACTACTAATTGTTATTAATAACAACTAGTTATTAATAACTACTAGTTATTAATAACTACTAGTTGTTATTAATAACTACTAGTTGTTATTAATAACAAGTAGTAGTTATTAATAACCACTAGTTGTTATTAATAACTAGTGGTTATTAATAACTACTAGTTGTTATTAATAACAAGTAGTAGTTATTAATAACCACTAGTTGTTATTAATAACTAGTAGTTATTAATAACAACTAGTTATTATTAATAACTGGTGGTTATTATTAATAACCATTAGTTATTAATAACTACTAGTAGTTATTATTAATAACCACTAGTTGTTAATAACAACTAGTGGTTATTAATAACTACTACTTGTTATTAATAACAACTAGTAGTTATTAATTAATAACAACTAGTTGTTATTAATAACAAGTAGTAGTTATTAATAACCACTAGTTGTTATTAATAACTAGTGGTTATTATTAATAACTACTAGTTGTTATTAATAACTAGTGGTTATTAATAATAACCACTAGTTATTAATAACTATTAGTTGTTATTAATATTTATAACAACTAGCTATTATTACTTACTGTTGATTCTTTTCATTATTCAGAAGTTGTATTTGTTGCTTCAAACTATCTCTCTCCTAAAATTACAAAGCAAACAGCCTCAATAATTATACCATTCATCTGTTCATCCATCTGTCTGTCCACCCATTCATCCATTCATCCATCCATTCATCCATTCATCCATTCATCATCCATTCATCATTCATTCATTCATCCATCCATCCATCCATTCATCAACCATTCATTCATTCTTACCTTTGTAATAGCTTGCACTTTCTTTTCACCAGAAGACACTTGACGAGTTAGTTCCTCTTTTACTTCATCCATATTCTCCATTTGTCTCTTAAAACTATCAAGGTATCTGAATAATAATAAACACAGATACACATATACATGTACACAGATACACAGATACACATATACATGTACACAGATACACATATACATGTACACAGATACACATATACATGTACACAGATACACATATACATGTACATAGATACACATATACGTGTACACACCTTTGCATTTCTTGGTTACTATCTTGTAATTTAATCATTTCTTCACTTTGTTGCAATAATTTCATTTCTCTCACTTGTAAAAGTTCTTTTAGCTGAGTCAGTTCCTTAATAATCAGATCGTATGACATATCACATGACTTGCATATTTATTATGTACATGTATCATGTATCAATTGACATATCATATGACTTGCATATTTATTATATACATGTATCATACATGTATCACATGACATATCATATGACTCATCATGAGACTTACAACATTTCCAGTTCTCTCTATTTTGTTTCCATCATTGCTTTCTCTTGCTTCTTGATCTCCAAATATTTTCTTCTCTTCTTTAATAAATGGTTCAGGATTAGTTGATACTATGGGGTTCAATATATCCTTTCCCTCTGATTGATCCTCTTCCTCCTTTTCCTCCTCCTCCTCCCTCTCTTCTGACACTGTTATCTGTTCCACTTCAAGCACAGCTGGAGGTGAATCAGGGACGTCTTCAAACTGTTGTTTCATAACATTTTGTGGCTTCTCTTCTTCGAGCTTTTCTTCAATCTTTTTATTCCCATTTTCCTCTTCATAATTATTCACATTATCTTCTCTCTCCTTTTCTACTGTCTCTTTCATCTCCTTCTCTTCCTCCATCTTCTCATCTTCTCTCTTACCTTTCTCATCAGGTTGTAGTACATCAGTTTCTATTTTATTATCAGGTGTTACAACCTCTAGTTCATTACCAGATGTAACCAAAGGGACTTCCCCATTATCACTGGTCTTGATATTAGGTGATGTCACTATACTCTCTCCCTCCGAAGTGGAAATGGGTGTGGTCTTACAGTTCATACTAGCATGGACTGAAATTGGAGTAGATGTGAGAGTCAAAGAAGATATTGGAGGCGTGTCAGTGGGTTTGAGTGGAGTTGATATTTCTGGATTTTCCTGAGGAGTAACATCATCTATACCAGTCTTCTCATCTTCATTAACAATCGTTTTGGTAGATGTGGATTTAGATTTTGTTTTTTTCTTGGTAACTGGTTTTGAAGATTGGGTACGGGGCGATCTACCCCAGAACGAGTCTGTACCACCCCACGTTGAGCCAAAACTATCTTCAGTGACAACATCTACATTAGAATCTGTAACGGTATTTGAAGAGCTATGATGAGACGTAGGAAGAGATGTGGAACCTGTATCGTAAGGTTTTGCTGTATTACTATCTATTGTGTGAAATAGAACCATACAGTATATATTCTAATTAAAAGTACACGGTAAGAAATTATATTGGTCTCTATTTATAATGATTTTTCACATACTACCTGATGGATTCTGTTCTCCTGGGGTCTCACTGATATCAAGAACACGATCAATAGATTTCTGAGCTTGATTGATTGCAGTTCGAGCAAAACTAAAACTAGAATCAAACCAGGACATGTTATCCAGCCACGCCCATCAATTAAATAATTAATTATTCATAGCTACCCACATGGAGGACCAAATAGTACATGAGGTAAATTTTAGAAGTACTATTTCTCTTATTATAAAATTTATTATTAATTCCAGATTCCTGTATACCTCTCACAAGGACTAGCCGATAACCTGTTTCTATTTCAGGTTTGATACCAAAACCACATACCCATACTCTAGCTATATAGTCTCATTCCCAAACCATCAAGATCTTAGTATTAGTTTCATTCCCAATCTGTTAAGATATAGGCTTTATTAACTATATTTCTTACACAGTATCCATTACGTCCAGCACACACACCTTATGATGGTTCCAATGTAATGGGTGCACGTACAAAACCTGAGTGTGGACAAGTGGAGTTAGATGTTGCCATAGAAACAAGAGGTCCACATTACAGTCGAAGCAAAGGTGAGCAATATGCTAGAGGAACGGAAGGAGAAGGCAGTACACCTTACTTTAAAAGGTACAGAGTTAATTAATTAATAACGCTATTATTATTAATATTAATTAATATAGTGGATTAATGGACAAACAGACATTAACTTCCGATACTAGAAACCATAACAGAGATTATCGTTATGTGGCAGGTGTACTCAAAGATGGTGAATATTATTATTTAATATCTATTAATTAACTAGTTACATAGGTGAGCTCCACCTAACTCCACTGAAAACTATATTGCAGTTGAGACCTACATTAGTACATCTTGACATTAGTGATAATAAAGTGTCTCTTGGAACTACCAGCGATGGTGATACCACAGCAACAGAAAGTGAAGAAGAAGAAGCCAAGCCTGTCACAGTATAGTTCCTTCTCCTACATATTCCATTCACTTCCTTCTTCATATTATTTCATTAGGTGAGATTTGCTCGTGCAGGATTAAAAAATAAGACATCAACTCAAAAAGAACCTGAGGAGTCATGGCAACCAGCTCTGTATCACTCTATACAAGTGTGTGTGTGTGTGTGTGTGTGTGTGTGTGTGTGTGTGTGTGTGTGTGTGTGTGTGTGTGTGTGTCTATCCTTTGTAGTCTGGATTTAGCTTGTTCATTAATTTGCATGTACATACATGTACATGTACATACACACATGTACATACATGTACATGTATGTACATGTACATGTACATACATGTACATGTACATACACACATGGATCATTTAGTCTGCTGAAGCCACACAAGAGAGAATTCTACTTTTTGGTGGTGATGAAGACCACACCCACTCATTTTCCTCTACACATCAGTAAGTGACACTAACTATTGAAATTAATTAATATTAATATTAATTAAAATCAGAGAATACCTTGATTCAGTATGTCCTGTTGAAGTCAGTCAACAGAGGTAATTGTGTGATGAAACATACATTTAATAATTATAATTCTATTATTTAGTGAGAGTCCCTCGGGTCCTCTTGGGGTACTGTCTTTGACGCAGTTAAAAAGTCTTCCTTTAGAAAAGCAAGTGATAGAATTAATGAAGAAAGGTATACAATACATATGCATGAATAGAGTGATGAGATTTGTATACATCTCCTCCTCCTCCTTCCACCTCTTCTTCCTCCTCCTCCTCCTCCTCCTCCTTTTTTATAGCAATGTTATTGCAATTTGATAGAGTGTATACTCTGTTAGGAGTGGGTCGTGGTTTAAGAGCAGCTGTTCTTGATGATCTCCAGAGATGTGCAGTGTTAGTACAGGGTTGCTGGGTCGTTCATTCATCACTAGCTGTTGAACATAAACTAAGAAATGCTAGAGATTATATTGTTAGTTTTATATCTATTTAATATTATACATCTATCTATCTATCCATCTATTTTTCTGTTTTATCACAGCTGTGGTGTTTTACTAAAAATCATGTTATTACAAGAAAAGATTTAACTGCAACTCTAAAGGCAATATATATCCATGCATCCATCTATCTATCTATCCATCTATCTATCTATCCATCTATATATCTATCCATCTATATATCTTATCCATCTATATATCTATCTATCCATCTATATATCTTATCCATCTATATATCTATCTATCCATCTATATATCTATCCATCCATCTATTCATATATCTATCTATCCTTCCATCCATTCATCCGTTGTTCATCAATTTGTCATTACATCTATCTATCTATCTATCTATCCATCTATCTATCTATCTATCTATCTATCTATCTATCTATCTATCTATCTATCTATCTATCTATCCATCTATCCATCCATCCATCCATCCATCCATCCATCCATCTATCTATCTATCCATCTATCTATCTATCTATCTATCCATCTATCTATCCATCCATATTATAAAACAGATCACTACTTCACAACTCAGAGATTTACTTGATCCTCTTGCCATACCCAGGACGGGGGGTGGATGGGAGTTTCGTCAATCACTTGATGAAGATTTTATTAGCAAGTCAGTTTATAGACCACACCCACTATAAATTATAATTAATTATTATAACAGATATCCTGGTGTTGTCACATCTCAGAATGAATGGTGGGAGAAAAGACGTTCTGAGTATGTTTGTGTGTTTGTGTATACGTTAATATAATTGCTGATCATACATATAATAGTTTGGTTCTTGCTCTTGGTATTGGAGTCTCTCCTGATACTGTAAACCCTCATCCTCAACAACATGGTAGTCATCATTTTATCACTAAATTACTTGATCCTACCTCCTCTCTCATCTTCCCTCTTCCTTCTCCTCCTTTATCTTATTATAACATCCATCCATCCATCCATCCATCCATCCATCCATCTATCCATCCATCCATCCATTCGTTCATTCATCCATCCATCCATCCATCAATCCATCTATCCATCCATCCATCAATCCATCCATTCGTCCATCCATCATTCATCCATTCATCCATCCATCCATCCATCCATCCATCCATCCATTCATTCATTCATCCATCCATCCATCCATCCATTCATTCATTCATCCATCCATCCATCCATCTATCCATCCATCCATCAATCCATCCATTCGTCCATCCATCATTCATCCATCCATCCATCCATCCATCCATCCATCCATCCATCCATCCATTCATTCATTCATGTATCAGGTGTAGTAACAGGTCAAAAGATCCTGTCCACGGCGATACAGAAAAGTAAAGATATACAATCACTTCACTTCACTCCATTAAGACAACATTCATTACCTCCAAATCAAATTATAAAGACTCATACAGAGGGTGTGGTCAAAACCGAAATGTCTACTGTTGAAGAAGCCATAAGCCTGTTCTGTGTGCAGTCAATTGGAAGAGGTGTAGTTTCTGTTTCTGAACTGAAAGATAGATTATTACTACATCAAATATCATTATCTGAGGGTGATCCCCTTTGGTGAGTCTATCTATAATCTATATTGTATTAATTATTAATTATTAATTTAGGGGTCAAGGGATTTCTGATGATTTGGTGGGTGTGGCTTTATCATCAACTAATGTAGTTAATGTTGGTCAAATCGATGGTAAGAAACTTTATGCTTTGAGAAATATTGGAGATAAAACAGATCCTGTAAGTCAGACTCTTTGTACCTTACCTCTTCCCCTCATCCTCCTCCTTCCTCTCCTCTCCTCCCTCCCCTCGTCCTCTCCTCCTCTCCTCCTCTCCTCCTCCCCTCCTCCTCCCTCATCTTCCATCGTCTCATTCCATTCTTTAGTATCGTGAAATTGTTCTCAATATGTATAAAACTAGTCGATGTTTAAAACGCAAAGTAATTCAGGATGAGATAACAAAGCAACATAATGAATGTGATAATAAAATACTATCATTAGTACTAAAAGTATGTATGTATGTATGTATGGATTGTGTATGTACTAAATGCACATGTATGTATATCATATAGGATTTGTGTAAGAGTAGAGGATCACAATGGTTTATTACTGGAATGGAAAAATGACAAGGTTTTTTAAAAATTACAAAAAAAATTTATCAAAAACACATTTCTTCTTAAGAATTAAAATATCTTTCTAAAAACATTCTTCTAAAGAATTAATTAATTAAAGAGAAACAAAAATGATTATAATTATAATAATGTCTGAAAATATCTAAAGAGAAACAAAAATGATTATAATTATAATAATGTCTGAAAATATCTTTACATATTTATCATCTACATTACTAGTTATTACTAGTTATTACTAGTTAGGTATTGAGGGACAAAAATAATATATGCAGTTAATAACTACATTCAATATTGGATGTGATTCATTGTGCTTCGACATATAGTTCTGGATTTGTGAAAGAGAACCCAAGAAATAGCTCTGTGTCAAGATTATTGATGACCTCTTTATCAACTGGTGATAAGACACACCTCTCACTTGTAAACTCAGCATCGAAATTATTATACGCCTTCTTTCCTTTCTGTAGTGAATGGATGGATGGAGGGATGAAGGGATGGATAGATGAATGGATGAAGGGATGGATGGATGGATGGATGGATGGATAGAACTCACAATTTTTGGTTTGTAAGGTGGTTTAATTTCTCTAGCTGCGAGTTTTGTCCAGTCAATTGTTTGAAAAAAAGAATGATTTTTGATATCATCATGACCGGTAGTTGGGTGGCATCCCAAACGTTTTGCGGGATGTTTAGTTAAGAACTGCATGTATAATAATATGACATGTGAAAATCAGAAATAATATCACTTGTGAAAAACACATTTTTAACACTCACTAATCATGTATTTGAGCCGAAAGTCAACTAAATTATACAAGTATAAATCCCAACCTGATTCTGATTGGAATTGAGACAGAAACATCAAGGGGAGTTTAAGTCTGAGCTGTCGTATTGCGATTGAGGAGTCTAACAAAAGTCCCAAACTGATTCTGATTGGGATCGAGACTGGCACATGAAACTACAATGTAGTCTCGTCCCCAGCCGCCCACGCCCTTAACGAGCGAGAGGGCATCTGAATTATATAATAGGTATCTTGTAAATGAATAGGTGAGTGTTTTAAAAGTGATTGGTCACACACACTATAATATACATGTATATATACAATGTACATTAGTTATATACTCACTCCTTGTATACATGATTTGATTGGCTCTGACATTCCTCTTGGATAACGAACTGATTTTTCCATTATATTTTGGAATAGTTCATCATCATCATCACCATCAAATGGAGGCTAAAGAAACAAGATGATAAATATGAGAGGATCAAACATTATACAACTGCGTATTAACTACAATCAATATACCAAATTGAAATATTTCACAAGTGAGGCCAGTAATGCGCTTAGGAATGCAATAATTAACATGTGACAGTCATGTGCACAACCTAAAGTTAACTAACATGGACAGGGGTATGCAAAAAGGAATGCAATAATTAACATGTGACAGTCATGTGCACAACCTAAAGTTAACTAACATGGACAGGGGTATGCAAAAAGGAATGCAATAATTAACATGTGACAGTCATGTGCACAACCTAGTTAACTAACATGGACAGTGGTATGCAAAAAGGAATGCAATAATTAATGGGTGTGCAAAGATCACAAGTTGAAGGTACTTCTTACCTGTCCTACTAACATCTCAAATGTGAGGACTCCCAGAGCCCACCAATCAACAGAGGCGTCATATGGCTGGTAGTTAATAATCTATATTGAATATAGTAATGATAATAGTTACTATGTGTAGTGAGGCTATCATTATATAAAGGTATTCTTGGAGATCCTAAAGATGACCTCTGAACTCTACAGATCAATCCACTCCTGTATTAATGACATACATGGTCACAAGGTAGTCTATTCTGCAGGCTTTGTAAAATATCATGAATATTTGTTAGTGAAACTGGTGAGCAATTAGAAGGAGTATAAACTATTCCAGTCCATAAATAAACAAACATAATATATATAAAATATAATTAAACATGTACATATATATAACATGCATACATGTGTATATACATATATGCATGTTACATACATAAATACATACATACATACATACATACACACATACATACACACATACATGTCAATACATACATACACACACACACACATACATACATACATATATACACACATACATACACACATACATACACACATACATACATACATACATACATACATACATACATACATACATACATACATACATACATACATACATACCAACATACATTTCTTCAGAGAATACATACATATACAGTACTGAAAGTAGACACTCATCTTACATGTATTTACCCACCCACACCCACACCCACACACTAACGCACACACATACATACCTCAGGTGCTATATAGTCCGGTGTACCACAGAATGTTCTGGTTTTTGATCCTCCCATTATACCTTCCTTACACAGACCAAAGTCCGCAATCTTCACATGACCCTCGTGGTCTAACATAACATTATCCAGCTTCAGATCTCGATATATAATACCTCTACTATGTAAATATATGAGACCAAGTACTATCTCGGCAGAATAGAACCTAGAATATGAGAATGTATATAAATACAACTATAACATGTATGTATATGCATGACTGTAATAAATACAGGGAGATTCTTGGAGAAAAATCAAGTGATTAAATATTTGTGGTTCTGTAACAGTCAATAGTCGTGTGATAATTAACAAAACATAATTAATGAAATTTTTACCAAATCACCTTGTTTGAATCTCTGAAAATCGTCCCAGTTCTAATATATGAAACATGAGGTCACCTCCATTGATATATTCCATTACAAAAAACAGATGATCACGAGTTTGGAAGCAAGAATGAAGGGATGTGAGAAAAGGAGGTTTACCTCGGAGAGCAAGGACTCTCCTTTCATTTAGAGTACATTCAACATCATCCTCTTGTACCACCAAATCTTTTTTCAAAGACTTTATAGCATACACCTCTTTAGATGCTTTGTGTTCGGCAAGGAATACCTGTTCACAAACATAAAATACATGATTACCACTAAATAATTGTGTTTTTACTTGTTATTCAACATACTATGTGTTTGACAGATGAAACAAATATGTAAATATTGTACACATCACACACACACACACACACACACACAGACGCGCACCTTTCCAAATGATCCTTTGCCAAGAACAACTATGAGTTTAAAGTCTTCTAAACTCAGTTTTGGCAAACCATGTGAATCTGTGTTTAGTTCAGAGCCTCTTCGAAAGTCAAGATTCAATTCAGCCTTGAGAGCAGATAATTTATTACCTTTAATAGTCTTCTGATATTCAGCAATTAACTAAATGATATAATTATACTATAATACATACATACATACATACATACATACATACATGCATGCATGCATACATACATACATACATACATACATACATACATACATACATACATACATACATACATACATACATACATAGTTACATACATACATACATACATACATACATACATACATACATACATGCATGCATGCATGCATACATACATACATACATACATACATACATACATACATACATACATACATACATACATACATACATGCATACATACATACATACATACATACATACATACATGTACATACATACATACATGTACATACATGTACATACATACATACATACATACATACATACATACATACATACATACATACATGCATACATACATACATGTACATACATACATACATGTACATACATACATACATAAATACATACATACATACATACATACATACATACATACATACATAAATACATACATATATACAAACATATATACATACATACATGCATACATACATACATGCATACATACATATATACAAACATATATACATACATACATGCATGCATACATACATACATACATGCATACATACATATATACAAACATATATACATACATACATGCATGCATACATACATACATACTTTCTCAGCTTCCACATCGGATATAATTCGAAAACTTTGCTTCCTTGCTGTACTTTCACCCAATAATTTGAACCACGATTCTACCCTCTGTCCCTCACAAGTCTCGGTAATTATTTCGCTGAGTTTTAACGAAAGACCTCCAATGTAATCATTACTTCCAATACGATCCCAATCCCACACAGCTATATAAATTGAATTTTCTAACTCTTGTTCCGAAACATCACTGATGAGGAAAAGAACAGAGAAATGAAAGGATAGATAGATAGATACTAGATAGATAGATAGATAGATAGATAGTTAAATAGATACTAGATAGATGCATAAATACACATATATTCATAGATAGATAGATGCATAAATACACATATATTCATAGATAGATAGATGCATAAATACACATATATTCATAGATAGATAGATACATAAATACACATATATTAATAGATAGATAAATGCATAAATACACATATATTAATAGATAGATAAATGCATAAATACACATATATTCATAGATAGATAGATACATAAATACACATATATTAATAGATAGATAGATGCATAAATACACATATATTAATAGATAGATAAATGCATAAATACACATATATTCATAGATAGATAGATACATAAATACACATATATTAATAGATAGATAGATGCATAAATACACATATATTCATAGATAGATAGATGCATAATTACACATATATTCATAGATAGATAGACGCATAAATACACATATATTCATAGATAGATAGACGCATAAATACACATATATTCATAGATAGAATACAGTTATATATATGAGAGCATGAACCTCAATGATGGAGTTCATGTATGTATCATCTATCCATTTAGATAAATAGATAGATAGATAGATAAATAGATAGATAGATCGGTACATACATAGATTGATAACTTACAAGAAGAAAGTCTCATCAAACCGTGGATTCAACGTTTTGTCTTTTCGTTCTGTCTTTTGTTTGACACAAACGATATCTGTACCATCTTTTCCAATCACACACACTTTAACATAAGGATCGGCTAAGCCATTAGGATCCATTGGGGGCAAGTTTGCACACTCCAGAACTAAAGTAGATAATATATAATATTATTGAGCCCCCTGTGGGGTGTTATTATGAAACATCACACACACACACACACACACACTCACACCAGATATCATTACCTTCGATATTGATTCTCCATTTATCCTCAGCAAATCGTTGTGTGTAATATCCTAGTAAGATTCTTCCTCTTTTCTCTTGAGTGTGAGTCCCACAAGTTTTAGGAATGATATCTTTGCAACGATGATGAGCACATAATCCACAACTAGCACATTTTACACCTTGCTTCCTTAGACCGTATATCATAGATCCACAATGTTCACAAAACATTGGATGGAAAAAGGTAGTTGTCTTGAAATCATGATTACTGGGTGTCTGTGTGAATTAAATTGAATGAGGTGTGAATAGTGCGAAGAGTGAGGGAGGTGGGATTTAATGGGGTGTGTGAAAAGTGAGGGAGGTGAATGGTGTGTGTGAATAGTGTGGGAAGAAGGGGATAGTGTATAAATTGATGTAGTAGATTGAGTATTACATCCTGCAAGTTAATCATATTTGTGTTTGAGTATACATTTAACACATTTATGCGATAATATAATTAATGAACCCAATGTCATAGAGTAATCCCCTAGTACTAACCATTCCAGCTGGAAGACTTGTTCCTGGACATATGAATGAAATAAATTCCAAACATCTTTTATGGATAGCAAAATCACAAGCTAAAGAATGAAATATTTATAATCATTACTAATTAAGGTATGAAAACATTTCGCTTTGTACTGAGAGCTTACTAATTAACTACCTGGGAAGTGAACCTATAGCTTAATGACACCTAATGTAGTTGGTTATTATCTTAATACTCAATATATAAATTTATTTATAATTAATATTAATAGAAATTTAGATGATGACATCATGGTAGTAATTAGCAGATTCTAGGAAATCAATGAAGCATCACAATATGTAATTCTATTTGAGAGAATTACACATAATTATAACTATATAAAATAATTATGATAAATGTGTAGCCATATTGTAGCCATGTAAACTATAACTTACATAAACATTTGTAGCCTTGAGGCCCAGAAAGTCCCCTATAATAAGCAAAAGTGATAACACAGACGCATATATTATTACTAGTGTCGTTTTAGTTAACTATAACTATAACTAAAACCCCTTTTAGTAAGGTATTATGAGTTTTAGTTAACTAAACTATATCTATAACTAAAACCCCCTTTAGTAAGGCAATGTGACTTTTAGTTAACTAAACTATAACTATAACTAAAACCCCTTTTAGTAAGGTATTATGAGTTTTAGTTAACTAAACTATAACTAAATTACAGGTCTACTGCAATAACTATAACTAACTAATAATAGGCTTAATTAACTAAAACCTTTAACATTATTTTAGTTAATATATATATATTATGTATATAATATATATATATATATAATTATATAATATATATATATATATATATATAAATTGTGATAAACTGAAGATTATAACTATAACTAAAAGTGGTCGTTATTGTCATGCTAAAACAACACTAATTTTTAGGTCCGGCTTACATCATACTTCATTGAAAATACATATGTATATATATATATATATATAATTATAATTATCTTTTATATTATGTATTTAATTCATTGCAGATCATTACATGTGTACAGTTCTGCAAATGTATTCATAATTGCTATAAATATTATATAATATTATTATTATATTAATGATCTATAATTATACACTCACCAAAGAAATCTAGTACAATGTCCACAAAAGGTAAATTGTGTGAAGTAGGTTAGTACAAACTTGTGTCCCTTGATCTCAACTATTTTCCCGTGCTTTACTGCATTGCGACGTCTTGGCCTTCTTGGAGCTTCAGCCATAATCGTATTGCGATCCCCTTCTTCTTCACTAAAATGCTGTCCTTCAGTTTGTTCTTCTAATTTTCAACCTGCCCTGCTAATCTGTTATAATGTTTTTTCAGGAAGAGATAGTCACGTGATTTGTTTCCATGGTAACTATATGTAAACTGATAAACTCAAGTAAGTTAAAATTAATCAAGTCATAATGTCTATCACTTTCATTATCATTTTAGAATGAGTCGTTTATATGATGCAGCTGAACCTGGAGTCATTGATGAAGAACTTTTACATAAATTAGTACAGGAACAAGGTCCCACAGGAGAAGCAGGAAGGATTGCTTTGAGTGAAGGGGTGGAGTTTTCTGAAGTCATGGAATTATGTATTGACTTCAAGAGTCAGTAATATAAAAATTCCTGGAATTTATAATTTACACTAACTACGGTTGCAATTAATTAATATACAATACTTATTACTTTATTAGGTGTGTGTGTATAATATTACAACATCCCACTATTAATTTGAGGAAACCTATTGAACTATTTCCTGTTCACATTCTAAAACAAACAATTCCACATAATATCATGATGCATCTATTTTCTGAGTACATTACTCATCATGATGCATCTATTTTATAAATACATAATATCTATGTCTCTAATCATAATGCATCTATTTTATAAGTACATATATCTATGTCTCTAATCATAATGCATCTATTTTATAAGTACATATATCTATGTCTCTAATCATAATGCATCTATTTTATAAGTACATGACTAATTATGATGCATCTAATTTATAAGTACATATATCTAGTAATCTAATATACAATTACTTGTAATCTAATGTACAATTACTTGTAATCTAATGTACGATTACTTGTAATCTAATGTACAATTACTTGTAATCTAATGTACGATTACTTGTAATCTAATATATAATTATTTGTAATCTAATATACAATTATTTGTAATCTAATGTACAATTACTTGTAATCTAATGTACGATTACTTGTAATCTAATGTACAATTACTTGTAATCTAATGTACGATTACTTGTAATCTAATATATAATTATTTGTAATCTAATATACAATTATTTGTAATCTAATGTACTATTCTTTTATTCCAGATATTCAACAGATTGAGAATTTATGGCAATTCAGAAATTTAAGAAAACTTCAACTGGATAATAATATTATTAATGTAATAACAGGACTGGATCAGTTGATTCATTTAGAATGGTTAGGTAAGTAAAAAATATCATATTATAGATACGATTTTATCATTATTCTTCTGTAGACATACTAATATTCGTTTTGTTTTCATTTCATTCTAATAATGTGTATTAATTCACAAACAATCACACAATACCTCATTATTAATCGTCCATGATATACATATATGTACATGTACATACACACATATAATTATACATACATGTACATGTGCATGTATATCAATTTCAGATTTATCATTTAATAATCTCAAAGAGATACGTGGATTGGAAAAACTGACAAAACTCAAAGATCTCTCATTGGCCCATAATTTAATTAAACATGTGGGCGGATTAGTCACTCTCACTGAACTACAAGTGTTATCACTGGGTCATAACCAATTAGAAGATCTTCAAGGGACTGTATTGTACTTGCATCAGTTACCCTCTCTGGAAACTCTCTGTCTTAAAGGGAATATGTTCAGTGTTGTACCATCTCATGAGGATGAGAGGATGGAGATTGAGGTGTTTCGTGATTACCAGATGGTTTGCCTAGCATTTCTGCCAAACTTAATCTATTTAGATTATCAAATGATTACCGATGAAGCCGTAAGTCCTCTATACTTAATATATATCCTCATGTGTATATGTACCCTTTATATAGATGTACATGTATATTATATTACTCTCCCCCCTTAATATGTACATGTACTCTTTATATATATACATGTACATGTACATAATACCCATGTACATGTACTCTTCATATATACATGTACATGTACATAATACCTTCATATGTACATACTCTTCACATATACATTTACATGTACATATTACCCTCATATGTACATGAACCCTTCATATAAAGATGTACATGTACATGTACTATAATACCCTCATATGTACATGTACATAATACCCTCATATGTACATGTACATAATACCCTCATATGTACATGTACATAAGACCCTCATATGTATATGTATTTCATCTAGAGGGCTGTAGCTTGTGAAAGACATGATGAAGCTATCACAGAGCTAAAAACAAAAGAGAGACAAGAGATGATTAAAAGACAACAAAAAGACGAAAAGCAGAAAAAGCTTCTCCAGTTAAAAGTGAGCATATATGTTATATCAACATTGTATCCATGTTTGGATTGTTATAGTTCTTATTAAATAAGGATATTACGTAATATTGATATGTATTAATGATATGTAAATGTACTAATGACATTCATGTATTTGTATGGTAATGAACCAGTAAACAGGATATCATGTAGAATGTAGAGTGTTGAACTTTATTATTAACCCTGCTATTTCCTTTAACAGCTCTGAGTTAAGGGCATTTGTCTAACCACACACAGTCAACATGTATACTTTAGGAATAGTAAATAAAGAAGGAAAAGTATCCCTATGATTGCTTTATGATTTAACAATGAATCGTTAGCTGATGACCTTCTCATGTCAACAATACAGTGTTTCATTCTAAAGTTCTCCTATAAGCTTTGAAATGTACATCAACTATTAATAAATACAGTTTCCTTAATGTAATAATTAGTGTATTTTGAATTTTTGGGAGTTCTGTTGTATGTAATTAATATACTGTTGACTCATAAACAAATAATGCTTTCAATTCTTCTCTCTCTAGACAGCGTATATTGATGGAATAGAAGATGAACAGTTATATATGTCATTGTTTGAGGAGGATACTGAAGCAAAGAGATTAGCTCTCATACCTGGTGAACAAGAAAGACTTGATAAGTAATCTATTTACATACACATACAATGTACATACATACATAAATACATAGTTACATACATACATACATACATACATACATACATACATACATACATAGTTACATACATACATACATACATACATACATACATACAGACATACATACATATATACATACATATATACATACATACATGTACATACATACATACATACATGTACATACATACATACATGTACATACATACATACATACATGTACATACATACATACATACATGTACATACATACATACATACATACATACATACATGTACATACATACATACATACATGTACATACATACATACATGTACATACATACATACATACATGTACATACATACATACATGTACATACATACATACATGTACATACATACATACATGTACATACATACATACATGTACATACATACATACATACATGTACATACATACATACATGTACATACATACATACATACATGTACATACATACATACATACATGTACATACATACATACATACATACATACATACATGTACATACATACATACATACATGTACATACATACATACATGTACATACATACATACATACATGTACATACATACATACATGTACATACATACATACATGTACATACATACATACATGTACATACATACATACATGTACATACATACATACATACATGTACATACATACATACATACATTGATTTTGTTAAGGTAATTGTAATAGTAATAATTTATAGTACATTGACTTAGGAGGTGATAGTAATAGTAATAGTAATAATTATATTGATTTTAAGGTAATAGTAATATTATAATTACTACATTGTATTGTAATTGACCCCATGTCTGGCATACATACATACTTGTGTGTGTGTGTGTGTGTGTGTGTGTGTGTGTGTGTGTGTGTGTGTGTGTGTGTGTGTGTGTGTGTGTGTGTGTGTGTGTGTGTGTGTGTGTGTGTAGATTGATACTAGCCTCTTATATATTAGATATCATGATAACACTTTACTAATATCGGAGGAGATTCTAGCAATAGGTTTAGATGAAGAAGACAAAAGAAGGAAAGAAAGAGAAGCTTTCTTTATAGCTCTAAAGAAGGCACTAGAATCCAATCAAGAGATATCTGTTAATAGAATTCAACAATATGAGAAAGAAAGGACACAGGTTTGTTACTAAAAAGGGGGGTTCCCCACATCTATCTTACATTACTAAAGCATCTATCTCACGTTACTAAAGAGGGATGTTTCCTTCATCTATCTCACATCATATAGTTACTAAAAAGGGGGGTTCCCCACATCTATCTCGCATCATATAGTTACTAAATAAGGATGTTCCCTTCATCTATTTCACATCATATAGTTACTAAATAAGGATGTTCCCTTCATCTATTTCACATCATATAGTTACTAAATAAGGATGTTCCCTTCATCTATTTCACATCATATAGTTACTAAAGCCTCATGTATCTCATATCATACATGGTTATATACCCATCTCTATTTCCTTCAGTTACTTGCTGAACAAAAAAGTGAAGCTGTTGATCAAAAAGTTACTGAACTATATCATGAATTAATGAAATTAGAAATGTTATTAGTGGACCAATTAGACGTAAGGGAATTTATTAATTACTACCCTTTAATTATATTAGTAATTAAAATTCTTCGACCAATGAGATGTGTGTGAGGGAATTTAAATTATCCCATAGAGTAATAGTGAATTTAATTTAATTAACATTCCTGTTGCATAATACATTTTAAGGAAATTATCAAAGATTTTGATCGTAATTATAACGAAATGATTTCACTGTTCTTAGAGAAGATACAAGCTCAGTAAGTATATGTCTCTATTAATAAATATGATTATTAACTTGTGATCTCCTGGGTATAGTATGACTCAGTTAAGAGATTATGAAAAGGATCATCATGAAACGCTAACTGAAGAGGCTACTAAACTACTTGAGGCACATAGTAAAGGACAGTTAGAAGAAGAGCTACCTGACACAGTTAGAATAGTGAGGATGTGTGTATTTATTATTATGTGTTATACATAATATTATACTGTATATATTATATATACATGTATTATTACAAGTACATGTATGTGTTTATTATAATATATTATTATCTTTTAGTTATTTTCAGATAAAGACACTCTTTTAGGAGCACTAAACAGTTCTCATGATACACACATGTTATCTATTGACAATAAGGTATACACTATATACTACAATACTATATACTACAATACTATATACTACAATACTGCTACAATACTATATACTACAATACTATATACTACAATACTGCTACAATACTATATACTATAGTACTATATACTACAATTGTGTAATGCAGTATTACTGTGTAGTAGTAAATAGTAAGGAAATTGACAATACTGCTACAATACTATATACTATAGTACTATATACTACAATTGTGTAATGCAGTATTACTGTGTAGTAGTAAATAGTAAGGAAATTGACACATACAATGTACCAATGATAACATGCCCTTTCACCTATGCTTGGATAATAACTATAATAATACTGTATTGTATTGTAGTATACTATACTGTAGTAGTACTATACTGTATTAGTATGTAGTATTGTAGTAGTACTATACTGTATTAGTATGTAGTATTGTAGTAGTACTATACTGTATTAGTATGTAGTATTGTAGTAGTACTATACTGTATTAGTATGTAGTATTGTAGTAGTACTATACTGTATTAGTATGTAGTATTGTAGTAGTACTATACTGTATTAGTATGTAGTATTGTAGTAGTACTATACTGTATTAGTATGTAGTATTGTAGTAGTACTATACTGTATTAGTATGTAGTATTGTAGTAGTACTATACTGTATTAGTATGTAGTATTGTAGTAGTACTATACTGTATTAGTATGTAGTATTGTAGTAGTACTATACTGTATTAGTATGTAGTATTGTAGTAGTACTATACTGTATTAGTATGTAGTATTGTAGTAGTACTATACTGTATTAGTATGTAGTATTGTAGCAGTACTATACTGTATTAGTATGTAGTATTGTATTAGTACGTAGTATTGTAGTAGTACTATACTGTATTAGTATGTAGTATTGTAGTAGTACTATACTGTATTAGTATGTAGTATTGTAGTATATAGTAAATTCCCAAAAACTCTCTAATTAATTTTATATTTTATAATCATTTATATGGTAATATGGTTACAGGAGAATTCCCTCACCATGCATAATTAGGTTAATTATAGTATTAGGTTAATAGTAATACATGTATGCACCTTAGTGTTTGACAAGTGTGACCACTTCTAGTTATAGTTATAGTATGATGGTTATCTAGTTATAGTTGATTAACTAAAATAATATTAGGCTTACTAAAAGGGTTTTAGTTTTAGTTAACTAACTAAAAGTGCCCATTATTGGCAATTTAGTTAACTAAAACAACGCTAGTAAAAATTTAGTACAGTAATTATTGATTCTGTATTTTCACTAACATCACATATCACACCTCCTTCACAGGAGGACAGCATACGTCTCCGAGCATCGAAAGACTCAAAGATATTAATGAATGACATTATAGAAAAAGAAAGCTCCAGAAATAGACAGAGAATTACAGAAATATCTCAATATATTGATTTACAACGTGAGGAAACAGAATACTGGCTATCTGGGGGTAATGAAAACTAATGTAATACTGATAATAAATAATTATAGTCACATGATGTCACATGATTAATCAGATGATTGGCTATCTAGAGGTAATTAAAAATACTGACGACATTTAGGATTTAATTAATTTCACAAACAAAATAATATATTTTATATTCTCAATGTATTGATTATTATAATTATAGTCACATGATCTGTCACATGATTAATGTGTGGTTACAATGCTGTAGTTGTTACAGTAGTTTCGTGTGATGGAATTTGTTGAGAACGACGTTTCATTAGTTCCTCCAGTAACAATGGACTCGTGCAATTTTGATTTTTATTAACTCTCTGATCGGCTAACTGTTGCAAGACTATATCCAAATGACCCACTATATGTGAGACATTAGCACCTTCCTGTGAAACAGATGGATGGATGGATGGATGGATAGATGGATGGATGGATGGATGGATGGATGGATGGATAGATGGATGGATGGATGGATAGATGGATGGATGGATGGATGGATGGATGGATGGATGGATGGATGGATGGATAGATGGATGGATGGATGGATGGATGGATGGATGGATAGATGGATGGATGGATGGATAGATGGATCAGTATTGTTCATAATCATTTAGTAAGGAGTGTTATATTAAACTGACCAGTGCAAGCTGTTTCTTAATACGTTGAAAACGAGCTTCACGTGCTTTTAATATAACATACATTGCATATAACACAAGTCTACAGAAAATAGATCAAATATTAACACATGTACATACATACATACATACATACATACATACCAGGGCATAAACGAAGGTGACTTTTACACCTTCGAAGGTTTGTTTCAACTAGAACAAGAAGGTTCACGAAGGTGTAACACTATGAATGTGTTAACTTTGTACCTATACAAGTGTTTATCTAATGGGAGACCTCTTAATTCAGAAGATGGCAAATGAGATTCAGTACATTCTGGTTTTGAAAGTCCACACTCTCGTCCATGGTCTCTTCACTCTCAGCCATTATCAATCTCCACGTGACAAATGTAATAATTAATTAAGAGCTATAAATAATTATTGCAGCAAATAATTAACCACGTGTTAATTGCGAACCTTTGTGGAATGGATTCTACCTTCGAAGGTAAGGAATCATAACGAACCTTCGAATGTTACCACCTTTGTTTATGCCCTGATACATACATACATTTACAGTTACTTACAATAGGAATATAATGAGAGGTACTACAAATGATGCTGAACCAAAGAAATCAATGGCTATTTGAGCTTGACATGACCAGCTATCAATAAGATTGGTTATAGACTCGTACATTGTATTTTGACCTCTGTGAAATAGAAGCACATATGAATAAATAGACGTACAAATGGACATACAGATATACAATATCCATGTATGTCTTATATATGATATCCATACCTGAATGGACCACATGAAGTACTTGGCTTTAATCTGTAATTAATTAATAAATTAACAGGGGCATACTCAATAATGAATTAATCTATTAACATTAAATTATTAGGAGCATAATTATGCTTAATAACTAATTAAAAGGGGTGTACTCTTAATTATAATGATATACTATTAATAATTAATTAATAGGGCATACTCTTAATAATACATTAATAGTAGTGGGGGCATACTCATAATAACTATAATGTAACAGGGCATACCGTTAATTAATTAATAGTAGTGGGGGCATACTCATAATAACTATAACATAACAGGGTGTACTGTTAATTAATTAATTAATAGGGGCATACTTTTAATAACTATAGCTTAATAGGATCATACTCTAAATTAATAGGACATGCTCTTAATTAATAGGGGTATACTCTTAATTATAATGATATACTATTAATAATTAATTAATAGGGGCATACTCTTAATAACTATAGCTTAATAGGATCATACTCTAAATTAATAGGACATGCTCTTAATTAATAGGATCATACTCTAAATTAATAGGACATGCTCTTAATTAATAGGGGCATACTCTAAATTAATAGGACATGCTCTTAATTAACAGGGGCATACTCTAAACTAATAGGACATGCTCTTAATTAATAGGGGCATACTCACTGAGTAATGGCATATAGAACTGGTATAGCAGCAGCAAATAATGCAAATAACATCAAAAGTAGAAATATAAAATTAGTCCGAGCAGATCTTTCAAATCCTTTCTTATCAGGCTCCAAATTAAAAATCAGACTATATTTTTTGGCATAGAACAGAATAAATGATGTGAATAGGACGATAGCTGGCAGGAGAGGAGAGAAGAGAAATCCAAGCCATAGTAGAGACTGTGTGTAGATGAGATCCAATATGCTCTTTGGAATATTAAAATTACCCTTTTTGATAAATTTACTCAAACGTTCACCAATTTTCTTGTATTGTATTTTGACAACTAAGAATGACACCAGACTGCACAGAAAAACAAGATGGAACGATAGATAGATATATAGATAGAGAGATAGATAAGACTAATGATTGATAGACAGACAGACAGACAGACAGACAGATAGATAGATAAATAGATAGAATGAAAAATATGTGTGGAAGAACACTTACTTTCTAACTGATTCTATCAGTATTGTTGATCCTACTGATACCACAAGGTTAATGAGGGCTAGCTTGAAAAACTGTTGACCAATGAATGTCTCCCAACACTATATGTAGGACATAATAACATGTTACTAATAATAGAAACTACATGTTACTAATAATAGGAATACACGTTACTAATAATAGAAAGTACATGTTACTAATAATAGAAAGTACATGTTACTAATAATAGTAACAACTATGTTTATTAAAAGTATGTTACTAATAATAGAAAGTACGTGTTACTAATAATAGAAAGTACATGTTACTAATAATAGTAACAACTATGTTTATTAAAAGTATGTTACTAATAATAGAAAGTACGTGTTACTAATAATAGAAAGTACATGTTACTAATAATAGAAAGTACACGTTACTAATAATAGTAACAACTACGTTTATTAAAAGTATGTTGCTCATAATAGAAAGTACATGTTATTAATAATAGAAACAACTATGTTTAATAAAAGTATGTTACTAATAATAGAAAGTACGTGTTACTAATAATAGAAAGTACATGTTACTAATAATAGAAAGTACACGTTACTAATAATAGTAACAACTACGTTTATTAAAAGTATGTTACTAATAATAGAAAGTACATGTTACTAATAATAGTAACATTACATCATAACTCACTGATGGACAGGTGATAGTTGTGTTTGTGTTATTTGAAAATATAGAATCAGTCACAACAGCAAATGTACACACACTTTCATCATCAGGATCCTCTTCAGGTTGAGTACAAGAAGAGATCACTTCATATAAGGAAGCAAGTAGGACAACAAGAGATGCTAATCGTACAAGCACAGTCCTGTGATAAGAAAAATATTAATGAGAAAATTTACAATAATTTCATACACCTTGATAGCGACACATGGCTATCATACAACACTTGGGGGAAATATATTTTAGCAATTATATAATTATTATTATTATCACTTTCCATTAATGAAGTGTTAAATGTTATCAGCATGTATAATTGATATTTTAAACATCACAGGTCACATAACATCACATAACATCTGTCTATGGAAACAACAAACAGTAACAAAACCTTTTAGTAAAAAATATATATATATGAATGGAGAATGAGGAAACCATCCACATCATACACATCCTGCCCAAACCACTTGGTCTCACTAATGCCCACAACATTTATACCAAACTTCCTAAACTCCTGAACCATAAAAGAGGCTTTTCTATCCACTGCCACTCCACTACCACCTTTCCTTGCCACTGCTGTTGCTATCATGCCATCAGACTCTACCAGCGTCCTCATATTCCAGCAACCAAAATGCAACCTTTTGGCCTTCCTCTGGCCACCAGCCTTTTGCCCTTGCAAATTAACCATCTGTTCAACTTCTTGTGCTTACTTTGCATCCTTTAAGCATTGGTAGCACTGAGGGCTAGCAATACCGCTACAGTGCTTTTATGGCATAAGCTTTCACCAGGCAACTGATAAAATATCAGAAATGGGTACCAGGTAAAAAAAAGAGACTATGCCAACCAAATCATGTTCGCCAGTAGTGGAACTACTGTTACCCCCAGGCACCATGAGGAGGTATGATTTGGATTTAGCCCGAGACATACATACATACATACATACATACATACATACATACACAAATACATACATACATACATACATACATACATACACACATACATACATACATATATACATACATAAATTATATACATACATACATACACACATACATACACACATACATATATACATACATATATACATACATACATACACACATACATACACACATACACCATACATACCTTAGTAATGTAATTTTAACAGCACCACTAGCAGTTTTATACTTCTCAAGTTTCGCAATTAATTCAAACACAAATGGATATATAGCATTGAGGAGAGTAATAACAATAGCTGATATATATTCCCCAATAATAGGTACACTGATACCAGATGTTACCTAGACAAGAGGAAATACTCACATGATATAGAAAATCGACAATATAACATTTGATATTAACCAAATTTATATGAGGTAGTTAAATGTAGTGCTGTTTCACTATAACTAAAACCTCTTTTAGTGATGAATTGTGACTTTTAGTTAACTACAACTAAATTACAAGTCTAGTAATAACTAATGGGCACTTTTAGTTAGTTAACTAAAACTAAAACCCTTTTAGTAAGCCTAATATTACCTTAATTAATTAAACTATAAGAGTTTGATAAACTAGTCATACTATAACTATAACTAAAAGTGGTCATTATTGTCATACTAAAACAACACTGGATTATTATATTAAACTTACTATTTCAAGTTCAAACAGTGCAGAGTAATAAATAGCAGCTCCTGCTCCGACTAAAGACAACAGGACAAAGATATTAGTAAACAATCTAATTAATATCACAACAACGAGTTGTTTTATTGTTCGTTTAGTTTCTCTCGCACGTGAATCCAATAATTCTTCCTGAAATTAAAAATATCTCTATTTATAAATATAACTAAAGTCCATTACGACTACAAATTATTATAGGCTGTGATGATGGAAATGTGTCCTATAGTGTATAATTTAATGTCATAAGGTTAATACATGATTATACAGTAACTCAATAACTTATATGTACTATAGTGTATAGATTAATGTCATAAGGTTAATACATGATTATACTGTAACTCAATAACTTATATGTACTATAGTGTATAGTTTAATGTCATAAGGTTAATACATGATTATAATATTGTAACTCAATAATGAAGCAATGGATGGATTGAAATTTGATGTACACAAAAGATTAATAATGGAAGATAATATGAAACTGTTAAAGAAGCAAGCCTCATTTTGATTGTATAACTTAGTAATGAATTGAAGATTATATTCTTAATGATATGTACTTATTTACCTGTAATTCTGTTTTGATATGAGCTTGTCGAAGTTTAACAGTTTGAGGTTCTGTTATATTGAAGTCCCAAGCAGTGAATAATTTATTACAGTAATTAACCCTTCTCTTTCTAAACTCTACATAACTCTCGTTAAAAGCATGACCCATTCTGTAGGTGGAAATTAACTATCACTACTACATGATTAATACACATCATTAAATAAGAATGAATCAATGAATATATATATAGGTGTGAATGATACTTGTAATATGTGGCGACTACTCAATAACACATTCCATTAGCAATTAAAAAGATATACATGTATGGTGTGGTGACTGTATTTGGTAAGTGGTGTAAATAAGAAGCCGTTTCCTGATTAAATATGTATTTGATGTTTCCGCATTTTTATCTAATGTGTTTATAATGTAATATCGGAAGGAACTGATGGATGACAGGATGAATGAAGGACTGGATGGATGAATGGATGGATGGATGGGTTGATGGATGAATGGATGGATGGGTTGGTGGATTGATGGATGAATGGATGGATGGATGGATGGATGGATGGATGGATGGGTTGGTGGATGGATGGATGGGTTGGTGGATGGATGGATGGATGGATGGATGGGTTGGTGGATGGATGGATGGATGGGTTGATGGATGAATGGATGGATGGGTTGGTGGATGGATGGACGGATGAACTGATGATGGATGGATGGATGAATGAAGGGACGAATGGATGAATATAGGTATGAATGATAATTATGATAACACATTCCAAATTCACATTAGCACTTCAAAAATGTGTTTTCGAGGTTGTTTTTAATCTAGACATATAATTTATAGCAGGGCTGGCTGGGGTCAATTACATTTGTATTTGACAGGTAGATATTTGGAGTGTTTGTATTTGCAGAATTGCAGTCTATGAAACACTCATGTTTGTTAAGTGCAATTATGTGAAATTATTCTAATACCTTTCAATATAGTTAACTTTAATATTTACTAAGCTATTCTGACCATAGAATAGGGATTATACATGTAGATAGTACTAGTGGCCTGCTGGTAGAGGTGCTGGCCTGTAATCAAAAAGTTGCAGGTTCAAGCCCCACTAGGTACAGGCTTTTTTCACCTATGAGTATACTCAGCTCTACCCTCAAAAATGAGGAGGTGTTCATCATCGCGTCCTTCAGAGGAGATAATGCCGTCGGTCCTAGGGAGCTGGTCAATATTAGTAACTTTGCTAGTCTAAATTTTTTGTCAGTGTATTTGTATTTAAATAGAATATTAAGTGGAAGTAATTGTAACCGTATTGTATTTCAATGGTGTATAGTATTTGTATTTAATAAATACTTTCAAAGAATGTGACCCCTTAAATGATCTATAGAAACATATGACTGTATTTGGTAAGTGGTATAAATAAGAAGCTGTTAGCTTTCCTGATTGAAACTGCATTTTGACGCTTCTGCATTTCTTTCTAATGTTTGATGTGATATCATCCAGAATGAATGAATGAGTGGGTGGGTGGATGATTAATGGATGCATGGATGGACTGATGAATGAATGGTTTTTCTTACTTGTAGACTAGTAAAAAGATGCTCAGTGCATATATGAGACCAGTCATAAAAATGAAAGCAAGGGCAAAATCAAATCGACCAATTTCATTGTTGGGATAAATACCTTGAAACAGTGACGTCTCATTAAACACTCCTGTACCAGACACAAAATCAATTATATAGTCATACCATTCATAATTAGGATCAACTCCTACACATACTGTATACAGTGTTGTTGAATTGGGTGCAAAATCAAAGTCATCACCATCGAGTTCTTCACATTCGGTATCATATAAACGTGTAGATACTAGAACGTTTCTCCCACTTTCGGATTCTGCAACTCCACGACTATTAAATGCACATGTTTCTATACTGAAAACTTCATCTTCTCCATTGCATTCATCCTCTACGCTATATACTTCGGACATTACAAGGAGATTTTCACCGCTAAATTCTGGACAAGTATAATTTTTTGTGTTTGGAAGTGCAAAGACACAAGCCAATGTAGATGTACTATTGCTTGATTGCCGACTATGATAAATGAACTGTGGAATACATATGATACTGAACCATAGTGCAAATATCACTACATTCATTATGAATAACCAACGAAGGAATATGAAGTACGAAACAACAGCTGTTCCAAAATGACCTTCCACTTCTTTGAGGTGACTCTTCCATAGTTGGTATGAGAGATAGACTTGCAAACGACTCTTAAACTTGGGCCATTTCTAGTAGGAAAAAAGTAGAGGTGACAATATATAGTGCAAATCCTTCACCACACTTATTTGAAATTTTATGAAAACACACACACAGATTGGTTTCTATTAACTTACAACATATCTAAATTCACCCCAACAACTGGCTTTCACTGTACGAACTTCTTCAAGCCTGTCTGCTGTTTCTTGACGACTATGGAGGAAAAAATAACAAACTTGTGCATATATAAAATGCTAAACTTACTGTTTCATTAGACGAGCTCTCAAATGAGCTGATGATTTTCGAAGTGAATCTCCTCTTTTAAAACTAGTCAGTGACTGCATTATCACCTCATCATCTCTTGTTGGCTCATCTTCAATATCTTGTATCTGGATTCTTGTGACTTGGAGATCATTGTTGCCAGTGACCTTCCGTTGTCTTGTATGAGACAAAACTAAAAATAGAAAGAGAATATACTCAAATAGTAAAATATAAACCTCTCCTTACAATCCATGCTCTGTAGATCTTTGCCAAACCCATGTATTGAGCTGCTTTTTCTATGTCCTCCTGAAGATCCCTTGTGAATTCTAGCAGGCATGGTCATTCTCCTTGTAAGAGAAGAAGGTTCCAGTGGAGTTTGAGGTCTCGGTTTTGCAGCTAGGATACCAGGACGAGTATCCAGTACGTCTCGTACTATCTCTTCCAGTATGATCTCTCTGTCTTCATTTGTATTTTGGTTTACTAGCGGTTCTTCAGATCCTACCCTCTCTGTTCCATCTGTAATATCTACAGCAAGATTATCCATTCCTGCTGAGCTGATATTCTTGAACAAGACTAATGAGCTGTCTAATGTCTACTACAAATAATTATAATCAAATTACTTTACTACATATGGATGGGTGGAGTATCAAATGAATATTTTCATAATTGTTAATATTAAGGAAACAATAATTATTATAAACTTTATGATGTTTTCATAACATACACATATAGTTATATATAATATATTTGTTATGAACTAATACAATGTTTATAAACTTAACAATTCCTTCAATATCTTTGGTTTTACAATGTTTCCATACCTCAAACTGTAATAATATACTTTATTATCAAATTCCAGTTTTTGTATGGGTCTGAGACTGTGTATGGGGTTGTGTCTATCACTTTGAGAGTCATGAAAAGGAATAATGCGATCGACATTAATTTCAATATTTCTTCGCTTTCCGAAAAAACTGAGATGTGACAATTGGATAGTATTTAAATATCCATCATAGCCAATTTCACCGACTACTTTACTAAAACTGTAACTCAAGCTACAAAGAACTACTAATGCGCCTCCTGCAGCTAAGAAGCCATAGATGAGGGTATTACCTGTTATAGTCCCCATATGGTACCAGTACGAGAGGGGCGGGAGAGAAAGAATCATTACTCCTACTTGATAGGTTTTGAGACGAGAGATCAGTCGAAAGTGTCTCATTGTAGGCCATCTGTAAATAATCTTGTACTGATGTGGCTTCCCACTACTTGATCTGCAATATATCCACCTGTATAATGAAATACATCTATATGAATTATTCATAGCTAATTTAAAGATAATACACTTACCGGATTTAATCTATTAGATGTTATCATAATAAAAAAATTTCCTTTTGTCTTTTGAAAAAAAGGACAAAAAGCTGGCTACAATTCACTGGTTTATTGAGGATTAAGCAAGTATAAACTAGACAAGATGAACCTTTTCAGACTAGCAGGAGATTTATCTCATTTACTAGCTATCATTATTCTACTAGTTAAAATATGGAGGACGAGATCTTGTGCAGGTAAGTGATACCACATGGGCGGATCAGTCTTGTATTGTCATAATAATTATTATAATTATTAATAATTAATATATTTACAGGTATATCTGGAAAGAGTCAAGTATTGTTTGCGCTGGTGTTCACAACACGATACCTTGATCTTTTCACCACGTTCATTTCTCCATACAACTCTGCTATGAAAGTCATCTTCATTGTGACAACATATGCAACACTATTCTTAATATTGTACAAATTTAAAGCTACTTACGATTCTAATAATGACACTTTCCGTGCAGAACTACTTGTGATACCAGTTGGAGGATTAGCGGTACTCGTAAATCATGAATTTTCAGTTTTCGAGGTAATAATAAGATTATAATATAATTATAATCACAATTACGCACTCTTTAATAAATCTCTACTCATCTCCTTATCACAGATTCTATGGACATTTTCCATATATTTAGAATCAGTTGCTATAATGCCTCAACTATACATGATATCCAAAACAGGAGAGGCCGAGACAATCACATCACATTACTTGTTTGCACTGGGTCTGTATCGAGCGCTCTATATCGTAAACTGGGTGTGGCGTTTCTATACTGAAGGGTTTTACGATTGGATTGCTATAGTGGCAGGTGTTGTTCAAACATTACTTTATTGTGATTTCTTCTATCTATATATCACTAAAGGTATACATATACATAATGAATATATGTCAAAAAGGACGACCATTTCCTATGCATATCTTAAGACACTCATTATTGTGTTATTTGATGGATGAAGCCAGTATCCATAAGATCTCCATTGTTACATCATTTTACTCTTTTCAATAATAAAGTAATGTGAAGGAAAAGGTCCTTTTTGTAAACAATTATGTATGGATAGTTCCCGATAAAATTGAAATGCTACATTAATTCACTTAATTGGAATATGTTATTTATGTTCATGTAAGACTAAATGCTAATGGACAGGAATAAGATAGCAGGGTTTTACCCAAAGGGAGGGTGGCCCGGTCTTCTTTCTGTATCTCAATTCCTTGATGTGGTCGTAGGAATGCAATCGTCCCTTTGATGTGGTCATACTTTTTTACATTGCCACTCTCCTTTTTCTGAGATCTGTCCCACCTTGAAATAGGGTGGGACAGATTCAGCTACAAATCCAATTCCGGAAGCACTACAGGGAGTACTAGTCTCGCGTAGCCAGCCCCTCCCACTCTAACGAAGGGAGGGTCTGGTACACTGTAAGCAGAGCGTTCGTTCAGAAAACTACCGGATGTTTGGTAGTCCTTAAGTACAACCCACTTTACCGAAGTACGTGTGAAAGCTGTAGTAGTGCGTGTGAAAGTTGTATTGCCGGCGTGTTTACTGAAAATCTCTCTCTTGAAGCTGAATTTGGTGCTCTAACTTCTTATTCTTCTCCATTTCTTGTGATTGAAGCTCCAACTCTGTGAACAGAACAGCACAGAAGCAAGAATATAATATAAAATTAACATTATGTATAATTATTATATATACATGTACTAAATTTACAACAACAAAAAACGTACAGAGTTGGAGCTTCAATCACAAGAAATGGAGAAGAATAAGAAGTTAGAGCACCAAATTCAGCTTCAAGAGAGAGATTTTCAGTAAACACGCCGGCAATACAACTTTCACACGCACTACTACAGCTTTCACACGTACTTCGGTA
This sequence comes from Petrosia ficiformis, assembly GCA_947044365.1. NCBI lineage: Eukaryota > Metazoa > Porifera > Demospongiae > Haplosclerida > Petrosiidae > Petrosia > Petrosia ficiformis. The sequence continues at coordinate 340,766 of OX345643.1, forward strand.
AAGTGGGTTGTACTTAAGGACTACCAAACATCCGGTAGTTTTCTGAACGAACGCTCTGCTTACAGTGTACCAGACCCTCCCTTCGTTAGAGTGGGAGGGGCTGGCTACGCGAGACTAAGGGAGTACCAAGTACTTCATGATTTTACTGCCTGTTATTATCATCTACTGTTAGTCATTGCATCAATAAATCTAACTTTGACTGTAACAGTGAAATTCCAGAATTACCCTCTTAGGATTCATCTTAACTTAATTATGTTATTACATGACTTATCTTTTTCATAGTGATGAAAGGCAAAGAGATGACGTTACCGGCATAGGAACATAGGAAGGATGTACAGAAAAGACATTAGACAAAAATTAGGTAATGGATTACTTTTTGATGCTATTCATTGATTCCATTATAATTATTAATAGTTATTAAAGAAAAATTAATTAACTAGCCACACCTCTAAGCTTATCACGTGATAAAGACAAAACAATCTAAGTATGGGTCAGGCTAGTCCGAAACTGGTCTCTTGGGCTGCAAAAGAAGGTAGAGTAGAAGATCTAATATATCATTTAAATCAGACAGGTCCAGATGGATTGAAACCTGCTGCTGGAACAGAGAAACGTCGTTCACCTCTCCATTTGGCTGCTATTGGTGGATATGTCCAATGTATTAGTGTATTATATGATGCAGGTATGCAAACAGTCACTATGTGTTCTTTGTTAGGTTTGGCCACACAGTCTCATTCCCACACTTCTATCCCAAGAGTCTGGGAATGAGACTGTGGCGAGAATCGTGTATGATGGAAACTGAACCTAAGATTGAACTATGAGAATATCTGAAATCAATAATGTATTTATGGATATGCATATTATAATTATGTGTATGTTAATGCATATATGTATATGTGTACTTACACTAAAACTGTACGAAATACATTAGAAATACATTTTAGTAAGGTATTATGACTTTTAGTGTAACTAAATTACAAGTGTACTGCAATAACTATAACTAAAAATGACTAATAATGGGCACTTTTAGTTAACTAAAACTAAAATCCTTTTTACTAATCCTAATATTACTTTATATATAGTTAATTAAACTATAACTTGTTTGAGAAACTAGTCATACATTATGACTAAAAGTGGTCACTATTGTCATACTAAAACAACACTGATTCACATATAGTTTAAATAGTAATGTCGATTCATTTTAGGTGCAAATCTACAAGCTAGGGATGCTGATGGGCTGACAGCTCTCCATCATGCTACCGCTAATGGGCATTTATATGCTGTGGAACTTTTTTTAGAACTTGGAGCTAATCCTGAACTTGTAACTAGGTAAGTATATCAGTCATGAAATCTAATCACATGATAATCACATGATTTTAACAAGGTTTGGAGTGGCTCCTATACATCTAGCAACCGCATCAGGCCATACTCCAATGATCAAAATGTTGTATACACACCGAGTTAATATTAACATACAAGAATCTTGGGGACAAACACCTTTAATGATAGCTACACAGCAATCTCGATTGGAATGTATGAAAATGCTTCTATCTCTTGGAGCTGAAAAGGAATATCATGATCGTGAACATGGTAACACTGCTTTACATGTAGCTTGTACAACGAAAGATGAACAGACTTTATTGATACTACTGGACGCTAAAGCAGATGTTCACTCAGTTAATTTTTCTGGACTTAGTCCGCTTGGTGTGGCTATTGAAAATAAATTTTATCGTGGTATCCCATTGCTGTTGGAGTACAGTGCACGACTGAATACTAAAGATTGGTCGATATCTTCTGATGGATTACAATACTACATAACACAGTCAACAGGTAAGATAATCCACATCCTCATTAATTATTAATTAAATTCCTTTTTGTCCAATTAGCCACACCTCTTTCACTTTCCCGTCTCTGTCGAGTAGCTGTTAGACAAAGATTTGGTCCATCTCGAGTAGATGAAGAGTTATTTGATGAAGTTCCTGAATCACTCCAGGAATATATTACAAGAATTAGAGACGACTGCTGTAGCCATGACGACGCAAAGAGACATGCTCTTACTGGACGTACAATAACGACAGGTCCTGAAGCGTTCACAAAATGCTAACTGGTGAATGTTAGTAACTACAATATTATATTTGCTGTGATACCATTTATACTCAAATCATGTTTTATTGTTCAAATTGTCATTAATTGTTTATAAATAAATTATTATTTTGTACAAATTAAAATAAATTTCATTAACTTGTCAGTAATGAATTGTCATTACATACAGAAACGAATGTTATCTTTGAATTACACAAACAATTGAAAAGCCCTTGAGAACATGATTATAGTTGTATCAGCTAGCTATCACAGGCATAGCTTCACAGCTTTTTTTCTCAACGATTGTAACAGCTGCCATGACAACAATTCCAGAAACTACACATGCTATCTGTTGGAGACCATAACTACTCTTTTCTTCCAGTAACTCTGGAATTATACTCACCAATGATATATACAAAAACCCACCAGCAGTAAAAGGTAACATCCATGATGTACAGTGACCAATTTGTTCAGCAAGTAAACCCACAATCACACCAACTAAACCCCCTGTAGCAGTTAATAGCTGAGCCCGTACTGCGTTATTAGCAGAGAAACCAGAGCGTAAGAGGATTGCAAAGTCTCCTATTTCATGAGGTATTTCATGACAGATAATTGCAGCTGTTGTAAGTAGACCCACGATTGGATTAACTATATAACTTGCTGATATTGCTAATCCATGTGTGAAATTATCAGTACAATTAGCAATTAGATTAAGATAACCACTGATATCTTTGCTCGTTTCCTTGGTTACCAAGGGAGAGCATATGTGACCATTACTGTGACCATTATTTGTCGGAGTAGCCACTTTTTCATTGCCAATGGTCACGTTCTCCTCATTTGTAGTACTTACTGCTTTTGCAAACTTCTCGACACCCATAAATGATATTAATCCAATTATAACCCACAATCCAGCTATCTTTACCTCGTCTTCTCCTCTCTTGGGACCCCATGCCTCTGGTAAAAGATGCAACCACACATCGCCCAACAAACCACCTACAGCAAAACTCAGTACAGCTTGCATAGCAGAAGAGCTTCCATCAATTCCATCTAATTTAATCCACCTGTTCAAAAACAGGGGTACAATACCACAACATCCAACTAAACAAGCACTAATCAGTGATAATATCCATGTCTCCACAGACACACTCTCTGATGTATAGTTCCGTACTTTCTGCGAATGAATATGACACTCTGAAACAGGAATATATAAAGACACTAGTAATAACAGATAGAGACACAGCATCTTGCCCTTGTGACATAATAATCTTTCATTGTTCTTTATGAATACATGCGGATGCTTGATTAGATGTGGGCGTGGCTTACTCACAAAACTAAACAATGAGAGGATATACTATGAATAGATAATGAGTTAATTCAATATATTAGAACAATAGTTAATGAATTAATTCTTGGAACAGTGACAAAGAAAGACCAGCTAACTGTAGACATTGTACATTTGCTTCATCAGTAACAATACCTGAATAGTATTAACAATCGTTATAATTATAAAATTAATCATCTACTCATCCATCGATCCGTCCATCCATCCATCCATCCATCCATCCATTCATCTGTCCATCCATCCATCTGTTCGTTCGTCCGTCCATCCATCCATCCATCTGTTCGTCTGTCCATCCATCCATTCATCCATCCATCCATCAGCTCTCATTCCCATCTATCTATGTTTGTCAATGCTAACATCATTACCTTTAATCCACAACAACATCTCATTAAGACCAATATCCATGAGATTTGAAATAGAAGATGAAGATGAACAGGATAATATACAACACACACAATACAATACACCTTGTCGAACAAAACTAAAAAATAAGAATAAATGGATAGATAGATAGATAGATAGATAGATAGATATCAGATAGATAGATAGATAGATATCAGATAGATAGATAGATAGATATCAGATAGATAGATAGATAGATAGATAGATATTAGATAGATAGATAGACATTAGATAGCTACAATGTAGATAAATAGACTGATAGACGAATAGATAGATAGATAGAGAGATAGATAGATAGATAGATAGTTAGATAGATAGAAAGATAGATAAATATATAAATATACACAGATGGACTAACAGACAAACAAAGAGACAATCTACTGTACATACACATTTGTATGATACTTCAATCCCCAACAGAAATCTAACAAGACAGTACTCATGACTGGTACTAATGGACAGTGTACAGCTGCTTGTAATATAGTACCGAGAGCATGTAGAAGATGACCAAGAATTAAACTATAGTGACATATATCTGTTATGAGTGGAGTATTTAATGATGTCATTAAGACTCACCTGTCTCGTCCAAGTAAGTCTAAAGTATTTAATTTATTGTCAAAATTTGACATCAATGGAAAGAAGAACTCACCACATACTGAACTGAATCTATTAGTAGAGGGTTCATCAATACGTGAAGAACCCTAGATTAGAAGATAATTACTATCAGAACAGTTATTACTATATATAGTATCAATAGTATCTATTAATAGTAACTGTGGTTATTATAACCAGTAGTATCTATTAATAGTAACAGTTATTACTATATATAGTATCAATAGTATCTATTAATAGTAACTGTGGTTATTATAATCAGTAGTATCTATTAATAGTAACAGTTATTACTATATATAGTATCAGTAGTATCTATTAATAGTAACAGTTGTTATTATAACCAGTAGTATCTATTAATAGTAACAGTTATTACTATATATAGTATCAGTAGTATCTATTAATAGTAACAGTTGTTATTATAATCAGTAGTATCTATTATTAGTAACAATAGTGTCCATATTTCTATTATTAGTAACAATCAGTGAATCTATTTATAGTAACAATAGTTTACTGCACATATTATCTATTAATAGTAACAATAGTTTACTGTACATATAAATAGTAACAATAGTTTACTATACACAGTATCAATGGTATCTATTAATAGTAACTATACACAGTATCAATGGTATCTATTAATAGTAACAATAGTTTACTATACACAGTATCAATGGTATCTATTAATAGTAACAATTAGTGATATCTATTAATAGCAACAACATCTATTAATAGTAACAATAGTTTATTAATAATTACTTTAGATATTATTCTTGTTTTAGCTTTAATCCTCTCTTCCACTACTTGTTGCCATGGTTTCAAGATACGAGGTGATAATTCTTCAATAGCTTTTCTCTTCTTTTGTTTTGAATTCGGAGAAGAGAGACTTAAAGCAGCTTCACTGAGTATCTGTGAATACACAAATAAACAAAGATAATCTGTTGATACACACAAAATTAGAATAAATTAATAGATAGATAGAATGGACAAATGAATAGATGAACTAACTTGCAATATATCTATTCTTTGTCTATGATTATAATGAGGTGAGTAGAACTGGTCACAGAGGTAAGGAGCAACCTAAAGTATATATATATATATATATATATATATATATATATATATATATATATATATAATTATATTCATTTAATTAACAGGTTTCTGTAGTATTGAATACCTGAACAGGGCATTGAACTGTTAATTCAATAAGTGCTTCCAATCTCAGATTTGTAACGTCATCCATTACATCAACATGAAGAAGAACTTTGGCTAATTCTGGACTGACCTCTACCAGGTCTGGAGGTTTCTTCATAATTAATGACCTCACATTTCGTACTGCAGAATCTAGTTTACTAGGATTGTCTTTAGACAGTAAATCTTGAAGACAACATGGGTGACATCAAGGAGAGATATTAAATACCCATCTTACCTTTTAAACATGTTCGAAGATAACGAGGAGGTGTGGTTTGATTACTGTCAGGATCATTGCTCATATCATATGGCTGAAGATCATCGTCACTATGGCAACATATTAATTAATGGGACTATATATGTAGCAGATACATGCCAATACCTATCATCATTACAAGTAGATGATTGTACAAATCCTGTTCCATAATGCAAAGAAGATGGATCATGATTATCCACTTTCTGTATATCTTCAGTTTCTTCATCTCTGACTGGTTCTACGGCTTCTAGAAGCTCTTTTTCCTGTGTGTATTCAATATAAGGGATGTGTGCATGTATTATCATCACCTTTCTATAGACTATTTAGAATTGTTTACAAACAATTTCCATAACTAACCGACAGACAGACAAACACACAGACAAACAGACAGACAGATGAAGTCACTAAATACAGACATGCTAACTAAAGATATGCTGTACCTGTTCCTCTATAGGTTTCATAAGAGACTTAAGCCAACACACTTCTTCACTGGTATCATAAGTAAAGGATAGTTTCTCTGCTGATTGAGGTTGCAGTGACTTCATCAAGTGCTCGCCAACAACCATTCCTATTACTCTAACTCTCTCAGATGAGTTCTCTAAATGAGACTGCACTCCCTGCATCACAAGTCGTTCCAATTCTATTTGAAGAAACGTTATATGACAATGTTGACATCCAGTGATCTGTCCACATTAGTTGGAATTCAGATAAAATGGCCACCTCATATCTGATATATATATATATACTGGATAAACAGCACTAATTGCAAGTTAGAATATTTCCTAGACAGAACACTGGACATTATCTGTGATGTCATAATAATTGTGTACATGTAATGACATCATATTACATCATCATAATACATCATCATATATTACATCATCATATATAAGTATATGAATATTTATAACACCTTGTTGTTTTTTTGGTGATTGCTGTATATCAACACAAGTTGTTGCTATGGCAACCATTCCCGATAAGCGACGATGTTGTAATTCAGTCATGTGTCTTAAAGCACTACCGTCAGCCCAAAGACGAAGAGCAACAAGTAATAAATCAATTAGCAAGGTTCTCAAAGATTCATTACTTGTTAAATACCCCACTAATATACGTGGTTCTGACAAGGTCTTCGTTATAACATATTTACAAGTCAAAAGAAACTTTGCATGCGAGTTTTCCACAGGTAGGTTTCCAAGGAGACCATAGAGAGGACAGGGTGAAGAGAGAGAGCTGGAGATAAGAAAATACTTTATCATTAGTAGTGATACAAAATTAATTAAAACCAGACAATAAGTTTGTCTAGACATCACTATTCAATTACATTTACTATATAAAGAGATTATACAATAGTAATGTTATTAAATGCACTGGTACATTCAGCACATGCCCAATTTCATATCAGTTCATGGAAATAATTATAATTATTAATATATGTGCCAGTTCTTATGAAGGAAGTGCAATTATGATACATTCTTGAGCTGCCAAACTATGCTGACTGCTTGTACAGCATGGCTAATAGCAAAGTGTCACATGACTAGTCACATGACATGAATTCAGACGTCATTATTAAGAACCTTGCTATAGTGATGTATATATATTATTCCGTTTAAAAACCATCAATAAATTATGACTAGCGTCTCTAAAACTTACGGTGTTATATATTTGAATACTCCATCCAATGTTGGTTCCAAACATTGCTGTGGAATGCGTTCAAACAAAGCATGACATATTCTGTGCCATAGAATACTGTGTTTCGTCTTATCTTCAAGTTTTTTACACAAAACACTCCATACTATATCTGAGAAATAATAGTCACTTAGTTAATTAAATTTCTATATTAACTACCTCTTTTAGGCTATCATGACTTTTACTAAACTATAACTAAATTACAAGCCCCCTGCAATAACTATAACTAACTAAAACTGCCTAATAATGGATAGTTAATTAAAACTAAAACCATTTTAGTAAGCCTAATATTCTATAAATGCATAATTAGAGATAGTAAAACTAAAACTATTTTATTACTAACAGTACTATATAGTATGTATATAGTTGATGATGTATGTGATTTCCTCATTTCAAATACTACAGCTACTAATGACATTACAAGAGCTGAGAGTTAACCAGTCACTACCTCTCTACAACCAGTTATTATTAACAGTACTAGTCATGTATATAGTTGATGATGTATGTGATTTCCTCATTTCAAATACTACAGCTACTAATGACATTACAAGAGCTGAGAGTTAACCAGTCACTACCTCTCTACAACCAATTATTATTAACAGTACTAGTCATGCATGATGTGTAAAAGGATTTCCTTATTTCAACTACTAATAACATTACATGGCCAAGTAGAGTTGACAGTTGAATACCACTCAGACTGTAGACACAACCTGGCTTTTTTTTATGTACTCTTACAAATATCAATTAACAATTATTGTAGTGTTACCTTTGTGACCTACCAAACAACACTGTCCTAAAAGAGCTGCCAGAAATTTGACTGAAACATCTTTAGAATCTATAACAACAGAAGCCTGTCTCATAAGTGTTTATTACATTTACACAATAATGTCACACTATTACATACAATTATATATATATATATATATATATATATATATATATATATATATATATATATATATATACATATATACATATATACATACATACATACACACATACCATACATACATACATACATACATACATACATACACACATACATACATATATACATACATACATACCTACATACATACCTACATACATACCAAACATACATACATACATACATACATACATGTGTGTAGCTCTGTAATACATAAATACTTAAGTACAGGTGTGACATATTGTGTCTCAGGAGCCCATAGAAAGATGAATTGGTATCAGTCCTTTGAAACCTAACTTCTATTGGTACGGGCTTATGGACCCCTGAGCTAGTACACACACACACCCACATACATACATACATACATACATATAATAATATATATAGTTTAATAACTATTATTACATAAGTACATATACATACATAATTAAATTATAGTTTAATTAACAAAACTTTCCCCAAGTACAAATACACAGTAGTTTAATGAAACTACTAACTCTGAAGTGAGTCATGTATTCGATTAAGACAATTAAAAACAGCTTCTACTAATCTTTTATAGTATGATACAGGATAGAGTTCGGTTGATAGTTCACGTCCAAGTTTATTAGATATTACATCAGGAAGTCTTGTTAGCGACTTTACTAATTTGTGCTGTGTTAATGAAAGAGGATTGGAGGGTGCAGAGGTCAAAGGAGGAGATGATTGTTCCCACATGATCTCCTCCAATGTCTCCTCTGTTATTAGTTTGATTGTCTCTTTCTCAAGCCATTTCGCACCTATTAAACTGAACAGCAAAGTAAATTATATTTAGATATTTACTAGTAGTACCTTGAGCTTGGCATACCATTCGTAATGATCTCCAGGGCTGTCACATGACCTAATGCATGTAATAATTGAGAATGGGGACCATCATACAACACCCATTCATGGCACGCTGATTTAATGATTTCTTGACATAAATGTGAATGAAGCATAGACTTTGAGTGGCCATCTCTAATTTCTACCTGCTTTGTAACTTCAACCACACTTTCTACAAAACCTTCATATGAAGAACATTGGGTAAGTTGGTCCTTTAGTCTCAAAAGCTCATCCATGGTGACACATGGGTGAGCAGAGGAAATGGCACATGGGATATATAGAGAAAGGGTTTATGGGTGTGGCTTGATGCCCCACCCATTTAGTGCGGGCGTCTATGAGGCGAATTAGCAGAAAGTTGTCTGTTCTATGAAATGCCATCGTGTCTAGCGACAATAATATCATGAGTGAGAGTCACCAGGGTCATTGTAGCACAAGTATTGACCAACAGCAGCATTATCAGCAAAGCAGGATGAAAATCAGACTTACAGGTGAGTCTACAGACGCCTCAATGTTCCAAATGTTTGTGTCTCTTTATCTTATGATCTCGCCTCATTGCCTATCTTTCTTGCTACAGTACACTCTGCTAAGAATCTGTTAAAGAAGGAGTTATTTAGTAAGTGTATATAATTACATATTTTTGTTAGTAATGTATTTTAATGTCAATTTGTTTATTGATCACAGAATTACCAGATCCGTTTGCAAAAGTTATTGTAGAAGACACAGGACAGTGTCATTGTACTGGAGCTCTGAAAGCCACTTTAGATCCGAAATGGAATCAGCATTATGATCTGTAAGTTCATATCTACACAGGAAAATATATAATTTATATATTATTATTATTGTTGTTATTATTGTTATTGTTATTTTTGGTATTTGCAGGTTTCTCAGCCGATCTGATTCTATCATAATTAGCGTATGGAATTCTCGTAAAGTCCACAAACGTCAAGGTGCAGGGTTTTTGGGTTGTGTTCGACTTAATCCAGCAAGTATCTCGCGTTTAAAAGACACTGGATGTAAGTATTAACAAATACATACACAATATATTGTAATTCAGTTTATGAGCTTATGTGGTTTGTACAATCCTCTGTGTTGATATGCGAGTGTCTGTCTACCTCAAAGTGTTAATTAAAGTGTCTATGCTTGTTTGTGTGTCTGTCTGTCTGTGTATGTTGTTTCAATATACACTTATTCTGTGTTTACAGTGTGTGTATTACAACTTGTAAACACAACTGTTTATATAAGATACATAACTTCATATCTATTATCATATAGACCAAAGACTTAATCTATCCAAGAATTTACCTAATGAAGACGAATCGATTAGAGGGCAATTGATTGGTAAGTATTACACATGTTTTGATCACATGATGTATCACATGATATATCACATGAAAATTTGGTTTAGTGAGTCTAACATCACGTGAACCATCATCTCAAGTGATTACAGCTCCTCCATCGATCTCAACATCCACGGATGGACTCCCGGAAGGGTAAGTGTGAATAGTACACATTTCCACTAACTATTTAGTCTGATGTAAAATGATGTAATATTCATACCAGTATAACATGTGTTTTTACATTCCTGTAACATTCATATAATTCTTGTGGTAATAATCATGTCTAATTATTGTCTATATATTTCCATTTATGTATATACTGAATAGATGGGAAAAACGAAGAACACCTCAAGGACGTGAATATTTCATTAATCACTATACTCATACAACGCAATGGAATAAACCATTAAGGTATTGGTTCTATACACAAGTAAACACATGTTGTATACAATATTACAAGCTGTATTTATTTATGCTTGTATATTTCTGTTCGTGTGTGCATGTGTGTGTAGTGAAGTGTGACACAGTACAATAGCACAATGAAAGAAACACAATCGAAACAGATTAGATTATTTTTGTGTGTATGATAATATATGTATTATATATAAGTGCATTTATCCATGCATGTATGCATATGTACATGTATGTATATAATTATATGTTATTTTTGTGTGTATGTACATGACTGTGATAATATATGTATTATATATATATATATATAAGTGCATTTATCCATGCATGTATGCATATGTACATATATGTATATAATTAAACAATTTTTAAATAATATAATTTAATTTATATGTTATATACAAATATATTACTCTCTTCATAGACCTGGCTATGAAAGTGTGTCGTCATCTCATCAAACACCAAATCTTCCCAATACGATATTACCTCATTTACTTAGCCAAACAGATACACAATTATCAACTCTCTCTTCATCTCGTCCTTCAAGTCTCTATTTAGAATCTTCATCACCTGATCAAAATAATGGAGAACGTCCTGCTAGTACTCATGGCATTCCTACACATTCTGAGTTCACAGCACTACCCTCATCAAATAGCACTGTTACTAGGACTACAATTACTACAAATAATGATGTACCGCACCTAAGACACACGTATGTTAAGTACATACATACATAAATACATATACGTACATACATGTACATACATACATAGTTTACATACATACTTATTTCAATACACACACATATATATATATGTATATAATTATGTACATAAATATATTTATATACTATAGTGGACAACGATGTCCTTCAGTGTACTCTGCTCGTCAACGAATGTATTTACGTCGTAATACTCTTCACCATGAATTGCAGCTCCCAGATGGCTATGGTGAGTTGTTATTGTATATACACACACACACCTTCCTGCTACTTCAATGAAAACATACTCTTCTGATTTTACTCTAAATTAAAATGTGTTATAATCTTGTAGTTGATATAACAGTAAATGCGTAGTTAAAAATTACTATATTGATTTCCTTTTTCAATATAATTCTACATAGATGTAATTTTTATCTGCGTGTAAAATATTATGTATGCATGCATGCATGTATATATATATATATGTGTGTGATTGTAATAATTATGTATTTATATAATTCTATATTATGTATGTATAATTATATATATACTATGTAAATATTTAGATTTGGTCATATTTCAAAGGGAGATGTTTTTATAAGTGATAGTTATCAACAGACATAAGTATGTCTGGTGTGTCCTCAGTATGTATTCTGTAATAACTATAATTATTACCAAAAATAGTGAATGATAATATTATAAGAATGAATATAAGTGGACTACAATGCACGAATTATCCTCTCTCTGTCTCACTCTGTCTCTCTGTCTGTCTCTCTCTGTTCTTTGTCTCTGTCTGTCTATCTGTCTGTCTTCCTCTCTCTCTCTCTCTCTCTCTCTCTCTCTCTCTCTCTCTCTCTCTCTCTCTCTCTCTCTCTCTCTCTCTCTCTCTCTCTCTCTCTCTCTCTCTCTCCCTCTCTCTCTCTCTCTCTCTCTCTGTTTCTCTCCAGAACAAAGAATCACTCCCCAGGGTCAGGTTTATTTCATACATAGAGAAACTGGTGTTAGCACCTGGCATGATCCTAGATTCAGGTACAGCCATATTTCTCTGTGGTTAACCTTAAAACCAACTAATATTTCAGAAACCATAGAAATATGATATGATAGACATAACATAACCATCGGCGCCTGCTTACATATAAGAACTATATTCTGTCTGTCTTAATACATATTTGATATCATTCCAAATGTCCTAATTTGTGTTGCTATGACTTGATCACACATATCTACATAATATATGTACATATATGTGTATATGTATATGTACATGCACTATTGTCATGTGGGGGTGTAGAGACATGTTTATATTATGAGAATAACATACAGTACATGTACACTGTACATGTACTATAACGTACATTATATACATGTACATGTACTATAACGTACATTATATACATGTACATGTACTATAACATACATTATATACATGTACATGTACTATAATGTACATGTACATTATATACATGTACTGTACTATGGTATACATATCTATCTAATATCTTTTCATACAGAGATATGGAAATGGACCCAGTTGAGTTAGGCGTTTTACCTCCAGGATGGGAAATTCGATATACTGCGAATGGAAGGCAGTATTTTGTTGATCATATCAACAGAACCACACAATTCACAGGTAATTGGGTGTGGTCTATTAATTAATATAGCTTTTTAATTATTAATGGCTGTCATATTTCTCACAGATCCTCGCCTCACAGTGAATGTAACAAGACGTATTTCAACAAACATTAGTCAGCTTGACCACCTTCCAGCATTTCAAGACCCTTTACCTCCACCACCTTGTCAAGACCCCTTGCCTCCTCCAGTAGAAAAAAGAGATTTAGTTCATAAAATGCATAGAATGAGGTCACAGCTTAACGACATGCAGCCTAATATAGGACACTGTCGTATTGAGGTAACACGAGAAAATGTTTTTGAAGAAAGTTATCATCAAATCATGAGAATGAGGGTTAGAGATTTGAAGAAGAGACTTTTAATAAGATTTCGTGGGGAGGAAGGTTTGGATTATGGAGGTATTGCTCGCGAATGGTTGTATCTTTTGAGTCATGAGATGTTAAACCCGTATTACGGGTTATTCCAGTATTCAAGACAGGATGTATATACACTTCAAATTAATAGAGATTCTGGTGTTAATCCTGTAAGTTTGAGTAATGCTGTATCTATGTAATATAGTATGTGTATGTATGTGTGTGTGTATGTACATGTATGTATGTATGTATGTATGTATGTATGTATGTATGTGTGTATGCATATGTGTATGTATGTATGTATGTGTATGTATGTATGTATCTATCTATCTATCTATCTATATATATGTGTATCTATGTATGTATCTATGTACATGTATCTGATATGCATCATGACAGTTACTTAGTCTGAAAAATTCATGTCATGATAGAATAGGTATCAGTCTAATAGATTAGAGTATCAGATAAGGAATCAGTCCCAATAACAGTATAGGAATCAGTCTAATAGATTAGAGTATCAGATTAGGAATCAGTCCCAATAACAGTATAGGAATCAGTCTAATAGATTAGGGTGTCAGATTAGGAATCAGCAGTATAGGTATCAGTCTAATTGATCAGGGTGTCAGATTAGGAATCAGTCCCTATAACAGTATAGGTATCAGTCTTTGCTTCCCTCACAGGAACATTTATCATACTTTTATTTCGTTGGACGGATCATTGGAATGGCAGTATTTCATGGACTATATATCGATGGAGGTTTCACCCTGCCATTTTATAAGGTAATTAATAGTAATTGTTATTACACTATCATCATGTGATCAACATTGCCATAGCAACTACTGGGACGTCCAATATCTCTGGAAGACATGGAAAGTGTCGATCCTGAATTTTATAGAAGCCTAAAATGGGTCTTGTAAGTTAATTATTAATTAAGTGGGTGTGGTCTTGTCTATTAAAAATGATTTATCTAAATATAATTAATTTATTTAAAGAGTATATTTCTGTATTGTCTAGAGAGAATGATTTAGATGGCGTTATAGACACAACATTTGAAGTGGAGTACGACTGGTTTGGCAAAGTGCTACAGCGTGAATTAATGGCTGGAGGTAAAGATATACCGGTAACCAATAGCAACAAAGAAGAATATGTCAGGTAATTATTATAGCTAGTAGGATTGACTGACTAACGATAGATATGTTACATGTCACAAAGATAGACAGACAGATAGACTATTTACTCAGCTAGTATGGACCGACCCAACTGACTATTACTATAATTATAATTCCACAAAGACAGACTGATAGACTATTACTGTAGTTAACAGGCAGACAAAATGGCTATTTACTATAGTAACCCAGGAGACCTATATCTTACCTTGATTAATAAGGTTCAGACGTAGGACAAACATAGTAGGTGACAGGAAATTTTAATCTACCTTATAATAACTATTTAATGTAGTATTCCTTTATGTGTGTGGGTGTATACATATATCTGTGTGTATTGTATGTGCGAGTCAGAATGTCTGTGTCTGTATATATGTATGTATGTGTGTATGTGTGTGTGTATGTGTGTGTGTGTATGTGTGTATATGTATGTATGTATGTATGTATGTATGTATGTATGTATGTATGTATGTATGTATATATGTATATGTGTGTATGTATGTTTGTATGTATGTTTGTATGTATGTATATATGTATATGTATGTATGTTGTCTTTATGTCTCTGTATGTTTATGTCTGTATTTATCTATGTATGTATGTATCTATGTATGAGTATATTTTCTTTCAATAGTTTGTATGTTCAATGGCGTTTCAAAGCTGGAATAGAGAAACAGTTCATAGCATTACAAAGAGGATTCAATGAAATCATTCCTGCTCAACTCCTGAAAATGTTCGATGAAAAAGAGTTAGAACTCGTTATATCCGGTTTAGGAAAAATTGATGTAAAGGATTGGAGAATGAATACGAGATTAAAGAACTGTTCACTTGATAGTGATATCATTAAATGGTTTTGGAAAGTGAGTAAAAGATCATTTCATCTCCCCCACTTGTGTAGATTATAGTAGATGTATGTATAATTACATATGTATGTATGTTTGTGTGTAGATAACTTCATCTCCCCCACATTTACATGTAGCAGATATATATAATTATATACATACATACATATATACATACATGCATATAATTATACATACATACATACATACATACATACATACACACATACATACATACATATATACATAAATACATACATACATACATACATACATACATACATACATACATACATACATACATACATACATACATACATACACACATACATACATACATAATTAATTGATTATATTCTATCTATAGATCGTAGAATCATTTGATGATGAAATGAGAGCTAGACTACTCCAATTCGTAACAGGATCGTCACGAGTTCCCTTAGAAGGTTTCAAAGCTCTACAAGGTATTATCATAACTCTACTACAGTCCTTGTTATAATATTTATTCTCTCTTAGGATCAACAGGAGCTGCTGGTCCACGTCTTTTTACAATTCATTTATGTAATTCAACGACAGACAATTTACCTCATGCGCATACTTGGTAATGAATAATGAATTAGATGGATGACATACATACTATATACACTTACATACATACGTATATATGTACATACATATGTACATATAATTTCCTATTGATGATGTATTTATCTATTCTCTAGTTTCAATCGACTGGATTTACCTCCATATGAATCTTACAATAAACTTTATCAAAAACTCAGTTTAGCAGTAAATCATACTCTCGGATTTCATACTGAATAAATAATGATATGTGTTTACATGTATATTTATTTACATGTATACTAATGTGTTTGTTTGTTATTGTATATAATAGTTTATTGTTTATATATATATATATCAAAGGATGTTTTACTTGGGGGGGGGCTCCACTCATTAACTATAATATAATATTAATAATCATTGTTCACAATAATGTAACATCTTAGACTCCACCCATTATCAATGAATATAATTGAGTTCACCCACTCAGTACAGCTTTACTCAAGTTACTTCCAAGTTGATATTGGATCTCTGCACTTGACTTAAATTAAATCATCTGAAGTTATGCCACACGCAATGATGTCATATTACATCACTGATCACATGATACATTTACTAGTGATGTCATCATTGACACATGGTATATTTACTAGTGATGTCATATTACATCATCACTGATCACATGATATATTTACCATAGTGATGTCATCATTGATCACATGGTATATTTACTAGTGATGTCATATTACATCATCACTGATCACATGATATATAGTGATGTCATCATTGATCACATGGTATATTTACTAGTGATGTCATACTACATCATCACTGATCACATGACATATTTACTTGTGATGTCATCATTGATCACATGGTATATTTACTAGTGATGTCATATTACATCATCACTGATCACATGACATATTTACTTGTGATGTCATCATTAATCACATGGTACATTTACTAGTGATGTCACATCCAGAATATACTACTGATTATTATTATTATAAATACATACAATTGAAATCATAAATAATTTATCTAATCTTCACAAACATAAACATATTCATTGAGAGCTTTCTTCATGTGTAGAGGAAGAGGTAATTTCTCTATATGAGCTTTTTTTGGTAGATAATAAGCAATTTTGTCTAAACAAAGTTCTTGTAACGAACACTGCACTCTCATTACTATATATTGGAAAGAACGATAAAAACATATCACCAATGTGAAGATATGAGCTGTAACTCTCATTGCATTACACCATACAGACTAGAGAGATATCATTGTTAAGTATTGTATGCTGTTTTGTTACTATAAATAGCGGATGCGTTGTGGTTTTGTTACTATAAATAGTGGATGCGTTGTGGTTTTGTTTACTATTTGTGAGTTGAATACACAAACTACTGAAAATATAATTATTGAACAACAAAATATGAAACAAATATCACTATGATTGACTCCCACACATTTCATATATTTATGAAATGTGTTACATACCCATTATATACATAGTTAGGTCTTCAGTCAATTTAATGGGCATTACATACAACTGAATGGATACTCAATTGAGCAGTCTACGACTAGTAGGAAGAAGGCAGATAGTACAAATAATGGTAACTAAATTTCAAAAGTTACTCATCTCCCATCATAAAATCTCAAAACTTTATCCTATCAAATCATATCATTAATATAGGTAAAAGCTCAACGCTTACTTGCTCTTGTGATACGAGTGGACTTTGAGTTGCCATAGTGATCAACAACAGCATATACATCCCAACCAGGAGCATAGACATCATGTACAGCTTCTCCTTGATGAACGCCATTTAGAAAGAAAGACATAACTCCGTCTGAAGTGATTTGGAAACCTAATCTATCTTTTTCCCGAAGTTCATCTAACGTTTTGTGTCCATACGGTAACTCAGCCATTTGTTTAATTCGATCATGTAATCTACTTGCACACCACACACAATATTCAGGTGACTCTGGTGAGTATCTTGGGATCGTTGATTTATCAAGTTTTATCTTGCTCTCATGTCTCATTATACCAAGTTTTAAATTCCCGGACCAGGTTGTCCCATAGCCTGTCAACTCAACTTCAAATTCACATAATCCTTTTAATGGCTTTTCACTGAAAACTACACCCTTTGCATACTGCATCTGTGCATTCACTTTGATAGCATGAGTTTTATCTTCCGATATTGTAATTTCATCTGAACAATAGTCACTACGGTAACAGAAATCATGAAAATTTCTAAGTAATAATCTATAGTTATATACTTACTTATGAAAGCCAAAGTGAACACGCTCAGGTAATAGCCATTTTTTGGGATATTCTGGAGGATCAACTGAAGAAGACATCTTTATATTAGAGGTGATCACACCCACACTCACCCTCACACGTACATTTATCATGTTACTAGGCAACAGATAAACAAGATACAGAAAATGGTTAGTCCTCTTTACTTCCAGAGTTGATTTGGGTAATTGTCTTGTTTCATAAACAGAATTTTTCTCGTGCTAAACCAGCTGATGTAGATAGTGGTCTCAAAGAAAGGGAGAGAAGCAAGGAGAAAGCAAAGGATTTGCTTCCAACCTTAGATGCCCTACTTGAAAAGAGAGACTACACAGGAGCTATAACTCTCCTGCGTTTCCAAAGAAGCAGTGGTAAAATAGAACCTCATACAGGACAATGGCTAGCCTATGCTGCTTTCCATAATGGTGACTTTCAGACTGCAAGAAAGGTAACTTTTATATTGTATATTCAATCACCATTGTGAGCCGTTCATTGTTCTCTATTATCAATATTATTATTCTCTATTATGTTTATTATTCTCCATTATCATTAGTTATTCTGTTATAAATATGTTTATTATTCTCTTATCATTGATTATCTCTTATAACAATGATGTTTGTTTCCTCTGTTGACTGTTCTCCATACCTCATTAGTATATAAGTAGAGATGATTTTAGTAGTCAAATAAGAAAAACTGCCTTCACAGTAATCCATTTCTGACTCACATAACCATCATGTGACCCAGACGTCTCACTGACTGCCTTTATACTAAGGAATCCATTTCAGAGTTACATGACTACCATGTGACCTAGACGTCTCACTGACAGATTTCCCTATCTATTTACACAGGAATATGAATCTATGGTAACCTCAGAATCATGTCATCCTGACACATGGATTAATCTATCATGCTGTTATTTTATGTTGGGTATGTACAAGGAAGCTAAAGAAGCCGCAGAAAAAGGTGAAGTTGTGTGTATATATAATTAATAATACTATAATAATCCCCTTAGGTCCCAGAAGTCGTTTACAAAATAGAGTATTATTTCATTTAGCTGAGAAAGTAAGAGCCACACAAAGATCCACATACCTATACCACCAATATATAGATCCACATACCCATACCACCAAGATATAATAGATCCACATACCCATACCACCAATATATAATAGATCCACATACCCATACCACCTAGATCCACATAACATGAATAAGAGCCACACAAAGATCCACATATTCATACCACCAATATATAATAGATCCACATACCCATACCACCAATATATAATAGATCCACATACCCATACCACCAATATATAATAGATCCACATACCCATACCATGAACATACAATAGTCCACATATTTGTAGTAGATACCATGATGTGTTACTATATACATGTACGTATAATTATCTTTTTACACTAGTCTGGCGACAATGAAGTTTTAATGACATATCATCAGAATCTACAGAATATTGTTGAAGATCAGGTATGACATGTATTTGTATGTACGACTGTACGTATGTATATACATGTACATGCATATGTCTGTACATGTTATAACTATTTATGTATACTATATAGCTCAGTCTAGCGGCTATGAATTACCTGAGAACACATTACCATGCAGCAATTGACATCTACAAGAAGATGACACAAGAGAACAGGTACTAATCATTAATAATCACTTATTAATAACTACACTCTATTGTTCTTCAGAGATATGATAGCACTCAATGTATATATGGCAATGTGTTATCACAAGTTAGACTACTATGATGTTTCACAGGAAATGTTAGCAAGCTACATACAACTGAATCCAGACAGTGTAATGGCCACAAACTTAAAAGCTTGTAACAATTATCGTCTATATAGCGGAAAGGCTGCTGAAGCTGAGCTTAAAATATTAATGGATGAAACATCACCTGGATTTGTCTTTGGTCAGGATATATTGCGACACAATCTAGTTATATTTAGAGGTGGAGAAGGCGCACTACAGGTCTTACCTTCACTAATTGGAGTGTTACCAGAGGCTAGATTGAATTTAGCTATACATCACTTGAAGCATGGTGAACAAAACAAAATATATCATTACATAATCACCTCTTATTGAATATCTTCAGGTAATATTGATGAAGGATATTCATTAATAAAAGACTTGGCACCTGCTTCTCCATCAGAATATATATTAAAATCTGTAGCACTTACCTTAGTAGGGCAAGAACATAACTCAGTAAGACAATAGATTATACTGTACGTATTATATGACATCTCTTGGTAGCCTGATCACCTCAAGATAGCACAACAATATTATCAGCTTGTAGGTAGCTCAGCTAGTGAATGTGGTATGTTATATCATACAACACAATATTGTATGAATTTGTATTATAACACAGACACAATCCCAGGAAGGCAATGTATGGCCTCGTTCCTATTCCTACGAAACGAGTTTGAAAATGCTATGGTCTATTTAAACTCAATCAAAGTCAGTTTATACACAATGATCATTACTCAACAGCAGAGTAACTATACACCTGTACTACTGTATACTATTACAGGGGTTCTTCTTCAATGATGACACCTTCAATTTCAACTTTGCACAAGCTAAAGCAGCTCTTGGACAGTACAGTGAAGCACAGGAGGTAGTTTAACAAATACCATATACATATACAATATTACTTATGATTTCAAAGGTACTACAACAAATCTCTTCAGATGAGATAAAGAATAGTTATACATATCTTAGTTGGCTAGCAAGATGCTGTAAGATGACTTCTTTCTTAATATAAGAATATGTAATTATATACTATCAAATAGATATAATGATAAATAAACCCGACAAGGCATGGGAACTTTATATGAGAATGGAGAATACAACAGATTCTTTTAATCTTCTACAGATAATAGCTAACGACTGCTATCGGGTACGTTGTACAACTAGATATAGATTGTATTGTGTATCTATCTCACTGCATGTATAGATGGGGCAGTTCTTGTATGCAGCTCAAGCATTTGATTTATTGCAACGTTTGGATCCATGTCCTGAATACTGGGAGGGGAAACGAGGAGCATGTGTAGGAGTGTTCCAGCTGGTAATAGCTGGACAGGAACCTAGAGAATCTTTGACAGAGGTTGCACGTCTGTTGCAACGTACACAGCAACCACAAGCAGAACTAATACTACGAGTTATAACAAAATGGGCAAGAGAGACGCGTGCTCACTAGTGACAACTCTAACACATCGTTATGTACTGACTGTGGTATATTTCATGCACTATTACCATGGCAACACTAATTAAATACATTATTAATTACTACTGTTATTATAACTATAATATTAATTAAAAGCATTTCTCTTTCATGGAAACTTTCACAAGAATGGTGTATGTACAATTATTTGTTTCAAATAATATTATTATGTTCACTTTTTCTTCCCTGGTAGTAGAATGCCTTCATACTGAAAGTGAAAATACATTGATTTAAGCTAATGTTCATAGTTTGGTAAAACTGACATAACGACTATAGTAACCTACACTCTATGGACAAGGATTAAAAAGCTAAGCTAGGTGACCGGACACAAACATTCACAAGGAAAGTATTGATGAAGCCTGGGATTCTACTGTTTGCACACGCGCTAAATAACTATTTCATTTCCCATATGTCTGAAGCAAAGTCCATTTTAGTGTAGCTGAAAACAGGTACATGCAGTATAATGAATATGGCTAGTTTCAACTAAGCAATGTGTTTATATACAGCAAATTGAATCTCCTGATCTTGTTCAAACCAGGAGTGGATCTTGGCTATGTTATTGTGTACTACAAACTAACACCCCTGCACGTCAATTGCAAACAGTTGAATCCAGGCTCTGCCGTCAAAGAGCCTGAATATGAGGGTAGGGCATGACCAGTACAAGGCCAATATCGCAGCAATTACAATTGTGACACCATGATACAAGTTAATTTATTAACACTTCCATCCAAGCTTACCTTCTGCTGAAACCATTTCATTGTCTCTTCCTTTGTGACTCGATGTTTGAATCCAACCTTTCCTCGTTTCCTCTTGCGATCAGCGACCCTATAACCTCTTCTACCCATCACTATATAGAAGTCCATTCCATAGATTCCAATAGATGGATCATATTTGATACCTAGATCAATATGCTCTTGTACACCAAAACCGAAGTTCCCGGTATTTGAGAAATTCTCTTTGTATAATTCGTACTCCTTAACACGAAGACCTTTTTCTAATATCTTTTCCGCCTTTTCTCCTCGCACAGTACAATGCACAGCTATTTTCTCGTTACGTCTGATTCCAAAGGAACGTACAGTGAAACGAGCTAAAGCAATCACATTGATTTATTTATAGTAACATGTCCGTATACTTACCCTTAGAATAGACAGGGGTTTGGCCTGTAAGTGCATCTAATACTTTAGCAGCTCTTGTTAGTCTATCGCCGCTCTCCCCAACACATATATTTAAACACAGTTTACGGATCTGTAGATCCCGCATAAGATTCTTGTCTTTCTTCTCCGCTTTACCCTAAAGAAATATATCATCATAAATTACAATGGCTGTGTAATGACATCAATATAGTGTGTATGTGACTAGATTAATGAGGATACTTACAGTTGGCATGACTGCCTCTTTTCTTCACTGGAAACCACGTGTATTTAGGTCCCGCCCATATTTTAATTAATGAGCATGCGCAAGTTTAATCAGTAGTATAAAAGTAATATCAAATTCAATTCCTATAAATAGACAAGAAACACACAGTAGGAGTGTATATATCCTGAAAGGAGGGTTATCTTTTGGTCTTCTAATAAAGAGACCAAATGTCTGGAATAGCAATTGGTCGTTTAACTGAAGAAAGAAAAGCTTGGAGAAGAGATCATCCATTTGTAAGGAAATAACTGTGTTGATGGACTATGATGTATATATATATATATATATATATATATATATATATATATATATAATTATATAATTATTATATTTATTAATACTATTATAATTGTATGTTACATTCTCTGCTTTTAAAGCTTTGCTATTTCTAAGCATCATGTATAATTAAATTTTAATTAATTATAATTAATTTTTATTACAGGGGTTTGTGGCTAAACCAACTAAAAATCCTGATGGTACTTTGAACCTTATGATGTGGGATTGTGGTTAGTACTGACATGATTAATATACATGATAATTGCATAGTTAGCATTTCATTTGTGCTGATTTGACTCCCACAATTAAGGTCATGTGAATCCAACAATTGGAGTCATGTGACTTCAAAGGTATGTAATTCAAACCCTTATTAAACATGTCTGGAGGATATCCTAATGTTATAATATTATGATGTGTACAATAGTGTTTTAATTAGGGCCAGCACTTCCTTATATGTGGAGGGTATTTTTGGTAATTAGTTTTTATGATCAATTATTCTTTTTTTTGTTAGGTATTCCAGGAAAGAAAAATGTAAGTTTGTATTGTATTAGAAATATTGTTTGTATATTTATATATCTTCTACTCGTACATGTGTCATTATCATTGATGCATATCAAAACTTTATGACCTAATTAATTGATATAGACACCATGGGATGGAGGATTTTATAAGTTACAAATGATATTTAAAGATGATTACCCAACATCACCACCTAAATGTGAGTCTCACTGTTAAATAACATATTAAAATCATCATTTCTCTGTCTTCATCCCTCATTCTTGTCTCCTATGTCTTCATCCCTCATTCTTGTCTCCTATGTCTTCATCCCATATCTTGTCTCCTCTTACTTCATCCCATATCTTGTCTCCTATTTCTTCATCCCATATCTTGTCTCCTCTTTCTTCATCCCTCATTCTTGTCTCCTATGTCTTCATCCCATATCTTGTCTCCTATTTCTTCATCCCATATCTTGTCTCCTATGTCTTCATCCCATATCTTGTCTCCTCTTTCTTCATCCCATATCTTGTCTCCTATTTCTTCATCCCTCATTCTTGTCTCTTTTTTCTCTTAGGTAAATTCAATCCTCCAATATTCCATCCTAATGTATATCCGTCTGGTACTGTATGCTTGTCAATACTTGATGAAGACAAAGACTGGAGACCGGCTGTTACTATAAAACAGGTATTACGAGTTTAACTATAGCATCAGTGTATAGAATAGAATCTAAGATCTTAGCAGAGTATTATATTAATACCTGCTAATACTAACTGATATAGACTACATTATATGTCTTGGATAACATCATATATTGATATTGATAGAGTTATCTCTTTAAAAAAGAATTATGATTTATAATCATAATATACACAGGGGACTAATGCGGGATTTTTGTGTTAATTAATTGGACTATCATATAATTTGTGAATACATACTTCAATCACTAAATGTTTTTAGGGGAGGGGCAGTCCCTCTTCATTAATCCCTAATGTAAATAATTATTACATCTTATCAGATTCTATTAGGTATACAAGATTTATTAAATGATCCTAACATTAAAGATCCTGCACAAGCAGAAGCATATACCTGTTATTGGTAAGTTACTCAATAGTTCAGTTCATATCTAATCTCCTTTTTAGTATATTGCTAGTTCAGTGCTTTCCCCCAAAGGGGTGGTACCATGGCGCTCTCGCATCCTTTAATTTTGGTTAAACATTGTCGACCAAATGCTATGTACATGTACCACTGATGCACTCCCCCGCCCTTAATACTTACCTTGGGGAAACACTGAGCTAGTTACAACTAAAATCTTCATATTCACGATGACCTCCTAAATTAGGATTTGTATATAATATAGTGTATAGTTTAATGTCGTATGGTTAATACATGATTATACTGTAACTTAATAATGAAGTAATGAATTGGAATTTGAACAATTTCATGAGAATGTTAATTATATGAAAAAGGTACAGGTAACAAGATTGTTGCTCATTCCAGTTTTCTGAGGTCATGGTAAATGTGAATGACCTTATGTACAAAGACTATTGTTTTTGTTTACGTGCTGATAATCACATGATATTATACTGATAATCACATGATATTGTATTAATTATACTGATAATCACATGATATTGTTTTTGTTTATAATAATTATACTGATAATCACATGATATTATACTGATAATCACATGTTTACATGCTGATAATCACATGATATTGTTTTTGTTTATAGTCAAAACAGAGCTGAGTATGAAAAACGTGTTAAATCTCAAGCACAACGATATGCTTTAAAATAATCTTTCCTCCCGTCTTCTCCCAAATATGTGTTTGTGTTTGTGTTATAATATATTTTATTAATTATTTAATCTGTTGCTAATTATAACAGAGTTTAATATTGTACAGACTCTACAATCATTACTATTATTATATCTTTAAGTATTATAAATATTATTAATGTATGTCTTTATTGAAACCTATCACTAATAGTTAATACCCAGTTCTCATAATATGGTATTATAGATATTGATAATGTATGTCTTTATTGAAACCCATCACTAATAGTTAATACCCAGTTCTCATAATATGGTATTATAGATATTAATAATGTATGTTTTTATTGAAACCTATCGCTAATAGTTAATACCCAGTTCTCATAATATGGTATTGATAGTGTTAATACCAAGTTCTCATAATATGATATAGGTATTGATAATGTATGTCTTTATTGAAACCCATCACTAATAGTTAATACCCAGTTCTCATAATATGGTATTATAGATATTGATAATGTATGTCTTTATTGAAACCCATCACTAATAGTTAATACCCAGTTCTCATAATATGGTATTATAGATATTAATAATGTATGTCTTTATTGAAACCTATCGCTAATAGTTAATACCCGGTTCTCGTAATGTGTTGATTATTATGTATTGTATTAATCAATGAATGCTGTTTATGGAAATATATAGTTGTTAACATGTTTCGTGGTTTGTTAGTACTATTTCACAGATCCATTCTGTTTGGATTTTCTGGACAAATGAGTGGACTTTGGTTTCCCTCCTGATATAGGATTTGGTAAAGGAATTCTTGTTGATGTTTTCTTTCTGCTACTTGAAATAATTCTTGTATTAGTAACTTCTAAATTACTTCCTCTCGATACAGTAGTCTTTGTGGTTTTATCCTTCCCTTCTGTTGAGAGACCTTTCTTTGTAGAAAGAGATGAAGTTTTTTGAATCCGTTTCTTGACACTATCACGATGCTTTCCTGTTGAAGACAGACTAGTTGTTGTAATGGAAGATCTAGTTGCTGTAATGGAAGGTGTCTTTGTTGACTTATTCTTCCTTTCTAGTGACTTCACTGTAGCTGCAGATAAACGATTTCTTTTACTTTCCTGCACAAAACAAAACCACAATACAGTATCCATTACATAACTAAATCATATTGATATCAGATATTATCAAATCGGTGTACTTCTAGTAGTTCAAATTCATATGAAATTACTATTATGTATGCCCAAAGGAATTGAGTTGACAATCATATGTACATACATAGTACATACATACCTCTGTCTTCTTAAACAGTTTTTCTCTTCTCAGTTTTCTGGAGTGAGTAATATATAACATTCTCTCTCTTACTGGTATAACAAAGAAAATGTTATGAAGTGATATTTTAGCTGTTTGTAACTGGAAAAAAAGAAAAAATAATAGAATACTCACACGATGGCAGTTACTCTATTTCAGTAATCTCATATTTTATAATATTTGATAGTACTACTTGTATAGTTATAATGAGATCTCTACTGTGATGTATTAACCTGGTTTATAACTCTATGCTGTAGATCAAAGTCTTGAGGAGTTACTGGATTATCTAATGACTGAAGTACTCTCTCAGCATCCTGAAAATATAAAAATAATGTGCTCTCATTTTGTCCCTTCTATTCTCACTTTTATAGTGATAATAATATCTTGTATCTTCTCAGCTTTTAGTAATCTCCTTGTTAAGAATCCTTTTGCAATTGCTGTTACCTTCCATACAGGATCCTTCTAATACATACATACATACATACATACATACTTACATATATACACACATACATACATACATACAGTACATACATACATACATACATAGGTACATACATACATACATACATACATACATACATACATACATACATACATACATACATACATACATACATACATACATACATACATACATACATACATACATACATACATAGTTACATACATACATACATACATACATACATACATACATACATACATACATACATACATACATACTTACATACATACATACATACGTACATACATACATACTTACATATATACACACATACATACATACATACAGTACATACATACATACATACATACATACATACATACATACATACATACATTACATACATACATACATACATACATACACAGCACAACATACCTCAACTTGTCTATCATTTTTGTTTGTTGATGATGACAAGTGTAATGACTGTTTGATTATATTTTCATTAGGTTTTGATAACATTTGAATAGTTCCTATATCATGTTTATATTCATGAGGTCGTAACTGATTATAACTGGTTTGGTATACTGTTATATTTTGTGGCCACACTGGTGCTAGAGGGGGAGGTTTCCATTTAGGAGGCGATCGAACAGGTATTCCAGAAACCTGTTTAGTTTCTACGGGAACGGTATTATAAATCACATGACATTGTGTGGGGTTTGTATGAGTTGAAGTCATTGAATGTTTATAAACTGGAATTGTATTGGATGTGTATCCCGTGGATACAACTGGAATTGTATTGGATGTGTATCCCGTGGATACAACTGGAATTGTATTGGATGTGTATCCCGTGGATACAACTGGTTTGGGTTGTGAAAATGATGTCTTATTGACATATTCTAAACTGATTTTCAGTTTCTTCTCAGTTGTGTGCTGAACTTGATCTCGTTCTAACAATGGCAAATCTTTTTGTTTCTCTTGTAATTGATGCTGTTTTTGTTGTCTTCTCTTTAAACATAAACAAAAATTGATAAAATACAATGTATATATGTATGTATAAATACATTAATTATTTATATTTTAAAAGAAAATGGACCTGCCATCAAAAATTATATGTATCATTTGTATATTCAGTTACTCACAATATCCCATTCCTTCAAACGATTCTCAACATACTTTCGTAACTTCTCATTGTGTCTTTGTCTATTCTCTGCTATTTCCGCCTCCCTGGCTATCGCCAAATCTTTGAAATGAATCAACTGCTTTTGATTAGATTCAAAAAACTAAATTAATAATATTAATAATAATATTAATTAATATTGATTTAAGTAGGTTTACTGGAAATGGAAGAGAGTCAAAATCTATGTACATGTCCATAAATACTGGAGTTTGATTTTCCCTCCAAGTAATCAAAGAAAATAATATTGAAAAGAATGTACTCAGTATAAATAAATAATTGATAATTGAATACGGTATTGATTCCGCACTCCACAGGAGGATCTTCTAAGAGGTATAAGCAGAGTCATAGAGACACAATGGCGAGCGGATCTATACTTACACAAACTCAATATGATGGTAAGAATAGATTTATTACTTTTTGAAATATATTTATTCATTGATCTGTTATTGTAAGCTAGTTCATTATTTAACCCTGGATTTCATGTAATTATGTATATATTATATATATATATATATATATATATATATAATTATATATACATATATATATATATATATTTATATTTATATATAAAAATTATATATAATTATATATATATAATTGTACTTGCATATGTATGCATGTATGTATGTATGTACGTATGTATGTATGATTATATGTATGTGTGTACTACTGACCGATATGCATGTATTATTTGTTATGATACAATATTCTCATAATAGTAATAGCAAAAGTGTTTCGTCAAGCTGATACTGAAGAAACCGGTCATGTTGATACATCACTAATTGGGGACTTGGCGAGCTCTGTTTTGGGACCTCAAATTAAAGACTCTGAGAGATCCTTAATAAGATATCACGTTGATGTTAAAATAGGTACATATCAAGATATCTATGTATTATATGCTATTTTTAATTATTTATGTATATAATAATATATACATATTTATATATTGTACATTTATATAACTCTGTATGTACATGTAGGCCTAGTTTTAATTATAATTATATTATGTAATGTTTGTAAGTATACATATATTATGTACATGTATGTACGTACATGTACATGTTTGTAAGTATAAATACATTTGTATATTATGTACAATGTATGTACATACATGTACATGTTTGTAAGTATACATACATTTGTATATTATGTACATGTTTGTAAGTATACATATATTATTTACATGTATGTACGTACATGTTTGTAAGTATAAATACATTTGTATATTATGTACAATGTATGTACATACATGTACATGTTTGTAAGTATACATACATTTGTATATTATGTACATGTTTGTAAGTATACATATATTATGTACATGTACATGTTTTTAAGTATAAATACATTTGTATATTATGTACATGTTTGTAAGTATACATATTTTCGATGTCTTATAAAATTATTGTTTCTAATTAAAGGACAGCCCACTATCTCATTCGCTGAATTTCTTGAGCTAATGGGAGAGATTTTAGCAGAAACCACTCGTTGGGGAGGTTTGTCTACTAAACTCGATGGATATGTCGGATTTGATACCATTCAGGAACAAATCAGAAAAAAATCTCTCAAAAGAGGATTTGAATTTAATCTCATGGTAGTAGGTATGTCACTACCTCATCCTTCTCCTCCTCCTCCTCGTCTTTCCATCATCCAACGCAATTATTCATCGCAGATGTAATATTTACCAATACCTATCATATTTCAATGGATGAAGTTATATATACATCAAAGCTAAAATAACTGTCCAGTATATACTACATATATTAGTCACACCCACATACCATTAGGGAATTTGATAGATAAGCATAATTATAGCAATGTGGTAGTTATCTTACTATAAGTTGGTACTGTAGAGTATTGATGTGTATATAACATGAAGAGTATTTATATATACTTTATAATTCATACACACATCCATCTATCTATCTATTTATGTTCTATCTCCACAGGGGAGAGTGGATTAGGTAAAAGTACTCTCGTTAATACTCTTTTTAAGAGTAAGTTAAGTCGAACTTCTTGTACTCCAGGACCTCATATAATACCAAAAACAACTGAAGTCAACTGTGTTAGTCATGGTATGTTCTTAGGAAACAAATATACATGTATGTATGTAAGTATGTATGTATGTATATATGTATGTATATATGTATGTATGTATATATGTATGTATATATGTATGTATGTATATATGTATGTATGTATGTATGTATGTATGTATGTATGTATGTATGTATGTATGTATGTGTGTGTATGTATGTATGTATGTATGTATGTACATATGTATGTATGTGTGTATGTATGTATGTATGTGTGTGTATGTATGTATGTATGTATGTATGTATGTATGTATGTGTGTGTGTATGTATGTATGTATGTATGTATGTATGTATAATAACATGTTATTTTTGGGAAGTTATAAAGTGTTTATGATCACATGTGTCCAGGTTATAGAGATCATATCACAATGTTTGTATGACTCTAATCATTGCCGGCTGTCATTTATTAATCAGTAAACACATTTCTTTTATTACATTAATAATTTAATTGGTTACCATAGAAATTACTAGTATGATCTTTATTAATAGTTTGTTGCCATACATGTACCAATGAATTTGAATCTTGCCTCATCAGAAATATGTACAGAACAATTTGAGGGCTTAGTAGTGTGAGGTTGTCATAGCTCCTTGGTCAGAGCATTGGTGTCTAAAGCTATGGGCTGGATCCCCAAAGAATGGGTTCGAACCCCAGCGGCTGATGGTTTTTGTAAATTTATATAATAATTTATATAATAATTTATTTTTTTTAGTTATTGAAGAACAAAATGTGAGGCTCAAATTAACAGTAACTGATACACCTGGGTTTGGGGACCAGATCAACAATGAGAAATGGTATGGGTCTCTGTCCTTTCTAATTTAGCTATCATTGTCATTCCATTGATCTAATTATCTGTATTGAGATCATTCCTCTATCTATTTATGAATCCATTGATCTATTTATCCATCCATTTGATCATTCCTCTATCTATTTATGAATCCATTGATCTATTTATCCATCCATTTGATCATTCCTCTATCTATTTATGAATCTATTTGATCTATTTATCCATCCATTTGATCATTCCTCTATCTATTTATGAATCCATTGATCTATCTATCTATCTATCCTTATGTCCCAGTTGGCAGCCCATATTGGATTATGTGAATGAACAATTTGAACAGTATTTGAATGAAGAGGTTAGTATTATGAGAAAGAAAATGATACCAGATACTCGAGTCCATTGTTGTCTCTATTTCATTGCACCCACCGGACATTAGTAAGTATTTGTATATATGTATAATAGATAGATATACTGCTGCACGGAAGACAGACAGGATAAACAACTATGTGGATAGATGGATGGATGGACAGACGGACAAATGGATGGATGGATGGATGGATGGATTGACGGACAGACGGATGGATGGACAGATGGGTGGATGGATGGACAGACGGATGGATGGATGGATGGACAGACAGACAGGTGGATGGATGGACGAACAGATGGATGGACAGATGGGTGGATGGATGGACGAACAGATGGATGAACAGACAGACGGATGGATGAAAAGGATTATTTCATAATATTTAAATTCTTCTAGTTTACGTCCCATTGATGTTGAATTTATGAAAAAACTGGATAAGTTTGTGAATATTGTACCAGTTATAGCTAAAGCCGATACTATGACAATAGAAGAGAGAGATGCTTTTAAAAAAAGGGTAAGTGGAATCAAATGATGATCATCTCTTTGTGATCTTGTTCCCATACTATAGATTCGTGAGGATCTGGAGTTTCATGGTATCCATATATATCCATTAACATATGGAGCTGAAGATGAGGATGACGCTGCCATCAATTCTAAAATTGAAGTAAGATAACTACTACCTCCTCATCATTATCCTCCTCCTCCTCCTCCTCCTCCTCCTCCTCCTCTTCCTCATCCTCATCCTCTACCTCCTCCTTCATCACCTCTTCCTCATCCTCCTCCATCCCCTACTCCATCCCCTCATCCTCTACCTCCTCCTCTTCCTCTCTCTATCTCACTATAGCAATTCATACCCTTTGCTGTTATTGGTAGTGATGAAGAGGTTAATGTAGGTGGTAAAAGGGTCCATGGTCGTAAAACTAAATGGGGATTTGTTGAAGTGGAGAATAGGAAACACTGTGAATTCTCTGCCCTTAGAGATATGTTGATAAAGTGAGAAAAAAATTTATGAATAAAGATACATGTACATAAATAGATAATGTACATACATACACATATATACACATATACATATATATATACATACATACATACATACATAAATATATACATACATACATACATACATACATACATACATACATACATACATACATACATACATACATACACATATACATATATATATACATACATACATATAGATGAATGTACACACTCTCAAATAGATATTAATATTGTATTTGTAGAACACATATGCAAGACCTGAAGGAAACTACAGATAAAGTACATTACGAGAGTTACCGTCAGTCTCGCCTTCGACAGGGACAGCAACAACAGTCATCAGGCTATGTAGGAGAGAGTAATATCTAAACCCTCTCTGTTACACCTATGCCACACCCCTTTTGTCTCTGTTCTGCCCTTTAATATAACCACATTATAATCAAGAGAATGAATCACTAGCTGCAGATTAATTTTATTGTTGTTACCATATAAGGATAATGTTACAACACGTTAGGTTGCATGTTTTGGTTTTTAATCATTTTATAATTAGAGATAGAAAATTAATTAATTTTGAAATTAATTCATTATCAAAACATTATTGGCATTCAATTAGGTTGTGCTTTGTCTATTTTTTCACTATTTTTTTGGTTTATAGAGTGATGTGATGTGTGCTTCAAATTATTTTTAAAAAAACATCAGATGACAATAAATATTAGAATCCAAGCATACTTCATCTCAACCTGGGACTCTGGGTACAAGGTTTGGGTATAAGGCAGAATGGGACTCTGGTACAAGGTTAGGTATGAGGCTGAGTGGGACTCTGGTACAAGGCTTGGGTATAAGGCAGAATGAGACTGGTACAAGGTTAGGTATGAGACTGAGTGGGACTCTGGTACAAGGCTTGGGTATGAGTCCGAGTAAACGTGCTGTAGCTGGGCTTGGGTATGAGGCTGGACTGTAGCACAAGACTTGGGTATGAGGCTGAATATACATGTATTGTAGCTTGTATGTGACTCTGAGGGCAAGGGTTGGATATGAGACTGAGTATATATGTACTGTAGCTTGTACAGTCTCATCCCCAGACTTGACATTCAGTTCCAATGTCTAGGAATGAGACTATGCTTTATGACTAAATTGATTGATAATTTTTCTTAACATAAAGATTGTAACTGTTGTGTTTTAGATTCATATATCTTATAAAACTCTTCAGCAAGATATTGAAACGGTTTCTCTGTATTCTCATACTCTTTCTATAGAAAAGATATAATTATATAATTAAAGTACTCCTCATCATCAGTAAACACTCACAACTGAACAATCACAATATCTCAAATCTTTATTATTAGCAAACAACTGTCCTTCCTCATCAGAAATAACTCTCCTGTGATTCAAATCTACTTTATTAGCAACCAAAACACCTTGAAAAAGAACATATACTATAAAACTCCTGTTAGATAAACATTGTAAACAATGGCGGGGTAACTGTAGTTGCTCTCTGAGAAAGATCGGAGTTTGATGGTGTCTAGAAAGGTAAATTTTATGGTTTCACTGAAAAGCTACAGAATTCAGCCTCTTGTAACTATAAAAGTAAAATGAATTTTCAGAAAACGGCTTCATTCATTTTCTCAAAATGTGGTGCACGCCATGATTGGCAGGCGTGGCTTTCGTGGTTTTGTACTTATGTGTGTTTGTAAAAATAGAGATTTTAGCCTGTTTTCCTCAATTACAGGCCAATATAAAGCTGATCAGAAGATATGAAGGTTGGTATTACACCAGGTTAGTGTCATATTATATAATATTCCATTTTGAAACTGATTGGAGTCGCATCCGCCCACTCCCTAGTACCACCTTAATTATAACTAAATTACAGGGTCTATTGTATGAGTGTGACACACCTGGTAGCATTAGTTCAGGAGCTGATTTTTTTGCCTTCACTCTTTCCAGCCATTTAGCACAAGATTGAAAAGATTGTGCGTTTGTGACATCATATACTACCATGACTACACTAGGATGTTCCCACTGGTGTGATAAAGATTAAAAATGGAAGATAGGATTGTATTCGGAGGAGAGAGGAGATGGAATGAACATGATGGCTTTATTTTTTAACTTACAAATTTTTGTACAAACTCAGTATATATCTCTTTTCCTGATGAATCATATATATAGAATTCCTATTAATAATAACTATGAAATTATGGACCAAAATATGAATGTATGTAGTACATACATACATACATACATACGTGCATACATACATATATACATACACATACATAGAATATTATATTATTACCACTATTACATCCGTGTCAGGAATGCGTACTGTTTTCACAGATATATCTACTCCTGTTGTCTAGAGAACAAAATATTTGTATGTATTATATATAATATATATATATATATGTATATTGTGTGTTCACACCATTATATAGTTTTTGGTAAAGTGTTTTCCATCACTCTGGACACTTTTGATCAAAGCTGTTTTACCAACAGTAGATTCACCTGGATTTATAATTATTATATTATATTATATATATATATAATTAATACTCACCTACAATTATACACTTAGCTCTGAGAACTAATGGCATTATTTCTTGTTTGTTAAATAGTCACCTTAGCAACCAATAGACACACCTCTAATCATATATATAATTATAATTATTATAATACTCTAATTAAATTCATAAATTAATTATTCATAAATTAATTATTCATAAATTATAATTACAAACTATAATGTGATTTGTTAATGTGAAACTAAGTTTGCGATAATAGTTTATGAGATTGTCTTGGAATGACAAGTGGATCTGTATTTTCTATTGTGACCTCATGGGCACATCCACGAAACTCATATAGTACTCTTAAGTGTTTTTTCTCTCCGATACATGGGTCATAAAACCCCGGTAAAATACTCTTAGAACTTTCGCGTAAAACTAATTTAGAATCTAACACAAGACATTGTAATGGTATGCGAACATCGGTTACTCTAGGTGGCGAAAGAGGATCAGATCCGGTCCGAGTAGAGAACAGGCAACCATACCATGCTTCTAGCACAATCAGTCCATGTCTTGCCTTCTCTGTAGCAACAACTCGCTCAACAGTTTCCTGCATAAGTTCAATAGCCGCAACAGCTTCTTTCTTTCTCTCACTCATTTCTTTTTTTCTCTCTTCTCTTAAGTTTTCCAGCTCTTGTAATCTTTGTCGATGAAGAATAGGAGCAAGAGCGAGGACTTTAAAACAACCAAATAAAACTAAAGGAGTTATGCTTGCATACAGTACCGCTGGTAAGTGTAGAAACGGTGATAGATGAATCTTCAGTACATATTTCATTGTTGCCTGTGTGAACTGTAACGTAAGCTGAACCCCAGTGTGAGATGATACTATAACCTGAGCCCCTACTTTAGTGAGTTTAGCAATGGAATGATCAACTCCGTATGACAAAGAAGGCCCTTTAGTACTCAGTCGTATACCTCCATTTAAAATATAGTCTTCTTTGGGTTTAAACTTAGCCGAGAGCTGTATATATGAAGTCCTATAGCCCACTAGAATATCACCTGATACGTTTAGCTTATCTGATACTTGTCGTGTGATAGCCAGACCCACTGCATTTCCT
This sequence comes from Petrosia ficiformis, assembly GCA_947044365.1. Lineage (NCBI taxonomy): Eukaryota > Metazoa > Porifera > Demospongiae > Haplosclerida > Petrosiidae > Petrosia > Petrosia ficiformis. The sequence continues at coordinate 377,421 of OX345643.1, forward strand.
GAGTCTTTCACTTTCAAAATGGCTGTCGTTTGATCATCAAGTTTACGAGCTAACTGAGCATTTAATGAGAACCCGAAACCATTAGGACTAATTTGAAATATATTTTCACTAGTAATATACATCTTGTCTGTTAAGTTACGATAAAAGTCAATACCAATCCCAGGAAAAGGTGCTGTAATAAAATTTGTTTTAATCCAGTTATGTTTTGCTAGTTGTTGCCGAAAACCAGTATGGAAACCATAGTAAAAGCCACTATGAGATGCAAATACCGACCCTACAAATCCTAAATTGGTTGAGTTAGTGATTTTAGCGTCTACAGTTTGTTGCATATATACATTCTTCAGTAAAATAGATAGCGGTCCTTCCCCACCAAGAGTAAACGGTGTTGCATTGAGAGTGACTTGAAACAGCCCACGTGGATTTGCTTCTTGTATGTAAGTACGCTCTTCAAATAGAGCTTTTAACTTTTCATATTCTTCCATGAGTTCAGAGGGGAGTGTTGTTCTTTCAATGATGGCTCGATCATCCTCTACACCTTTTCTTCCTCGTAAATCATAAACAGCTCTTAGTCTGTGATCATTCAGAATGTGGTAAGCTTCTTGAATCCTTTTGAAGAAATGGCTGGCTGTCTCTTGCTTTGATTCATCTTGATATCTAAAGAATGGCTAAATAAAAAACAAAGTATTTGACAGGTATTGACATACCTATCTGGATGATATATACGACACAGTCTGCGATAGGCACTTCGTATTTCTTCAGGTGATGCATCTCTAGGTACATTCAAGAGTGTGTAGTATTCGTTCTGGTCTTCATTGCTTACTTCTCTTTCTAGTTCTTCATCACTGAAAGAAGACATGTTTTAATTTCTGCCCCCTGCTGTTGACCGACCACGTGTTAGTGGGCGTGGCTTTATTTGTTGTTTTGTATCTTAGATACTGGAGTGCAACTATTCAGAAATGCAAGCATCTGGAACTGGAGGACAAAGGAAAACATGGAGCACTTCAAGAGGGACTATATCCATTCACTCTTCACCTGCAAAACATGTTAGTATATATATATATATATTTATAGATCATTGCTGACCAGCTCCACCCATCTCTTTATCTGTTAGTCTGATCAATATGATCTGTATTTGATGAAACTACAAGAAAAAAACAGGTATAATTAATTGATATGACATAACATTAGAATGATCATTACCTGATCTTCTTGAAGACATCTTCAAAAGCTCAGAGAGAAAGATGAATCCAATACTGACCTGCAAAACAGAGAGCAAGGTTTCTTGTTGTATGTGAATGGAGCAAATTCCAAATCCACACAACTTGCAACCAAATCGAGGACATCTACAGCAGTGAACCAGAAAAGGAAAGCTAAAACAGCTGGTAAGATATACAACAGAGTGTAGTTTGGTAGGTCTCTAGTCACTGGACTTGGTCTCTAGACTAGGTCTCCGGACTTGGTCTCTAGACTAGGTCTCTGGACTTGGTCTCAAGAGTAGGTCTTTGGACTTTAGACTCTGGACTGGGTTTCTGGGTGTCTGGACTATGTGTTTCTACTAGTCCCTAAATATATTTATATTGTGTGTATCACAGATCCCACCAAAAACCGAAGTAATAACTCAGAATGTATTTCAAGGTCACTATTTTCATTTTGCATGTTTCAATCTATTTTATAATATTATGATATTCTATTCAGAAGTACCACTCAAAGACGTGAATGGGATCAAAGTTCAGTAGAGGTTAAAACTGAAGAAGGCAAACGTGTACATATAACACCTCCAGGTTGTTACTATTAATAGATCATTATTATATTAATAGATCATTATTACTATTAATAGATCATTATTACTATTAATAGATCATTGTTACTATTAATAGATCATTATTATATTAATAGATCATTATTACTATTAATAGATCACTCTATTAATACTATTAGAACACTTACTATCAACAGATCATTGTTACAACACTTAGACTATTGTTACTATTAATAAAATACTTACAATTAATAGACTATTGTTACTATTAATAGAATACTTACCATTAATAGATCATTGTTACAGAACACATACTATTAATAGATCATTGTTACTATTATTAGAAGTATAAAGATATTTATATATTTTAAAGCTCTTCTGACTGGAAACTATGATGATGATTTTGAAGAGAACCTAATGGAGGATGAGGATGAGGAGAAAGACTGCATGATTTATAATTCAGTTAGTAGATTCTAATATTCTATACTCATTGAAGTTATATAAATTAGAATTCAGATTCTTATGATGAGGACAGTATTGAAGAAAAAGAAGAGTCTTTTGAGATAGTGTCACCAAACAAGACAGATGTTATGTTAACTTTTGATTCTCAACCTTCAGGTCTGATGATAGTATTATATGTCTGTCTGTTTTTCTGTCTGTCTGTCTTTCTGTATGTCTGTCTTTCTGTCTGTCTGTCTGTATGTCTGTCTGTCTGTATGTATGTCTGTCTTTCTGTCTGTCTGTCTGTCTGTCTGTCTCTGTCTGTCTGTCTGTCTGTTTAGCAAGCCCGGGTAATAGGGTATGACTCCTGTCTAGGAGGTGTCTAGTGTACATTGTCTGTTTGTCTGTAATGTACACGTATACACACAATTATAAACATACATGCACATGTACATGTATACACACAATTATAAACATACGTGCACATGTACATGTATACACACATTTATAAACATACATGTACATGTACATGTACATACATTTCTTCATATAGTGGTAACCCGAACACTAAGTGCAGTATCACGAAAGGAACCCTTATCGTCATCCTCATCAGTTAGTTCTATTGATAGTTTAACTGATAAGATAATGAAAGCTATGATAAATGAAAATGAATTAGTCAATCAAACACTAGCGATATCCCCTTCTAAAACAGTACCAACTAGGAACGTCATTTCTACTTCTCCCACTGGATCAGGTTTCTCATCTGGTAATGGAGAAGAGAAGAGAGTAGAGAAAGAATTAATTGATGATGTATCCATAACATCAACAATTCATTTGTCATGTGATAAATTGAATTCCAAAGACTCAGACCCATTCCAACCAAATGATTCTATAGATTCAATACCATTCCAGCAAAAAGATTCATCAGACTCATTCCCATTCCAACCAAATGATTCAATACCATTTCAGCAAAAAGATTCATCGGACTCATTCCCATTCCAACCAAATGATTCCATAGATTCAATACCATTTCAGCAAAAAGATTCATCAGACTCATTCCCATTCCAACCAAATAATTCAATACCATTTCAGCAAAAAGATTCATTGGACTCATTCCCATTCCAACCAAATGATTCCATAGATTCAATACCATTTCAGCAAAAAGATTCATCAGACTCATTCCCATTCCAACCAAATGATTCAATACCATTTCAGCAAAAAGATTCATCGGACTCATTCCCAATCCAATCAAACACAACGGAACAAGCCATTTCAATGCTTAATGATAATTTACACAATATAACTAAACAGTAAGAATATTATTTCCATCTATCTATCCATTCATTTATCTATCTATGTATCCAATCATACATTTATCTATCTATCTATCCATTCATCTATCTATATATCTGATCATCCAGAAATTTATCTATCTATCTATTCATCCATATATTTATCTATTCGTCTATATATCTATCTATTTATCCATATATCTATCTATTCGTCTATATATCTATCTATTCATCCATATATCTATCTATCTATCTATTTATCCATATATCTATCTATTCATCCATATATCTATCTATTTATCCATATATCTATCTATTCATCCATATATCTATCTATTTATCCATATATCTATCTATTTATCCATATATCTATCTATTTATCTATATATTTATCTATTCAGACAACAGATGCAGTTATTGGAGTTACTCAGACAAGTAAACACTACTAAACTGACCACACCCACTAATCTATTTCCAGATGATGATGATAACAGAGACAGTTATAATACTCATCGCTCACATGTGGATGATGATATCCTACACGATGATGATATAAAAGACCAGGGTAATATTCCTGTGTTATCACAGACAAAGCCACATGTATACAGGTCGTTATCAGAAAGTGTTTCAGGAAATCAGAACGACGCTTTGACTTCTTCATCGTCTTTACCAACATGGCTGACTTTGTCAAGAGATAATGTTAAGAGTAAGTGTGTTTATGTGTTATGATGCAATATGATGTATTATGATGTATTATGATGTCTTGTGATGTATTATGAAGTATTATGATGTATTATGATGTATTATGATGTATTATGATGTATTATGAAGTATTATGATGTATTATGAAGGAAGTAATATGATGTCTTGTGATGTATTATGAAGTATTATGATGTATTATGATGTATTATGATGTATTATGAAGTAATATGATGTCTTGTGATGTTATAGTTTATCATCCATCTTTCCAGAGCCTAACAGTTCTCCTTCACCAAGGGACACCTCCCTACTTCATCCTCTTCCTCCTCGGACGAAGTCAGGTCGTAGAACAGGTTTACGAAGTTTCTGTTCAACAGAAGATGAATTGAGATCATCTAGCGATACACACCTTGTCACCTTCCTGGATGATGACACACCCCCAAGATTAAACACTGCAGTGAGATATATAATAGTGCAGTATAGTGTTTCCATCAGGATAAATATTAAGGGTGGAGGAGTGCATTAATGGTACATAACATCTATCACTGTTATAAAACAGTCCATTTCAGCATAGCCTTTCAAATTAAAAGATGGGAAGTAAGACTGAAGGATGGGAGAGTGCCATGGTACCACCCTTTGGGTGTAATATCTATGTGTCTATGCCTGATTGAGTAGAGTTCTATTTATCTCATGAAATATTCATTAGGTTATAGCTCAAGGTAGACGAAAGATACAATATTGTATGCAGCCTGAAGAAACTTTTGTAATTGAAGATACAGAGATAAACAAACCTTCCACTCCTTCTCCGCCCTCACCTCCACCTCTCACATCCTCACTTATTGAACCTACTCAGTCTCTTAACCACACCCCAAAACTGATATCAGATCTTCGAGAATCATTAGCATCTATTCAATTGTTTGAACGGCATCAATGGGAGAATGTGGGCTATGATGATGACCAAGGTGTATATGTATATATATATATATAATATGTATGTATGTATGTGTGTGTGTGTGTGTGTGTATTTATGTATGTATGTATGTATGTATGTATGTATGTATGTATGTATGCATGTATGTATGTATGATTGTATGTATGTGTGTATGTATGTATGTATGTATCTATCTATTTAACTATGTATATATCATTCAGATGACATACTAGAAACTTTCTTAGCTGAGCAGAGATCCAGAATGACAAACCACACCCACTCAACTATTCCTGCACTACCATCTGAAGATCCTGAAACTGAATGGAGTTTCTCATTACCGGTATTACCAACCGGGATTGAACTAGTTATTAAAATATTAACCACATGGAATGACAGGTATTATGTTGGATTAACAGGAATTGAAATCTTTAGAGATACGGGAGAGAAAGCGTCCATTAGTGAGGTTAATTGTTCATTCATCTATCTATCTGTCATTCTATATCTGTCTCTGTCTACTGGTATAGATATCAGCCTGCCCACCAGATATTAATATTCTACCTGAATATTCTAATGATCCTCGTATTATTACTAATTTAATTGATGGAGTCAATAATACACGGTTAGATTATAATCAATAGTTACACTCACCTTCTAACTGTCCATCCCCCTCTCCTCACCTCCCCTCTCCTCTCCTCCCCTCTCCTCCCCTCCTCCTTCCCTCCCTTCTCTCCTTTCCTCCCCTCTCCCCACCTCCCCTCCCCTCTCCTCCCCTCCCCCTCTCCTCTCCTTTCCTCTCCTTTCCTCCCCTCACCTCCCCTCTCCTCTCCTCTCCTCTCCTCTCCCCTCCCCTCCCCTCCCCTTTCTTCTCCTCTCCTCTCCTCCCCTCTAATCCCCTCTCCTCTCCTCCCCTCACCTCCCCTCTCCTCTCCTCTCCTCGCCTCCTCTTTCTCACACACAGTGATGATCTACACATGTGGTTAACTCCATTTCATCCTTATACCAATCATTATATAAAGATTACATTCACTGAGCCACACACACTAGCCATGATCAGAATATGGGTAAAGATAATGTTCTTTTCTCCTCTTATAATGCTCTCCTACATTAATATTCTACCATCCCCATTTCTATTGGCCAAACCTCCTTGTCGTGATCATCTTCCTCACCTTCTCTTCTAGAATTATAATAAATCTAGAATCCATTCTTACCGTGGTGTTAAAGATATTCAAATCTTTCTTGATAATGCAATCATATTTGAAGGAGAAATAAGAAGGTTAGAAACAGCGATGTCACATGTCATGTCACATGACTCACATCTACATTATATGTCTATAGAGCTACTGGAGGAACTGATGAAGATATTCAGACATGTGCTGAAGTAAGAACTATAACTATACGTATACTATTATAATAATACTGACCTCACCCCAACCCCCTCCCTCTCCCTCCCTCCCTCCCTCTCTCCTTCCCTCCCTCCCTCTCTCCCTCCCTCTCTCCCTCCCTCCCTCTCTCTCTCTACCCTAAGACAATTCTATTTACAGTAGATGAAGACATTTTAGTTAATATTGCTAGTAATGATGACAGCTTCCCATTTCACAATACACATCACATACAAGATGAACAAGACAAAGACAAACGTCCCATAACAGCAAACACTGTGCCACTAGAGGTGATCAAGGTGTAAACCTGTTTGTCTGGTTCTTCATTTTGTTTCGTTAATTACTTGTTAGGAATGTGAAGAAAGACCGTTTACATCAACAGTGATAAATTCTTCTGTTCCTCTCATGACAGATCAACCTAGAAACCAAATTGAAGGAAAAAGTAAATACATATAATATAATTATTGTACATGCATACATACGTACATGCATTCATACATAGATACATACATACATAGTTACGTACATACATACATATATACATACGTACATACATACATTCATACATACATACACACATACATACGTACATACATACATACATACATACATGCATTCATATATACATAAATAGTTACGTACATACATAGTTTACATACATGCATGCATTTGATTCTCCAGCTATCATTCTGACCCTCCTATCTTCATGGGGAGATTCCAACTATATTGGTCTCACTCAAATACATCTTCTTGACTCCACTCTCTGTCCTATTTCAATATCTCCATCTAATATAAGTGTTCCAACACATGTGAGCGAGAATGGGTTGGAACAATTGATATGTGAAGATAATGTGATGTCACATGATAATCACATGTGGTGTACACCAATGAGTGACAATATTTCTATCAAGATCAAATTGGACCACACCCAAAAATTGGGCGGAGTGCGAATATGGAATTATAATAAATCATTAGAAGACACTAATAAAGGGGTATGTACATTGTACAAATGTACAGACTGACAAATAGACAGCTTTATTGACTGTCTGATTATCTCTTTTGATTAAGGTGAAGTTAATGAAAATACATTTGGATAAAAAACTAGTATCACCAGATAATGGTTTCTTATTAAGAAAAGGTACAAATACTTACATACACACATACGTGTACGTACATGTACATATATACATGTACATACATACATGCACGTACACATACATGTCATGTTTTTAATTGCAGCACCCGGTAATAATCATTATCAATACGGGCAATTGTTACAGTTTTTACAAGACCACACACATTCCTCAAGCCAATTAAATCTGACATCTTCAATATCTCCGTGTGGATGTATCCGATAATATATACATACTGTACATACATACATACATACATACATACATATACGTACATACATGTACATAATGAGTTCTCATATTCATTTTTTTTCTTAATGACTAATCAGTTGTATATAAAATACAACTCCTCTCTTCGTGGGGAGATCCCTATTACATTGGACTAACAGGTTTAGAATTACTGGATGAACATGGTTCTGTTGTCCCTTTAAATCCCTCTAGTATGTGTATTTAAATTATAATTAATGTTACTACTCTCATCTCAATGCAGCCTCTTTCATTTCTTCACCTAGCTATCTTTGCACTTCTTCAACTTAATTCCCTTCCGGTCCCTCCTCTTCTATTTCATCCTTTCCCCTACCATCCTTTCACATATCTCCTCCTCTCTCATTCTTTACCTCTCCTCCTCCTCTTGTCTCTATTCACAGATATTACTGCATATCCTGAAAGTGTTAATGTATTGGAGGGTGTGGTCAGTGATGTTCGTACACCTGCTAAACTTATAGATAACATAAATACAAGTGAAGATGGTAGTCACTCTTGGTTGTCTCCCATACTGCCTGGAGTGGTGAATACAATATATATTATATTTGATACACTTCATATGATACATGGAATCAAATTATGGAATTATGGAAAGACTCCTAATAGGGGAACAAAAGAATTTGCTGTAAGAATTAAATAATACATACATGTGCGTACATACATACATACATACATACATACATACATACATACATACATGTACATACGTACATACGTACTTACGTATGTACGTACGTACATACATACATACATACATACATACATCCATACATACATACATACATGTACATACACACATACATACATACATACATATGTACATACATACATACATACATACATACATACATACATACATACATACATTGTCTACAGGTTCTTATTGATGATCTTCTTGTATTTACTGGTGTGTTACCTAAAGCATCTCTTCTAACTAGTGGTATTCTCCCTACAGTGGTACCTCCTCTTAGATGTTATTCTTACCAATTGAATGACACTTTATCTGTAGAAACACAGTAAGACAGAAATGGATGGATGGATGGACAGATGGACGAATGGACGGACAAACAGACGGACGGACAGACAGATGGATGGATGGACGAACAGACAGACAGACGAATGGACAAAAAGACAAACAGACAAATCGATGCATTTTACTGACATTATCATTATCATATCTTAGTGATATTCAATATGGGAGAGATTCATTAGTAATTAATGATCATCATACAATTACACAAACTGTCAGCTCTAATACTACCACTGTAAAAAAAGGTAAGTGTGAGATAGATACATATATACATACATACATACATACATAGATACATAGATACATACATAGATACATAGATAGATGACATGATTATAATTATATTAATCATATCTTTAGGTTTACGTCCAATGACTTCTGTTACTACTGACAGTAAGACAACATTCCGAAGAAGATGAAAGTCACAACACACTGGATTTTATAAACTTGATATTATTTTCTGTTATGTTAATATCAGAATCTCACTTTTAACTCAATAAATTGCAAGAACATGTACATGTACATGTGGTGATATATGTACTTATTAGGAATGTGTACATGTACTTATTAGGAGTGTGTACATGTACTGATAAGGGGTATGTACATGTACTTATTCACATGTACTGATAAGGGGTATATACATGTACTTATTCACATGTACTGATAAGGGGTATGTGTGTAAATGTACTTGTAATCATGTAATTATAAAAGGTGTGTATACATCCAATCACTTACATTATGTAAATAGTAAATACATACATATGTACATACATACATACACTCGTTCACACATCCTCTTATCTCATACACTCAGACACATAATTATTTTACTTGACAATCACCTACACATTATATCTGGTGACAGTACTTGAAGGATTCTTGTGTGTGTGTAAGAAGCCATGAAGGAATTTGGCTGTTTATCTTTCCTATACTCTAGATTTGGGTGATGAAGAAGCCCAGAATCAAATTAGTAATATACAATCACATACACACCCATATATATAATATATACATATTTATATAAATATGTATATACGTATGTATATAATTATAGATTTGAAGTAGGTTAAACATCACTCGGTACTGTGATATAATCAATAATAAGATGTCTTGTGGTCTACATTGTGTTATACTCTTCATTTTGTATTTTATTGCTCTGTTCAAAGGTAAGTGGTATAGAATACATCTGAAGTGCTAGCAAATAGTTTGCCAAGAGAAGTATATATAATTATTATTGTATTTTTATAGCATCGATATCTACAGTTGCTGCTACAACTTCAACTTTTGTTTCGGACCATGAGGTGCATTAAGTAATAATTTCATAGCTACTGCCATCATACGTATATCCATTTAGAGATCAATTGAGTCAACCTGTCCCTTTAATACTGGAGATCAATGTGAAGCCTACTGCTCTGGACAACACCGCACTGGAGCAACCTGTATTGAGGGATACTGCCGATGTCTTGATATATTTGACAGAAATCCTTGCACATGTCTTGGTAAGTATTAGGTCAGGGTATTAACATATCTCATTTATCATACATACATAATTATTGTCTCACCTACCAGCTCGAGTTGGTTCATGTGGAATTGAGAAGGGAGCTGGTATACGTGTAGGTACTCCAACATATGATGGTTCTCCTGTAATCACATACAGCTGTATTTCTGGTATTCGTAGTCAGTATGAAGTCCATGTGATCAGCAACTATGAAAGTAATGGACAACATGGTATTGGTCAAACTCGTACCACTGGTATAACAGTTGTGAACTTTAATGTTCATGGAAACACTAGCATACCATTAGCATTAGTATTTACATCTTACGAACCTGTTAACTGGATATTAAATGTATCTAGTGGAGTTGTGATTGAGACTGTATTGTTGGTAGGTTAATAGTAAGGATTTTAATGGTATATATAACTAACTGTTTAGTATTCATGTATGTAGGTTTGAAGTTATGTTGAAGGTACATACATACAGTTACTGCATTTTAATTTATTAAGTCGGGATTGATTGATTGATTGATGATATTAAATACATATCGTGCAGCTATAAACTGCAAATACCTTTTTAAACACCACAGGCTATTTAGAAACTCACAAACTCAGACATTCTGGTCCATGTACTATATTATAAACTACATGTACGTACATTCTATTCACTAGATTATATAAATTTAGAACAGAAAAGTGTTTTTAATGAATCTTTGATAATTATACAGTGAACTACTTTATAGTAATAAAAATAGTAACAGTATATACATATTTATATAAACTACAGACCATCTTCCATATATATAGACTTCATACTACATTGATGATAGTAATGTCACTTATCCTCCGGGAAAAGTAAACAATTTCAAGAAACTAACTAATCAAGAGGTTCCTTATGGATATGGTGAAGATACGGGTGGTGGTAACACTGTAGACATGTTGAAAGCAGTAGTAAATAGATTTGGTTCGGTGTACTCATTCAGTGGATCATATCGTGCTGATACATGGACACTGAATATAAACAGAGATAATACATCCATTGTACCACCTGCACATACCATCCTTACAGGTATTGATGCTACTTATAATAGCGATAGTTATGATTGCTGATCAAATGATTATAGAATAACTACACATGTAGACAAATGAACTAGTTACAGTAAAAATGAAAGTCAATCACTACATATACGTTTTACGTAGCATACCATCATCACCATGGTAATGATATTCTGTACATACAGCATGGTATTCATTATGTATAGTTTTAATGTGTCTGTGTTTGTATTATGTATATATAATATATGCATGTATAATAATGTATAATATATGTGTGTACATATGTATGTATGTGTATGTATCCTTCCTTCTTCTTAGAAACTATATTACCAACAACTTCATCATCCTCCTCAAATTTCCTCTTGTCTAGATCCACATTCTTTTCAAAAGGTCTACACATGAACATACGTGCATGATACATTAAACTTCATACACCATACAACATACACATATATACATACATACATACATACATACATACAAACATAGATACATACATACATACATACATACATACATGCATACATACGTACATACATATATACATACATACATACATACATACATACATACATACATACATACATACATACATACGTACATAGATACATAGATACATACATACATGCATGCATGCTTACATATACGTACATATATTTATGTGTTTTCATTACAGGAATAGTCACATCGGAAATACCAGCGGAAAGTTCATCTTCTCCATCCGATAATACGGATAGTAATCAATTAATAATTATCATATCAGCTTCAATGGGCGGAGTCATAATTTTAGACATATGTATTGTCATTGCGATATTAAGTGTGATGGTTATTGTACTAAAGAAACAGAAAAGAGGTAAAATTGACACACCCACAAGACCCCATGCAAATATGCAAGATGAGAGGTATCAGTACAGAACCTCCGACCCATATTATGAGGAATGTGTTCATATGAAGAGGAATTTCTCATATGGTGTTGTTAATGCTCATCAGTCGGGTAAATTTGTGTTAAAACCAAACCCCGCCTATCAACCCACAGTCTCAATCCATCATGGGAATGAGAATACTCATCAGTTGGGTAAACTTCCATTAAGACCAAACCCCACCTATAAACCCACAGTCTCAATCCACCGTGGGAATGAGAATGTGACTGTGGATGCCATAAATGGAGGATATGAAACACTGACACTGGTACCACAAGAATATATTTTACCTGTGTAAGTAAACATGTGTGTATATACATACATACATAATGTACTGATAAATACATATTTCCTTCTACAGGAGTTCTCTTGGACAGAAACATTATTAATAATTTAATTGTTTTTACTCGTTTGTATATAAAATTGTTTAACAGTCATTTGAAAAGATTACATGTTGTTGTCATGGTAACCACATATTTGCAACTACGTAGTTAGGACATGTAGAAATTAAACACAGTAATAGTAATATAGCATTATGCAAAACAGATATAATTGTCATAGCAACCTAATGCAATGAAGTTCAGAACATGCTGTGCAATATGCAACCATTAGACATCCAGATCTAGGACAAAGTTTATGTACACGTAAGTGTGTACTGTATACATGTACGCGCACAGGGCATGTACATGTAATTGTACATATACGTATCTATAAGGAGTATGTTCATGTAAAGAGGTTACAAAAGATATGTAAAGATATTCACATAGTACTTGTAATGGTATGAACAAATTTAAGAGTGTGTACATGTGATATATCCTGAAGCTCATAGTGATAAATTCGTATACAACTTGCATTCATAGTAACAAAACCACAACCCACCCACTATTCATAGTAACAACACACAGCACACAACTCTAAACATGTTGATTGCCTAGAATATATGATGTAATTCAATGCCTCTTAGTACCTACATACATATACATTCATATATACATACTCTCGTTCATGTATACATACTCTCATTCACATATACATACCCTCATTCACATATACACACTCTCGTTCACATATACATACTCTCGTTCACGTATACATACTCTCGTTCACGTATACATACTCTCGTTCACATATACATACTCTTGTTCACGTATACATACTCTCGTTCACGTATACATACTCTCGTTCACATATACATACTCTTGTTCACATATACATACTCTCGTTCACATATACATACTCTCGTTCACGTATACATACTCTTGTTCATGTATACATAATCTCGTTCACATATACATACTCTTGTTCATGTATACATACTCTCGTTCACATATACATACTCTCGTTCACGTACACATGCTCTTGTTCACATATTTATGTACATTCATGGTATATAATTTTTCTCACACACTCAGACACATAATTATTTTTACTTGATAAGCGCCCACACAATCAAACACTTACATCACCATGCCTAACTCCTAATTAGGCACTATTGTGTATGTAAGAAGCCATGATGGAATTTGGCTGTCTATCTTTCTTACTCTAGGTGTGGGTGATGAAGAAGCCCAGAATGCAATTAGTACTGTACACTCCCATGCTTGTAATTACATATATATAGTATATATATATATATATATATACATCAGATTCGTACATACAGTCATACATTTGAAAGAAGTTTAAACATTGGTTAGTTATATAGGTGCTGTGGATTATCTTGATTAAGATGTCTTGTGATGTTATACTTTTCAATTTGTTTTTATTTATTGCACTGTCCAAAGGTAAGATACAAACTATTTCTAAATATTCCTGTTATTATACATATGTACATATATATGTACATATGTATGTATGTATGCATGCATGTATATACATATGTATTAAGTATGTATGCATGTATGTATGTATGTACGTATGTATGTATGTATGTATGTATGTATGTATGTATGTACATATGTATATACATATGAATGTACGTTTGTATGTATGTATGTATGTATGTATGTATGTATATATGTATGTACGTATGTACGTATGTATTTATGTATGTATGTATGTATGTACGTATGTACGTATGTATATACATATGTATGTATGTATGTATGTTCATATGTACGTATGTATGTATGTATGTATATATGTATGTATATGTACATATTATCTTCTTTTAGTGGCTTCACATGAGAAATGCCCAAGAGGTTTCATGGATCTGAATACCATCACTGCAAAAGCTCCTCTTGGGTTTGAAGGGTTCCCTTCAACTGTTGATGAACTTGGAAGTGAAATTCGAATCATTCCTGAGATGAAATTCACCTGTTCAGGAGAAATCACAAAAATAATAGTAGGAGCAAGAGTGAGACCAAAAAGAGATGATCATGACGGGTGCTATCCCCAACTTCAAATATGGAGAGAAGCGGATAATAAAAAAGACCAAATCGTATTCAATTTAGTCTCAAGTCATGAGATAGTATTAACAGAAGATGATTTTAATCCAAGTGGATATTTCAAATACTATTTCAGTCCTCATGTGCCATTTCAGGCTGGTGATGCAATTGGTATATATCAACCCTCCGATACAAGTGATGTACAGTTGTACTACACTACACTTTTTAACACAGGACCAACTACCTATACATTGGATATACCTAATGGACTACCATATAGATCTACATTTGATCTTAACGGACAAGGAGTAACACCAGTTGAAGGACAGCGTCTGTTGCTAAGACCTAAGACAAGTATGTGTGTATGTAATACGAACCATGTATGTGCCACATATACTACCGACTTGCTATATATCTCTCTTTTTGTCTGTGCATTTGTGTGCGTATGTACATACGTATGTGTACATGCTTATGCATATGTTGTGTGTGATATCATATTCGTATGTGAGCGTGTGTGTATCTTGTGGACATAATAAGCATTTGGATTATTTAATAAAAAAACATTTTCTACAGTATTAAACATACTATTTGCTTTACATATATACAGATGTGAGTGACAGCTGTTTGAGTAACTTTCTTAGTTGGGATACTGTTAAAAGTAATGCCCAGTTAGTAAACACGCTGACATTCAGAGACAGGGAGTTGAGGCTATTTCCAGATATTAGCTTCACATGCGGAGGATATATAACAAAATGGATTGTTGGAGGACAGGCTATTATGGAAGAAGGAAACTTTGATTTACCAGAACTACAAGTTTGGAGGTTGACTGGAACAGATGGAAATAGCTATATTCGAATCCATACATCTTTTCTAGTTCCTAACGAGCCAACGTCCATTATGAATGTTCATGAATATTATCCTGACCCTCCTTTACAAGTTACAGCTGGTGATATTATAGGGTTGTTCCAGCCTCAATATAGCGATAGTCGATTTGTTGTCTTCTACCAGGAAACAAGTGGACCATCAAATGTTGTCATTGAAGACATTGATCCCGCTCCTCCAACTGGTTTATCAGGTATATCTGCCTGTAGTAATGAAAATGACTATCCATTAGTCACAGTGGAATTTAGTGAGTATTTCGATTTATGATTTCATACATATATAAATATGTATACTTTTTTGTATATGTACGTATATGTATATAATAAATATGTATGTATGTATATATGTGTATGTACCCTTCCTCAATTCTTAGAAACTATATTACCAACAACAACATCTTCTTCATTACACTCATCCTCCTCAAATTTCTTCTCATCTAGATCCACCTTCTCTTCAAAAGGTCAGTTATAATTATAATTTATGTAGTATAGTATATTTGTACAAATACATTACATGCTATATTAAATCATATATACGTACATATCTACATACATACATAGATACATATTCATACATACATACATACGTACATACATACATGCTGCATGCTTACATACACAAATACATATATACAATTGATGTATATTCTTATGTGTTTTATATTACAGGAATAGTCACATCGGAAATACCAACAGAGAGTTCATCTTCTCCATCCGATAATACGGATAGTAATCAATTACTAATTATCATATCGGCTTCAATGGGTGGAGTCATCATTTTGGGTATATTTATTGCCATTGTGATATTAAGTGTGATGGTTATTGTAATAAAGAAACAGAAAAGAGGTGGAATTGACACACCCACAAGACCCCATGCAAATATACAAGAAGAAGCTACTGATCAGAGGTATAGCTTAGGCTATCCTTATTATGAGGAATGTGTTGATATGAAGAGGAATTTCTCGTATGGTGTTGTTAATGCTCATCAGTTGGGTGAATTAAGACCAAATCCCGCCTATAAACCCACAGTCTCAATTCGGCTTGGGAATGAGAATATTCATCAAGATCAGTTAGGCAAACTTCCATTAAGACCAAACCCCGCGTATAAACCTACAGTCTCAATCCGGCGTGGGAATGAGAATGTGACTGTGGATACCATAAATGGAGAATACGAAACACCGACACCACAAGAATATATCTTACCTGTGTTAGTGTTATCTATATGCATGTGTATGTGTACAATATATATATATATATAATTATTTGTGTGATACAAGTATTATGTAGGTATGTATGTACAACATTATAAATGTATGTACATAATTATGTACTTGCATATGTATGTGTGTAAATATGTATGAACTTATATACATACACACACACACACATATATATGTAATGTATATAGTATGGGTTCGAGGTCTATATGGCTAATATAAGACCTGAGCCCCGAGATATCAGCCCGAGGCTTGCCGAGGGCTGATATCGAGGGGCGAGGGTCTTATATTAGCCATATAGACCTCGAACCCATACTATATATAATATATTGGTTAGCTTACAGCCACATCTCTTCAAACACTGGCCACCTGCCTCGAGTGTGCCACAGCTGCCTTGTTATATAGTATGATGGTGACATCATCCCTTTGATGTGGGTAGGTCTATATTCTGTATATAGGACCCAAAACAGGTCTATATTTGGAGAAATTAATCCATTAACAACATGCAATACTTTATTGCCAAGTATAATAGTATTTTATTGCCAAAACTGTGAAATCATTGAGAATAAGTGATCAATATATAGTTTGGGAAAAGATCATCATGCAGTCAGACAGTACCAATCATGTAGTTCATTGATGTGGCGAGTCCTATATATTGTATGCAGGAGATGTCACCATCATACAATATATTGTATATAGTATGCTAATAGGTCCTATATCCTGAATATAGGACCCTCGTTTTGTGTCCTCGGATGTGATATAGGCCTCGCAGGCTCGGGCTATATCACATCCTTGGACACAAAACTCAGGTCCTATATTTTGTATATAGGACCTATTAGCATACTATATAATATACATATATATATTATGTATATATATATATATATATATATATATATATATATATATATACATGTATATATATATATATATATGTATATATATACATGTATATATATATATATATATATGTATATATATACATGTATATACGTATATATATAATAATTATATATATATATATATATAATTGATTACATGACTATACGTATGTACTTGCATACATACATATGAACTAACATACATATGTTTGTATAATTATATTATATTATTATTATGACTATGGGGTAGGTATATACTATATGCAAGTATTATGTATGTCTGTACTATATGATATCTACTTATATACACACATACATATGTACACATACATATATATGTCTACATACAAGCTACACACATACATCTATAATTTATGTACGTATATACATACGTATAATTAAATTTTCCATTCTACAGGAGTACTATTGAAATTTCCACTTCACAGAAATATTATTAACATTATGTTTATAATTTCTCCTTTATAACAATACATATTATAATTGTGATTTGAAGAGATTACATGTGTTACTGTCATGGTGACCATTCAATGACACATTTAAGAAATATAGTAAAACACAAAAATATTTCTTTGTTAATAAAAAAATATATATATGTATAAAGATATAATTATACATCATCATATTCTTAATTCTGGAAAAAGTTCCCATAATACAACATCTAACATTGAAAATAATAATTGTTTGTTGAGTTCCGAGTCTTGAACTCCATCTATTAGTAATTCAGTGTTTTGGTGGAATCTCTCTCTGCCAATCATATTAATTAAAATGTCCGGGGGTCTTGTTAATATAGTGTGTACAGCTTCCTCTCTACGTTTTGCTTTATCTTCTGGAGTCCTTTAGAGAGAGAGGGGGGAAGAGGTACATAAAAGAATTCAATTATGTTTGTATGTGTATTTACTAACCTAGGTGGACTGTCATCAAAAAACAAATCATCTACCAATGAAATTATATGTAGTATATAACACATGATAACATATAATTATTATTTACATTGTAGCAGCTGTATCAACTGACAAGCTTTATTCTCCATACATATTAGTTCAACACGATTTGACAACATACTAAAAAAATATAGAAAATAGATATTAGCCCCGCCCCCACAATTAAAGAGTTTACTTACTCTTGTACAAGTGCCTCTATGCTGTTCTGTCCTAATATCTTTACTACTAAAAGTGAAGCTAGTTGTGTACTGGACACTTTATATACATGAATAGCTGTGAATAGAGATAAGAGGTTTATATAGGAACATGCCCAGTTTAATTATCTTACCCATATATACAAGGAAATCCATTATTCCATTAAGATGAACTGGATCACCTGAGTACGACATTATACATACATACATACATATATGCATACATTTGTACATACATACACGTATTGTATGTACATAAGTATGCCGACATTAATTATCAGTCACCTGTTTGTATTTGTGAATTATATAACTTTCTATTTTGCTCATAACTGGTCAAATCATTCTTTAATGTCTACATAATAATAAATTAGTGGGTGGAGCAATTAGACTACATAATTACAAAAGTGAATCTCCTATTACAATTACCTCCTCATACTCTTTAATTATGGACTGATTCCGAGAATCCTGTTCCTCAGTTTGTAACTTCTTCTTAGCACTACAAATGTAACAATAATACAGGATTTGATCATGTGACAGTCATGTGATTTACCTAGGTTTACGAGGAGTTGTAGCTACACTTGTTTCCATTGCTTGAATAAGATTCTCAAGATGTTGTCCCCTTGGCTGAAAAATAAAGAAAAAAAAAAGAATAATAGATAGATAGATAGATAGATGCATAGATAGATAGATAGATGCATAGATAGATAGATAGATAGATATTAGATAGAGTTGAAAGATAGTATGAAGATTATAATATTCACCTCCTTCTTTAAAATATGAGGTACTGATTTTATTATTTTGCCTGAGAAATTATTGCAAAGACGAGGAGGATGAGGAAGAGGAGGAGGAGGAGGAGGATGAGGAAGAGGAGGAGGAGATGAATATGATGATAATATTATGAAAGGGTATGCTATTATTCTACCTGCTTTATCTCCTACAGTGTCAGGCATAAACAGTCCAGTATCTGTAGTTTCTGCTAAGAAACTCCGTAATAACTGACTATTCCTTACCTCAGGTTGTTCAATTAATTTCTAAAATACGAGAAGAGATATCTCTATCAAGCAATAAATCTCTCTCTCTCTCTGTTTGTCTGTTTGTGACCGCACCTGGAGATATCTTTCTAGTTCAGTTTGTCTAGATTCAATAAATATTTTGTCCATGTTTTGAAATGTCTTCTTTGGTGGTAAATGAGCAGGTACATTTCCTAAAGGTCAAAGGTCACAAAATTATCATTTTTGATGTTATTCTCAACTTACTGTAAAACTGATGTATTCTGGTATCAAGTACACTGAATTCTTTGTATCGTCTAATGGATGGTTGAGTGGATAGACAAATGGATGAATGAGTAGATTAATGGATGGATGGGTGAATGGATGGATGAATGAGTAGATGAATGGATACATGGATGGATGAATGAATGGATGAATGAGTGGATGAATGGCTACATGGAAGGATCGGTGGATGGATTGGATAGAGATGGCAAGTGACATAAATTAGGATAGATAGATAACATATAATTATAAACCTTTGTACTGTAATCACACTTTTGTCATCTAAAGAAACAAAATTAATTAGTCATTAATACTCAAAAGACTCTTTGACTTACCAGCATCTTTGATATGAGTGACTATCGTATATACAGTGAACGGTTTTATGCTGCTACTGATAGTTTGTGAGTCAACTACCTGGACATGAGATGGGGCAGGTATCATTACACTCTCTTCCAGTGCATTAATGATTGGAGAAGAGGAGAGAGAGGAGGTTGAAGAGGAAGAGCTGGAACGTTGACGCATCAAAGATGATGTTGGAATATTATTACTGGAATTCTAATAAAGGAAGAACAAGTTTGTAATAGAGGGAGTGTGATAGTATGATAAGGGAGTGTTATAGTGTTATAAGGGAGTGTGATAGTGTTATAAGAGAGTGTGATAGTGTGATAGTGTAATAAGGGAGTGTAAAAGTGTGTTATGTATTTTACTTGATGTTGAAGTCTGGGAGACTCTAACGGTGTTTCCTGGAGATGAGAGAATACTCTTTTCCTTTGCCTCCGCCATTTTTCAAAATGTCTGCTAATTGAGTGTGGATCAGCCAAGTTAATATTACGACGAGCATTTAATGTTAAAGTTCGCATCATAGCTTCGTGATACTAAAAATAGATGGTAGAGGTTTTGATCTAGTCATGTTGTACACGTTCTGAGTTACCTCTTTACTGTGATAAAAGGGTGGACAGAATGATTTCTCTAAGACCAGGAGAGCATGATGACAAGCTTTATCTAATATTTTGTATTCAAGTAGCTGTAGTAGTTTCAAATCATCTGAACACTCTGATGATAAAACTATAGAATGTATGTACGTACATACATACATAAATACATACATACATACATATATACATACATGTACATACATACATACATACATACATATATACATACATACATACATACATACAGACATACATATATACATACATACATACGTACGTACGTACTTTGTTCTATCTGAAATACTAATGAAGATTCAAAATAAATAAAATGTTCCGGCAATTTATTCATATATAAACCATAAAGACGTTTTATCTAGAGTGAAAGGTGAGGAGAATGAGGGAAGGACTCTCTGTATATCTATCTATCTATCTATCTATCTATTTATCTATCTATCTATCTATCTATCTATCTATGTATTTATCTTTCTCTATCTCACCTGGTTGATAGTCAAGTATACATATTCTTGTGTAAGTGACTCATTCTCTTTTGCAGCCATGTTTTTGCGTAATTCATCTGTTAACAAATTGAGCATTAACTTACCTGTCTGTCTATCTGTGTGTCTGTCCATCTGTCTGTCTATCTGTTTATCTGTCTATCTGTGTGTCTGTCTGTTTGTCTATCTGTCTGTCTATCTGTTTATCTCTTTGTCTTTCCATCTTTACACCAATTCATATACTCACTACAAGATAGATAAAAGTGTAGTATATGAATTCCGCCATTTGATTTCAAATATTGCATAAAAGGATATAAAAGTTTTTGAGATTTCATAATCTGATTAATAGAGATCTAACAATGGAAGCAGAGATTAGTAGATGAAAAATGACATATAGTAGGCATTCACTTGTAGTTTATCTCGATCTCTTTGTTTGGCGAAATTTTCCAGAATTGGAACAAGTCTTGATTGAGGTCCATGCATACGAACCAGTTTCTGAAACAATTGTATTGTAACTTTTAAATGCATCTATCATCCATCCATCCATCCATCCCTCCATTCATCCATACATCCATCCATCCGTCCATCCATCCCTCCCTCCCTCCCTCCCTCCCTCCCTCCCTCCCTCCCTCCCTCCCTCCCTTCCTCCATCCATTCATCCCTCCATTCATCCCTCCATTCATCCATCCTTCCATTCATCCATCCATCCATTATGTACTGATTCTTTATCAAATATGAGAATGAGTATCTTGTTAATAAAATCCTGTGTAGATATTGAGGCAGTTACTATGACAACCAAAGGATGCTTAATGAACTCACTGGTGTAGATACATAATCCATTGTAGGAATCATTACTTTAGTTGCAAAAAGCTCTTCCAGAAAGAGATTTAGAACCCTGCAATACGAAGTATTAACAATTTCATTACATTAGGGAACAGGCCACACCCACCTGCTATTAGCTTTTC
>OX345643.1:407500-497500 GCA_947044365.1 Petrosia ficiformis
AGATGAAACATGTTATATTTTAGAATGAGATTCATACCTTGGATTGTCCTGCAAGAGATTGTCATTGAGTCCGTAAGAAATCGCCGTCGAGTTTCACAAGGTTGATATTTTAAAATATCAACCTATTTTGAGGTTTATATGAGAAATATAAACTTACAAACCCCATAGAAATGTATGGGCTATGAATCTCATTATGAGATATGTATATATAATATGCTGTGATTTGGGTTGTTTCTTTCTCTTTAATTAAATATTAGTTCTCAACAAAAATTATTTTGAAGATGATAATCAAGTGTATTACAGGTTTGTGGAACGAGCTATACCTGAATATGCTCGTATTTTAGTACGTCCAAATAGTCCAGGAAGTAGATCTAATGATACAAGAAACCCAAGTCAGGTGAGATGATATGGAAATAGACAGACAGACAGACAGGACAGACAGACAGACAGGACAGATAATTGTTTAACAACTAATGCTAATGTATGTATATATACATATATATGTTTTACCACATCCCTTCAGAGTTATGATTCATTATTGGACAGTCCGATAATGTCTCGTTCCAGTACATTCCAAAGTGTGTCCAGTGGAACAGAGGCCAGTCCCAGTTCCAGTCCACGTTCCAGTATCACTTCATTACTTGAAGAATGTTTTGATGTTATTTCTCAACTAGGACCAGAATCACTGATATTTGCTACTTTAATGAAACCGTACGTTTGTCTGTCTATCTGTCCTGTCAATAGATATGTAATGTTAGTTTTCTTTTGAAGGTTTGAATTACTCCAATAATTGTAATATCTCCATTATTGTGGTGTGTATACTGTGTTCACACAACTGGTGATGTATTTTAATCTTTGATTGGAATAGATATTATTATATGTGAGATAGATACTACTATATGTGAGATAGATGTTATTATATTGAGATAGATGTTATTGTTTATGTGAGATAGTTATTATAATACTATAAATTGTTAACTGCCTGGAATGCACAAATACTACAGACTTCTATCTCCTAACCTCTACATCTCTTCCCTCTCTCAACTCCACCTCTTCGCCTCTCTCCATCTTTACTCCTCCCCACTTCTCTCTTCCTCCAGGCCAGTAGATAGGGTAGAAGAAGATATACAGCTAATATATGAAGAATTGTTACATGTCAAAGCATTTGGACACCTGTCAAACGCTGTTAGTTTCATTTTTGTCAATTTAATATTCACCACATCATTCTATCTTTCCTCTAATAATTAAGATCAAAGAAGAATTAGCAGCTGTCGTACATTTTGAACATCATCCAACAGCTGGAAGATTCTGTAAGTTAGAGAGAATGCTATAAGTTACACTTGACCTTTGACCTTTATCCCTCCTCCAGTGTATAGAGAGGGTGATTCTGGTACATCATGGTATATTATTTTACGAGGATCAGTAAATGTTATGATTGGTCGAAAGGTATGTTATAATATATTGGTTTGTTTTTACACCATAAATCACATATATAATAATTAGAGTTAACTATCCTATGACTTTTTCCTCCTTCTCCTCCTCCTCCTCCTTCTCCTCATCTCTTTTCCTCTTAGGGAGTGGTATGTACTCTTCAAGAAGGAGACGAGTTTGGTAAATTAGCACTTTTGAACAACGCACCACGCACATCTTCAATACAACTGAGAGAACCAAACTGTTGTTTCTTGAAAGTTGATAGAGAAGATTTCAAAAGGTGATTGTATGTTTAATAACTCATAACAATTAATATTTGTTTGTAAACAATAGTGTGTTATAAACAATGTTTTGTTTGTAATCCATTTAGTAAACAATTTGTTGTTTGTAAACAATAGCGTGTTGTAAACAATGTTTTGTTTGTAATCCATTTAGTAAACAATTTGTTGTTTGTAAACAATAGTGTGTTATAAACAATGTTTTGTTTGTAATCCATTTAGTAAACAATTTGTTGTTTGTAAACAATAGTGTGTTATAAACAATGTTTTGTTTGTAATCCATTTAGTAAACAATTTGTTGTTTGTAAACAATAGTGTGTTATAAACAATGTTTTGTTTGTAATCCATTTAGTAAACAATTTGTTGTTTGTAAACAATAGTGTGTTATAAACAATGTTTTGTTTGTAAACAATTGTGTATTGTTTGTAAATAGTTTGTTGCTCGTAAACAATTTGTGTTTATACAAACAATTCATTTCTTGTATATTATTAGGATACTAATGTCAGTTGAAAAGAATACTCTAAAATTCAAAGAACATGGAAAGGAAGTTTTAGTACTTGAAAAATCTGCTGGCGGCAGGTAATATTATAAATTGTTGGATATATATTTATCTTTATCTATTTATTTTGGATGTATTGATGTATCTATTTTTGTTATTTCAGATATCTCGTTGTAAAAGGCACATCACAAAAAATGTTAGAATATTTATTAACACTACAGCTCGATTCTGGAGGTCTTGATGGTAAATATGTCTGTATGTCTCTAGTATTGGTCTATCTTTCAATCTATGATCTATCCATCCATCCATCCATCCATCCTTCTATCCATCCGTCCATCTATCCATCCATCCATCCATCCATCCATCCATTCATTCATCCATCCATCCATCCATCCATCCATCCATCCATCCATCCATCCATCCATCCATCCATCCGTCCATCTATCCATCCATCCATCCATCCATCCATCCATCCATCCATCCATCCGTCCATCTATCCATCTATCCATCCATCCGTCCATCTATCCATCCATCCATCCATCCATCCATCCATCCGTCCGTCCATCTATCCATCCATCCATCCATCCATCCATCCATCCATCCATCCATATATCCATCTATCAATCTATTTATCCATACATATAGAATCCTTTGCTCAAGATTTCTTTCTTACCTATCCTGCGTTCATGTCTATAAATGATGTTTGTGATGGACTAAAAGATTGTTATAACAATTATTCACCTCCTCAACCCTCACCTGTGACACATTCTCCACCACAAAAAACAGAGGAGGCTCCAACAATGGCTACTGATGAACAAATGACAGCAAAAAGAAAAAGGTAATGACTTGTTTAGGAATGGGAATGGGAATAGGAATAGGAATTGGAATGAGGATATATCAATTATAAGGCATGAAAATGAGAAATTGTGAATGGATATATTAATAATTATTAATGGTTTCTACATACTAAATAAGATGTTCAATATAACATAAGTCTCTTAATGAAGATTTAGGAATGTTTCCTCTCCTTTGCTCATCTGTGTGTAGTGACCTGCCTTACTCTCTTCAAATACCCTCAAAGTGGATGGATGATTCCTCCATCTATACTCACAGTAACTCACCCAACCTTTTTCCTCCCTGTAGAGTTGTAAGAGCTATGGGTATTTGGCTAGCAATAGCAAAGGCTGATCTCATTAAAGACCCTACGTTTCAAAAACTTTTACATTATTTGCAAGATTCATTAGCAAAGGACGGATTAGTTGAAGAACTAAAGGAAGTTAATATGCGATTAATGGACAGCATCAGACGGGGACCAACCCTAACACATGACGGAGGAAAGGTTTCTTCACATCTGTCTCTGGTATGTCATGTGACTGACTACTAATCATGTGACTGACATGTGCATACTTTGTTTAGTTTGGTCATAATTATGTGTGTCATGTGATTATCTGATTGTGTTAATGATTATGTATTATTAGTCATGTGATTTTCATGTGATCTACAGTTCCCATTGAAGAAGAACAATACAGATATTCGTATAGAATTAGGAATATGTACAGTTCCACCTTGTCAACCAATTGATGCTGGTAAGCAAAGATGAATATAACCAATCGAGGTTTTACTTCTCCCTCCCTCTCCCTCTTCCTCCCTCCTCTCTCTCTCTCTCTCTCTCTCTCTTTCTCTTTCTCTCTCTCTCTTAGTAAATATTCGTGTACATACAGTAGACAAACGTTGCTGTCGTCTTCATGTAAAATTGGACACAAAAGCAGAAGAAATCTTACAAGAGGCTTGTACTAAACTTAGTCTTGAGTTTGAGAATTACGAACTTTGCGAAGCCAAAAGTTCAGGAGAGAAAGTGGTTTTTAATCCAAAAGATCTATCTATTTCTACAGAGATGACAATAAATGGGAGGCTATATGCTATGCCGAAGGATGGTGAAAAAACCATAGTAAGCCCTTTGACCTTTGACTTTTGACCTTTAGGGGGACCTTCAATTTTTCATTTGTAATAATGTTACTAGTCTGATTCAATATGAAATTAGAATCCTAAGCCACAAACCCAAACTCTAAACTATCCTGATTCCAGGACCCTTAACCTTAAACTAATCCTAAGCCCACAAACCCAAACTCAAAGCTAAAACCTGATTCCAAAACCTTTAATACAACACATTTGTCTTAGGAAAAATGGGTGAAGTTGTAAATTGAGTGAATTGTATACAATATTATATATTACACAGGTATGTTAGTTGCTATTTGTTCTATTCACAGACTCCATTACCTGATCAAAATCAACGTCCAGTCACTCCTTTTCCAGAGTCTGATAGTTCCCGTGAGATAGCATGTCACCTGACAATGTATGATTGGAACCTCTTTTCAAACATTCAACAAATGGAATTCATATATCAGGTTTTTGGACGACATAGATTCTCTAGAATAACATCAAATCTTGATTTACTGACGAGGAGATTTAATGAGATTCAATACTGGGTTGTGACTGAAGTATGTAATGAATCAAACCTACACAAAAGAGTAAAAGTATTAGTTAAAATGATCAAGATAGCATCACAGTAAGTGTGTGTATGTGTATATGTATATATATATATGTATGTGTGTATGTGTGTATATACTTATATACATGTGTGTACATATATACATGTGTACATATACATGCATGTGTGTACATGTATGTGTGTGTGTGTGTGTTTATTATATATGATCTATTTTCAGTTGCAAGAGTTTTAATAATCTAAATTCATTTTTTGCTATTGTTGTTGCTCTGATGAATGGTGCTATAGGAAGATTGAAACAAACATGGGAGGTAAGTATTGTCTATACCTCATCCTCCCCCTCCTTATTTTCATCCTCCTTCTCCTCCTCATCTTCATCCTCCTTCTCCTCCTCATCTTCATCCTCCTTCGCCTCCTCATCTTCATCCTCCTTCTCCTCATCCTCATCCTTTTCCTTCACAGAGAGTACCAATAAAATTAAGACGTCGATATGAACAGTTTGCATCTTTAATGGATCCCTCTCGTAATCATCGTGTCCTGAGAGCCTATCAATGTAAACTACAACCTCCTGTCATTCCATTCATGCCTCTTGTAGTGAAAGGTACGATTGTATGTTTGTATATAATTAACATGTCTTGTGTAACACTGAAATATTCAGTAACAATCTTACAGTATATATAAGATTTGATGGTAGCTCAGTGGTCAGAATATTGATGGCCAGATCCAGTGGACCAGTGTACCCTGGTTCAATTCTTGTTGCCATCAATATTATATTGTTTACACTTCCTGTTGTCATCAATATTAAATTGTTTACACTTCCTTTTGTCAACAATATTAAATTGTTTACACTTCCTATTGTCATCAATATTAAATTGTTTACACTTCCTTCTGTCATCAATATTAAATTGTTTACACTTCCTTTTGTCAACAATATTAAATTGTTTACACTTCCTTTTGTCATCAATATTAAATTGTTTACACTTCCTTTTGTCATCAATATTAAATTGTTTACACTTCCTTTTGTCAACAATATTAAATTGTTTACACTTCCTTTTGTCAACAATATTAAATTGTTTACACTTCCTTCTGTAATCAATATTGTTTACACTTTCTGTTTATTCCAGATGCATATTTTCTTCACGAGGGTAATCAAACATTTGTTGATCAACTCATCAATTTTGAGAAAATGGTATATAGTTAATTATTAATATTAATATTTTCATGAAGTGTTAATTTACTCATTTTCTTAGCGTATGGTAGCTTCTAAAGTCCGAGATCTTAATGTTTATAGAAAAGGTTTACTACCCAACGAAATAAAAACAGTTACTAATAAAACTCCAGGGCTTCAGAAATACATTAGGTAATCTATCTATCTATTCATCTATTTATCTACCCATTCGTCCATTCTTGTACATATATTATAGGTATATTATTCATCCATCCATCCATCCATCTATCCATCCATCCATACATCCATCCATCTATCTATCCATCTATCCATCCATTCATTCATCTATTTATCCAGAGAGCTGAAGGTGATTGATAATCAACAGATGTTAATGCAGATGTCACACACGATAGAACCCAGTAAAAGACTAAGGAACATCTCTACATAACACACCATTACCCTCACATCCTTTTTCTCATCTTCATCATCACTTCACAGGTTGCTCTGAACAAATATTATATGGTTTCATTAACTACTCATTAATTAATTATTCATTTATATTCATTAATTTTTTGTCAAATAATAATTTGTTACACTTCAATTATTATTTAATTTTATGTTTCTTGTATCATATATTTGTGTGGACACAGGCTTTTTGAAAAAAAAAATTTATAAGTGACATTTCTTTACTGAAACAAAAATAAAAACAGCTCTCGGAAATTAATTATAATGATTGGTGGGTGTGGCCTTTTACTTAGTGGTTATGGTATATACACCATTTCCTTGTGATCCCATGTATTGTGTCCAAGGTTGTTGTTGAGGAGTATAATATGTAGAAAAATCAACAATATTAGCATCTGTTCCATAAACCTCCTTCAGTCTGTCCTCTAGAGTGAATGCCTTTACTATAACATTTTCTGAATGAAATATATTCAATTCATTTGAAACTGTAAAATACATTATAGAAACTACCCCATCTAATTTTCCATCTTGATTAAAATCTCCAACAGCTGGTGAGGCAGCTAACATGAATGGGGCTAGTATATGTGCACATCGTACCTTCTTGTAGTTTAAATGTGCATTTGGATCATTGGATGAAGATTCATGACGTCTTGTACGAGAATAATACTCAGATGAAGGCTCTATAAAACAAGAAAAAAAGCGTCCTTGCTTTCCTGATACTATAAATAGTAACTATGTGTACGTGTTACTATATAATGGTTACTATATGTAGTATCTGCTATCGTATTACTATAAATAGTAATTAACTAATGTTATAATTATGTAAATAAATATACTAGCTACATGTTACTATAAATAGTATTTATAGTAAATGTGTTACTATATATAGTAACCATTGCTACTATATATAGTAACAATAGTTACTATATATAATAACCATTGCTACTATATATAGTAATTATTGTTACTATATATAGTAACTATTGCTACTATATATAGTAACTATTACTACTATATATAGTAACTATTGCTAATATATATAGTAACTATTACTACTATATATAGTAACTATTACTATATATAGTAACTATTGCTAATATATATAGTAACTATTGCTAATATATATAGTAACTATTGCTAATATATATAGTAACTATTGTTACTATATATAGTAACTATTGCTACTATATATAGTAACTATTACTATATATAGTAACCATTGCTACTATATATAGTAACTATTGCTAATATATATAGTAACTATTGTTACTATATATAGTAACTATTGTTACTATATAATAGTAACTATTGCTACTATATATAGTAACTATTGCTACTATATATAGTAACCATTGCTACTATATATAGTAACTATTGCTACTATAAATAGTACATAAGAGCTACATACACATACACACACTTACTGTAGACATAAGGTTTAAACTCATAAATTGGTTTGATATGTCCTGAGGTAATTAGATTCGGAGTGAGATAATATACTCTTGTTGTCATCATATCAACAGGTATTTCACAATAATCTTGCATGAAAGAATAGGAATCTGTCCAAGGATCTGGGAATGAGTCTGTTTCATCATGAACTTCCCAAAGATCCTTTAAGATATCTTCAAGTGGTTCTCCACTCTCTTCTTCATGTTCTTCATGTCTCTTGTTTCTCTTCCGTGCCTCACAAGTTGCTCTTTCAACCTCAATATACATTCTTGGACAGGTGTCTTGTTCTAAACTGTCCCTTTTCATCCTCTGTCTCTCTCCCTCACACCCATTAGCAAAGAACAACATTCCATCATGTCCTTTCTTCTTGTTTTTAACAGTCACTCCGGAGGCCATTGCACCTATTGAACAGTTAAAGGACCAGAGGAGGTTCCCATTTTCACCATCAACAACACCCATGTATGAATAATCATAAGTCATCCATTCACCTTTGTTAAATCTTATGAGATAATCAGGTATATCATCATCATTAAAATATAAGGGGGCAGGTATGCTGTGGAATATAGAGATATTAGATAGATAGACAAGATCTGTGTACGTACATAGTACATACATACACATGCACATACATACAAACCTATATGTTTGTGTATCTGACACATAATGATCCCATACAATCGTTCCTGATGCCCCATCTATCAAGAGTGTGTGGTCATTGAATTGTGATACAACCAGGTCCAACACATTATCATTATTAACATCAATAATGACAGGAGGTAGAATATTACCTGTCTTACTAGCTGGAACAAACTCGTATGTACATAGTTTGTATGGATTCCATAGGACCTGTATGTCTTTGGACCATTTGGGACATTTATCCATCCAATCTTTCTTCTTGTCATAGTTAAAAGTTCCAGGTGCATTCTTAGGTCTCATTGGTCCAAGAACATCACTTGATAAACAACGAGGATCAATATATTTCTTATTAATTTCATAATTCTTTGATACTTTCACAGCCCAGTTATCAATATGCTCTTGTAGGCTGTCTAATGTTATTGCCCATAATGAGCCAGGAATAGTTTCTCCTCCAGATCCAAACAGAACAACCTCTATGCTACCAGTAATGTTATAACTTACAGGTGAGCTATAGGTCTCATGATCATCAGGCATTGGGATACGAGCAGAGATTTGTTGGCCTGTCAGTCCTGATACAACATATATTAAGCCAGGAGATCTATTTGTCATATCGGGTGAGTACATCTGATCCCCTCCATGTGTAATAATGATGTCAATTGTACCATCTCTATCAAAATCACGTACCAGGAGAGGATAGTAATAGTTATAAGGTGGAAATGTTGAAGCTTGTTCAACAACCCATACAATGGAGCCATCAACAGGATCAAGAACTGCAAGTGAACCACTTCTACCAGCTAAAATACAATCTGATATTTCA
Source organism: Petrosia ficiformis (assembly GCA_947044365.1). Classification (NCBI taxonomy): domain Eukaryota; kingdom Metazoa; phylum Porifera; class Demospongiae; order Haplosclerida; family Petrosiidae; genus Petrosia; species Petrosia ficiformis. Next base: position 416,747 of record OX345643.1, read on the forward strand.
TCTCCATTTAAATCATGTTTACAAGATGCAGCAAATGGAGCAAAATCCAACCAGCTCTCCCAAATGACAGAACCACTCCAACCATCAAGAGCCATCACGCGAACACGACAAGGACTAAACCCTAACTCTTCCATGCATTTATCAGGTTTCCCAGGACAAAGATGATAGCTGGGTTGCTCCAGTCTATCAGTTATCTGATCCAGGAGTATGTCTGGTACTCCATCACGATTAATATCATGTATTAATAGACTCAGTTCTGTAGTAGCAGGTTCAAAATCAACACTCCATAAAGTTCCATTACTTGTTGAGGAAGGAGGAGGTGTTACAGGAGAGGTGGTGGAAGAAGTGACGGTGGTATTGTCTGATATCACTGGTTTTGGATGTGACAATGTAAACATTGCATATCCAATGATCACTGCAACAATTGCTACAAGTATTAATATTACTCCCAATGTCAGTATCCGATTACTCCAAGAAGAGCGAGAAGACGTGACAGAAGGAGGTTTGGTTTGTTCTCTAAATATCAGTTCAACATCTTCTTTATACTTTCCTTGTCCAAATAAAGTATGATCTTCCTCCTCTTCACTGGAGTCCCTTATAGTTGAAAGAAGTTTATAAGTCTTGCTTGCCATATCTGGATGTTTTGCAATATCGACGTTTTTATCGGGTGGAGTTCGCGTAAATAATTAAAGAAGAGCTCAAGCCGCGCCCCCAATAATTATTAAAATTATTAAAATTATTATTAACAAAAAGATAATGACTTGATACATTTCAGAGATTCATGAAACAGATTGCATCAATAATGAATAATTAACTACAGATTGAGTATAGAGGAGTTTAATAGTGGATCCATGTACAATAATAATTAATAATAATTAATAATAATTAATAATACATCTATAATACATTTAATTTTCAAACCTACGAAACAAAACCAGAGATAATTTATAATTCATCTCTCTTAGCATCCTCCTCCTCTTCTTCATCATCATCGTCATCTTCCTCTCCCTCTCCTGTTTGAGCCTCTACGAATTTAATTAGCTCCTCAAGGGTACGACCCCCATCGTAATCAATAATCTATAGAGTAATTAAATAACTAAAAGTGTATGATTTACATAGCTGTATAGAAGAATAAAACAACATATACACACAGATACAAAACAAACTCACATGCACCATGGTATACATGCATGCAGACAGACAGAGATATACATGTACAGAGATACGACAAAACACTCACCTTAGTTGACCCTTTAGGGAAGAATTTAAGAGTAGGGAAGCCAGTAATATGAACCTCAGCTGCTTCATTCTTTGTAGAATCCATCTTAGCAATGACAACATCTTCATCTTGATTAAAATGTTCACCCAGTTCATCCCAAATGGGAGCTAGTTGTTTACAATGTCCACACCATGGTGCATCTAGATAATGGAGTAAGGGATGAGACAGTGCAAGACAATGGACTAATGGACGAGACAATGGATTAATAATAGACAATACAATGCAGTAATGGTAACAATGGATTAACACAACAGATGAAACAATCCATCAACAGACAAGACAATGGATTAATGGTAGACTAATGGTTAACATAATGATGAACTCACAGAATTCCACAAACACATCTTTTGTTTCATCAAAAGCAACCTCATTAAAGTTTTTCCCAACGAGTACTTTAACTGGTTTCTCATTCCAGTCATCAGGTATCTCTTCCGTATTCAAATGAGGCTATTGATAAAACCATAAATGAATGTATAAATCAGTTAATAAGATAACAAACCATACCTTTAAATTACCATCAACAAAATCTTGACAGAACTGACGCAGTGGTTCGACATCGAATCCAGAAAAGTCTGGTTTGTAACGTCTCATGTCTTCAGCCATATGTATTAGACGAGCAGTTGGTACCTAATAATGTGGTGTATGAGTATTATAATGAACATGTGTTGATGGTTTGATGTAACATACATCATCATCTCCAATGTTGAAGAACTCAAGAATCCTCTCTGATTCATCAGCTGCGGAATCAATATGAACAACTAAGATCTGTTGTGATATAGAATAGATGATGAATGAATGGACAAATGGGATAATAGATGAATGGACAAATGGGTAAATCAATGGATGAATGTGATAGATAAATGAAGAATGGATATATAATGAATGGATGGATGAACAAATGGATGGAAGGATGGATAAACGGTTGAATGGATAGATGAAGTAATGGATAATTATATATATATAATTTATAGTGGTATAAATAGATGAAATAGACGGATAATTGGGTACTTGCCTTTCCCTTGAAATCTTTGGCAACAGTTCTCAGATTAGTTAGAAACTCATCTTTATGTTCACTAGATGAAGGGAAGAAGCACAACAAATGTGACTTGACATTACCACCAAATATCTTGGGAGCTGTCTGCAAATGGAAAAGAATGAATGGATAAATGGATAAATGGATAGATGGATGGATGGATAGATGGATAAATGGATGGATGGATGGATGGATGGATGGATAAATGGATGGATAGATAGATGCATGGATGAATGGATGGATGGATGGATGGATGGATGGATGGATGCATGGATAGATGGATGGATAGACAAGCAGACAAATAGATAGATAGCATAGTATACACAACAGGTTGGTCAAATTGTTGTGCTAACAAAAGACACTAAACTTCCTACTGTCATGTTCACAAACAAGTCATAACATTCACATTAAACCCAAACTACACATAATAATATATCTCCCAGACAAACCAATACTTCAATATTCAGGAACACAGCTGGTAATCCTACCATACACCCACCTCATCAGAAAACGTTGTTACTAATGGAAGTTGTTCTGATTGTATAAATTCCATTATGTCCTCAGCTGTCCATTCACCAGAAAATACAACTTTACCATCGTCAAACTGGACATAAATAGATAGAACATAAAATAGATTAAATAGATATAAAAATGTAACCAGACACACACACACACCTTCTTGTAAACTACAACGGTATTAACAGTAGCTTCTAAACCATCTATAACTTCTTTTTCGGTAGAGATTCCAAAAACTAAAGACTCGGAACCACTGTCGGCAGCAGCAAGGTAAGCACCCGCCTCCAATGAGCTGTTAGATTCAAAATACCCAACAATTACTACATCTTCTTTATCGATAAATTCTTTGGCTTCTTCAACTGTTTCAAGATTAGTTGCTGCAGGACCAGTATTACGCTTTAACCAACCAACTATGTCACTAGCTTTACGACCACCTGTAAGGTATGGGTGGAGGTAACATGAAGGACTATATTCTTTTGAAATATATTGGGTTCCAAAAATATTTTTGGGGAGGGATTATACATCTAAAGGATGTGGTTTCCCTTTAATAATAAATAAAGGTAGACATGTAGACAGATAGATAGATAAAGGTGATAAACAGACAGACGGCAGACCTGTATATTCTTTGGGGGTTCCATTCTTAAAGAACTTCAACGTAGGGTAGCCACGAACTTCAAACTCTTTACCCAATTCAGATTCTACAGTAGCATCAACTTTTCCTAGTTTGACGTCCGAACCTTCTTCAGCTAGTTGTTGAGCAGCTTTTGCATACTCCGGAGCAAGTGCCTTACAGTGGCCACACCAAGGAGCATCTAGAAGAAGAGATTTACGAAAACACTATAGTGTAATATACAGTTTACAGTTTAAAACAATAAACGTTTTTAATAAACATTTTAAATTAGTGACTGTTTGTAAACAATAAAAATTCTTAATATCTATTTGAAACTCACAGAATTCTACCAATATAAATTCGTTGTCTTCGATTGCTGATTGGAAATTGTTTTGAGTTAAGACAAGAACACCATCTTCTGTCTCGATCTCATCGCACTTCACTGCAGCTGTGAACAGCAGACAGAGAAAAATAGATAACGTAGCTTGCATTCCCGAGCACAGAATCTAAAAGACGAAATAGTTAATGCAAGTGATTTGAAATGAGAGTATTTATTCAAGACCCTGCGTCTTTGTGTGTGCTATTATTGTGAATGCCAAACACATGGAAGATTCTCATTGGCTGAAAGTAATCGTGTGCACAATCGATCATGAATAATAATTAAAATTAATTGAAAATTTACACGATAGCCAATCAGATTGTTGCCGCATTGAACAATTCATCAGGAAGCTTATATTCATTAATTTTTATTCAATCCAGACAAACATCTTCCAAGGTATGTCACAGAAAAGAAGTAAGTATGAAACTGAGTCTACTGCAGTGGACTCAGACGATGGAAAAGAATTTACTTTATTAAAAAAAGTTGTTAAAGGAGATTACAAAGAAGCTGTTGACTTGATAGTCAAAGATCAACACCGTATTAAAAAGAAACCGTCATCTTCTCGTCCTATGACATGGCAAGATATAGTCACTGGAGTGATATTAACATCTATAGTTATTATCATTCTTGCATTAATTTTTGGAATTATTGGTTACATATTGTGGTTATATGTCGACATGTACTCATTAATTATTTCTTTTTGTGTTTTTATTGTTTTGTTATTTTGTTGTTATAAATTTCTGATATGAATCAAAATTAATTATTGTTGAATTTAAGGAGTGGTTCTCCAGTTGTAAGAAGTCGTATATGTACGTACAATGACCAATCAGATTGCTGTCTGCAATATAAATTCCTAAGAAAAGGAAGTTGATTCAATTGCTAACATAGCAAACAATCTTGTTTGTTTCAAGCAATGTCAAATAAAAGGAGCAAGTATGAACGTGTATCTACTACAGTGGACTCAGATGATGGGATAGAAGACAAAGAATTCACTTTATTCCAAAAAGCTGGACAAGGAGATTACGAAGAAGATGTGGAATTGATGTTCATAGATCAACTCCATAAAGAGAAACCGTATTATCCATCATCTTCACGTCCTTGCACAAGTAGAATTATGGCCTGTGGAGTGATAATAATATTAATAGTTGCTGCGATTGTTGCACTGGCTATTGTGAGTATTGGGTATGCAACATACATTTTATGGTTTAGTCCAATACCTGATACATCTGACTATTCTGATAATACCAAATTCACTTTTCTCACCTCCACCATTGCAACTACTTTGTACTCCACTTCTACTTCAAGTGATACTTCATCATCCATTGTTGCAGTATCTGCAACTGCAGCATCTAATGTTTCATCCTTCACTTCTTCCACTGCAGCATCTAATACGTCATCCTTCATTGCTGCAATATTTACAACTGCAGCTTCTAATACTTCATCCTTCACTTCTTCCTCCCTCACTTCTTTCACCTCAACTACTGCAACATCTGCGGCATCTAATATTCCCTCATCAGATACTTCCTCCACTGAAACACACAACTCACTTCCTTCCTCAACAAGTAATGGAACCTTATGGAGTGTGGATTTTGAACCTGCTACTACAGAACTGAGTCTACTAATACATGATATTAATCATGATGGAGTACCAGACATACTAATGGATCGAATGACTAAAAGAGCGGAGAGTGGCAGCTATTATCTTTGTCCTGGGAAACCTGATAAATGCATGGAAGAGTTAGGGTTTAGTCCTTGTCAGGTTCGTGTGATGGCTCTTGATGGTCGGAATGGTTCTGTCATTTGGGAGAGTTGGTTAGATTTTGCTCCATTTGCTGCATCTTGTAAACATGATTTAAATGGAGATGAAATATCAGATTGTATTTTAGCTGGTAGAAGTGGCTCACTTGCAGTTCTTGATCCTGTTGATGGCTCCGTTGTATGGGTTGTTGAACAAGCTTCAACATTTCCACATTATAACTATTACTATCCTCTCCTGGTACGTGATTTTGATAGAGATGGTACAATTGACATCATTATTACACATGGAGGGGATCAGATGTACTCACCTGAAATAACAAATAGATCTCCTGGCTTAATATATGTTGTATCAGGACTGACAGGACAACAAATCTCTGCTCGTATCCCAATGCCTGATGATCATGAGACCTATAGCTCACCTGTAAGTTATAACATTACTGGTAGCATAGAGGTTGTTCTGTTTGGATCTGGAGGAGAAACTATTCCTGGCTCATTATGGGCAATAACATTAGACAGCCTACAAGAGCATATTGATAACTGGGCTGTGAAAGTATCAAAGAATTATGAAATTAATAAGAAATATATTGATCCTCGATGTTTAACCAATGATGAGATCATAGACCAAAGACCTAAGAATGCACCTGGAACATTTAACTATGACAAGAAGGAAGATTGGATGGATAAATGTCCCAAATGGTCCAAAGACATACAGGTCCTATGGAATCCATACAAATTATGTACATACGAGTTTGTTCCAGCTAGTAAGACAGGTAATATTCTACCTCCTGTCATTATTGATGTTAATAATGATAATGTGTTGGACCTGGTTGTATCACAATTCAATGACCACACACTCTTGATAGATGGGGCATCAGGAACGACTGTATGGGATCATTATGTGTCAGATACACAAACATATAGGTTTGTATGTATGTATGTATGTATGTTTGTATGTATGTATGTATGTATGTATGTGCATGTGTATGTATGTATGTACACAGATCTTGTCTATCTATCTAATATCTCTATCTATTCCACAGCATACCTGCCCCCTTATATTTTAATGATGATGATATACCTGATTATCTCATAAGATTTAACAAAGGTGAATGGATGACTTATGATTATTCATACATGGGTGTTGTTGATGGTGAAAATGGGAACCTCCTCTGGTCCTTTAACTGTTCAATAGGTGCAATGGCCTCCGGAGTGACTGTTAAAAACAAGAAGAAAGGACATGATGGTATGTTGTTCTTTGCTAATGGGTGTGAGGGAGAGAGACAGAGGATGAAAAGGGACAGTTTTGAACAAGACATTTGTCCAAGAATGTATATTGAGGTTGAACGAGCAACTTGTAAGGCACAGAAGAGAAACAAGAGACATGAAGAACATGAAAAAGAGGGTGCAATGTATTCTGACACAGATGAGGATACTAATGATAGCAGCAGTCAGAGTTCTAGAATGCCTGATATTGATTATAATCAAGTCCTAAATGCCATTCCAAAAGATATTTGGGAAATTCGTGATGAAACAGACTCATTCCCAGACCCTTGGACAGATTCCTATTCTTTCATGCAAGATTATTGTGAAATACCTGTTGATATGATGACAACAAGAGTATATTATCTCACTCCGAATTTAATTACCTCAGGAAATATCAAACCAATTTATGAGTTTAAACCTTATGTCTACAGTAAGTGTGCGTATGTGTGTACAACTCATTATTTCATTAAAATGAGCATTAGTCATACCATTTGTACATCCATGCACACACATACACAAACGTACATACATACACAATTACACACATACATACAAACACATATACATACACACACACAAACATACATACATACGTACGTTCGTATGTACTTTTGAAATTGTCATTAGCTGTTATACTATGTAAGCCCTATATTATTATCTGCATGTGTACCTATGCCATTACTACTATGTGTATATATATCATGTTCCATAGAACCTCCGTCTGACAATTTGACTCATATGAAACGTCATGGTTCTATGTCTGTGGATCACAATTTAGAAATACATCTTCACAATCGCAAGATGGTACGATGTGCACATATACTAGCACCATACATGTTACCCGCCACACCAGCTGTTGGAGATTTTAATCAAGATGGAAAATTAGATGGGGTAGTTTCTATAATGTATTATGGATTACTTAATGACCTGGTTCAGCTCACAATATTCCATCCACCAAAAGTTATGGTAAGGGCATTCACTCTAGAGGACAGACTGAAGGAGGTTTATGGAACAGATGCTAATATTGTTGATTTTTCTACATGTTATCCTCCTCAACAACAACCTTGGACACAATACATGGGATCACAAGGAAATGGTGTATATACCATAACCACTAATTAATATAATGTATCGTGAAGTGCATTATAATAAATATCACAAGAATAATAATATTATATACCCCTGATACTTTGTATATAATTATATTATATAGATCTAATTGTTTTTGTGAATATTTTAATATTTAGGTTACCTACCATACTATCACTGTATATAATGTATATAATTGTTATGTTGGTCAAAATTTATATACAATCATTACAATGGTGTAGGATTACGTCATCATTATATTAGATGATTTATCATTGTTAGGATTCGCTGTAGTTTTTATTTATAGTAGCAATGGTTATATCAAGACACTGCCATTCCAACAAATTAATAATAAAAATTATAATAATAATTATGAATAATTAAGAATAATTATGAATAATTGTCAAATTGCAAGCTTGTAGGGTGTGGCACATTGCTGGAAGAATGTCATCCAAGAAGTATCAACCAGTACCTATTGATGAAGTCTCAGGAGAAGAAGAAGATATTACCTTGTATCAGCAAAAGCAATACAAAGAAGATGTATATGTTGAATTGTTGGGTCAATCGGGTAAGAAGAAGCCTAGTTTCTCCTGCAATCATGTTCTAGTTTGTGGAGTAGTTTTTACTACAGTTATGATAGCTGCTTTACTTATTGGATATGCAGTTTTCACATTGTGGTTACATCCAAATCCTAACAAATCAACTTTTACATCCACAGCAGCAACACCTACAACCACAGCAGCAACACCAACCTCCTCACCGGATACACATCCTTCCTCAACAAGTAATGGAACTTTATGGAGTGTGGATTTTGAACCTTCTACTACAGAACTGAGTCTATTAATACATGATATTAATCGTGATGGAGTACCAGACATACTCCTGGATCAGATAACTGATAGACTGGAGCAACCCAGCTATCATCTTTGTCCTGGGAAACCTGATAAATGCATGGAAGAGTTAGGGTTTAGTCCTTGTCGTGTTCGTGTGATGGCTCTTGATGGTCGGAATGGTTCTGTCATTTGGGAGAGCTGGTTGGATTTTGCTCCATTTGCTGCATCTTGTAAACATGATTTAAATGGAGATGAAATATCAGATTGTATTTTAGCTGGTAGAAGTGGTTCACTTGCGGTTCTTGATCCTGTTGATGGCTCCATTGTATGGGTTGTTGAACAAGCTTCAACATTTTCACCTTATAACTATTACTATCCTCTCCTGGTACGTGATTTTGATAGAGATGGTACAATTGACATCATTATTACACATGGAGGGGATCAGATATATATGGATAATGAGAAACATCGATCTCCTGGCTTAATATATGTTGTATCAGGACTGACAGGACAACAAATCTCTGCTCGTATCCCAATGCCTGACGATCATGAGACCTATAGCTCACCTGTAAGTTATAACATTATTGGTAGCATAGAGGTTGTTCTGTTTGGATCTGGAGGAGAAACTATTCCTGGCTCACTATGGGCAATAACATTAGACAGCCTACAAGAGCATATTGATAACTGGGCTGTGAAAGTATCAAAGAATTATGAAGTTAATAAGAAATATATTGATCCTGGTTGTTTATCAAGTGATGTTCTTGGACCAATGAGACCTAAGAATGTACTTGGAACATTTAACTATGACAAGAAGGAAGATTGGATGGATAAATGTCCCAAATGGTCCAAAGACATACAGGTCCTATGGAATCCATACAAATTATGTACATACGAGTTTGTTCCAGCTGGTAAGACAGGTAATATTCTACCTCCTGTCATTATTGATGTTAATAATGATAATGTGTTGGACCTGGTTGTATCACAATTCAATGACCACACACTCTTGATAGACGGGGCATCAGGAACGATTGTATGGGATCATTATGTGTCAGATACACAATCATATAGGTTTGTATGTATGTGCATGTGTATGTATGTACTATGTATGTACACAGATCTTGTCTATCTATCTAATATCTCTATCTATTCCACAGCATACCTGCCCCCTTATATTTTAATGATGATGATATACCTGATTATCTCATAAGATTTAACAAAGGTGAATGGATGACTTATGATTATTCATACATGGGTGTTGTTGATGGTGAAAATGGGAACCTCCTCTGGTCCTTTAACTGTTCAATGGGTGCAATGGCCTCTGGAGTGACTGTTAAAAACAAGAAGAAAGGACATGATGGAATGTTGTTCTTTGCTAATGGGTGTGAGGGAGAGAGACAGAGGATGAAAAGAGACAGTTTTGAACAAGACACTTGTCCAAGAATGCATGTCGAGGTTGAAAGAGCAACTTGTGAGGCACAGAAGAGAAACAAGAGACAGGAAGAACATGAAGAAGGAGTGCCTTCAAATAGAGATCCACTTACAGTAAGTGGAGATGACGATAATACTCCGATCTTCACAATGCCTGAAACCGATTTTACTCAGTATCAAGATGATATTCCTAGTGATCTTTGGGAAGTTCATGATGAAACAGACTCATTCCCAGATCCTTGGACAGATTCCTATTCTTTCATGCAAGATTATTGTGAAATACCTGTTGATATGATGACAACAAAAGTATATTATCTCACTCCGAATCTAATTACCTCAGGACATATCAAACCAATTTATGAGTTTAAACCTTATGTCTACAGTAAGTGTGTGTATGTGTGCTTATAATAATATTGATATTTAGAGTTTGGAGATTAGCAGTTTAACATTAGCTACTATAAATAGAAAATTTTTGCTATATACTATAAATAGAAACCATTCAGCTACTATAAATAGAACCTCTGTATACTGTATTGTAATCCAGGCAGTGAGAGAACAGCATTTTGTTTTATATAAACAATAGCATTTTCTGTCAACAATTGACAATATGAATACTTCTTGAAGCCTGACAATATTAGCATGTTATATATCACAATATCCATTATATATAATAACAATTAATAGCACGATTATAATACTAATTTAAATTGTTATATTTGCTTTCATCATATACAGAGCCTCCATCAGATTACTTCTCTCACAACAAACGCCATGATTCTTCATTTAGCGATCCTGAGAATTTGAAATCAACTCTTCAGGATCGTAAGAAGGTACGATGTGCACATATACTGGTACCGTTACTTTTAGCTGCCTCACCAGCTGTTGGAGATTTTAATCAAGATGGAAAATTAGATGGGGTAGTTTCTATAATGTATTTTGGAATTACTCAAGACCTGGTTCAGTTCACAATATTCCATCCACCAAAAGTTATAGTAAAGGCATTCACTCTAGAGGACAGACTGAAGGAGGTTTATGGAACAGATGCTAATATTGTTGATTTTTCTACATATTATCCTCCTCAACAACAACCTTGGACACAATACATGGGATCACAAGGAAATAGTGTATATACGTACCATAACCACTAATTAAAATAATGTGCATCATAATTATTTTTTTGTAAATGTAACGATACTGAAATATTGAAGTTGTATTTATGTAATTTGTTTTTCAAAAACGAATATTTAAATACTCTCAGTTTTCCTAGCTACAAGCTAAGGGAACAGAGTTAAAATGGCTGATATAACATAACGTAACACATCCAGATCTAGAGTAACCAGGCAAAATACATTACTGCATAATTGCAAACCTAAAATTATTTGGTGTTTGTGTACGTAATGGTTTGATTTTAATATCAACAGTGGTTTTGTAGAGGTGTGGCATAATATTGAGTAGTGTACGTAATGGTTTGATTTTAATATCAACAGTGGTTTTGTTCACCAGAACAGACACGATATATAGATTATTTCCCTAATTCGGATGAATGATGATAATATAATAATAATTATCATTATTGTTATAATTATTATAATTATTAGTATCTTGGTAATCCACAAGCAGCACAATTAGTAATGTGGGCGGGGTTATCTAGTGTACAATGTTGACATCGCCACACTCCATTGCCAGATGAACGTAATGTTGGAAAAGTGGGCGGAGTCCCCAGTGATGTAGGAGAAGGAACTGTAAGGGATATTGGATATATGAAGGACTGAGAACCAAATAGTACATTAAAAACATGTAAAGAAATTACATGCATACACACATCAACACATACATACATACATACATACATACATACATACATACAACGCTTACCAGAGGTGGCCATTATCAACTGTTCAACTTGCTGCCAGTGCTTTTGACTCTTCCATTCATCAGCTGCTTTTCTGTCTTGATTACAAATAGCATGACAAAGTTGAGGAAGATACTCCTGAAGGAAACAAAGGAGAGTAAATAAAAGTGAGGAGGAGAAGGAGGAGGAAGAGGAAGAGGAAGAGGAAGAGGAGGAGGAGGAGGAGGAAGAAAAGGAGGAGGAGGAGGAGGAGGAGGAGGAGGAAGAGAAGGAGGAGGAGACTTTGACCTGTAATTGCACAACATTAGTAGTGAATAAGAAATAAAGAAAATGAAACTCGGATGCTACACAGAGAAAATTATTACCCTTCTGTTGATCAAGATAATGAATGAAACTCTCAAAACTCTGAAGAAATAGAAATACTCGTAATTATGTACTATTGTACATATAATTACGTATATATACATACTTGTATTTCACCAATTGTCTCTCTATTCTCTACAGGGAAAGGTTCCCCTCGTCCACCTGGTAGTGTTGGTTTAGGTCTCTTTGGTGTAGTGGTTGTCAATTCAACTATTAAATATTCAAGTGGGAGGGGTCTAGCTAATTTAGTAACTTCTATTCCGTATTCTCCTTTACACTACATAAAGATAAAACCACACCTTTAATTATACTAACCACACCCACCCTTAATTAAACACTGACCACACCCTCCTTTTTATAACCTTTTATAACCTTTTATACTAACCACACCCACTTTTAATTAACCTTTTACCTTATATAAGACATCTGGTACATATTGTTCATTAGTAGATTCTTTTATATATCCTAATTCTGGAGCATCCAGTGTAGGAACAAAACAGTCATCACGTATTAATGACATACATTGGTTTGATACCTGGATATATGAATGAATGGACGAATGAATGGATGAATGGATGGATGGATGGATGAATGAATGGATGAATGGATGGATGAATGGATGGATGGATGGATGAATGAATGAATGGATGGATGAATGGATGGATGGATGGATGGATGGATGGATGGATGGATGGATGGATGAATGAATGAATGAATGGATGAATGGATGGATGGATGGATGATATGAATGGATAGATAGATAGATAGATAGATAGATAGATACCTGATATCCTGTGGTGTCTATATTGTTATGTTCGTTTCCTGATACACATACAGTAACAAACTTAGATCCAAAATATCCATCACTAGCTTGAGTACAAGCATTTGGATGAGAATTCTGAAATTCAGCAGCCATGATACACTCCTCTCCCGTCAACAGATGAGTGTGCTGGTGTAATAAGTGAGGAAGGAGTTAGTTATAAGTACAAGTTTACAAAGAGAAGTCGAGGAGGATAAAAGATCTATGCTTACAATATTCCTCTTATAGGATACTCTTCCATTTTCTTCTGGTTCCAGATCTGTAAATATCCATCCTACCTACAAATGAAGAGTTACTTCATATATAATGTGATAATAGATATCTTACCTTTCTAAGACCTAGATGAGAGGCCATTATATCCACCAAACGTGAATTTGGATCTTCTAAGAATTCAATACTATGTTTAGCACAGGTCTAAAATAAGATATGTACAACACTGTATATATATATACATGTGCACACACACACACACACACACACACACACACACACACAGACACACACACACAGACACACAGACACACACACAGACACACACAGACACACAGACACACAGACACAGACACACACACACACAGACACACAAACACACACACACAGACACACACCTGTGGAGGTTCATAGATAGCTACTACTACAGCCTTTATTCCTAATGGTACATCATCATATTCTTCATAACGTCCATACAAGAAACCTAATCTTTGTACTCCAGACTTTCTCCATCCTTCTATAAATCTATCTACTAGTGCTTTATCTTCAAACATTATACTATCAACATGACGATATGACTATAGGGAGGAGATATTAGCTATGAAATGAATGAAACTGGTATTTCTAACCTGTCTTGCAAGTGTCACTGCACTAGGTTGACATTTGGTACAGATGCCAGCTGGCCAGGGAGAATGATCAGGACAATCTAGTTTCACTTTGCAAGATATACTCTCTAGACAAACAAACTTGCCTCTTTAAAGGATGAAGGTGAGAGGATTAAATGAGATGATAATAAGAATGAAGGACAGTTGAGGAGGAAGAGAATGAGAATGAGGATAAGGATAAGGATAAAGATGAGGAGAATGAAGATGAGAATGAGAATGAGGAGGTAAAGGGGATCTCACTTATCTACTCCACTAGTTAGTTTTCGTAGATAACAATGAAATGATAAGTGCTTTATAGGAGGATCTCTAGTTTGTAAATATTGACTATCCCATGGCTGTGTATAGAATTACATGTACGTATGTGTATGTATGTACGTATGTATGTATGTACGGATATATGTATATATGTATGAACGTATGTATGTATATAACATACTTCAAGAGGAGCACAATTTAGACATTTACCCTGAGGGCCATGATGACATCTAATATAATAATATTATAATATGTATTAGTATATAATTATAATAATACATACATGATACATACATAGTATATATGTACATACATACATACACACATACATACATACATACATATATATGTATGTACATACATACATACATACATACATATATACGTATGTACATACATACATACATACATACATACATACGTACGTACATACATACCTCCGTACATACATACATACATACATACATACAAACAAACATACATACATACATACATACATACATATGTACATACATGTACAAACATACATACATACATACATACGTACATACATACATACGTACAGTTGTGGATCTTTTTCACGATATATCTTGCCATCTTTTTTTCTAAGTATCTGGTCAATTTCGTCTTCTTTGTTGACTACTGTCTTCTTACTCACATCAGAGGATCTACCTTGTACCTCCTTATCATTCATATACAGCATATCTCCATGTCTGTGATAATTAAATCACATGACCGCCATGTGATATGAGATTATTACCTTATCGGAATTATTGATAGAGGGTAATTAACATGTTCTTGAGTAAGTTCATCTTTACAACCAGGACTACGATATAAACTAAAAGACTGCGATGGATCCAGGGAAAACACACTTGCGATCTGTGTGTGATAGTCACATGCCATAAGGAGAGGTCATGTGACTCATCAACTGACCTGTGTAAGAAGTGTCATGAGCGTATCTTCAGGTTGTACTGATATTCTCTTCGTGCCATCACGACTTTGTATTCGAACTAGCATGACTCATTAAAGATATATATAAACCACACCCCTAATTAACCAGTTCTAGTTCTCTAATTAATTTTTAATTAATTATTGATAATAATTATAATACTGGTCTATACAACAAAACTCTCACTAGCTGGCATGTCTATAACAGCTGTAAGTAAAGGGATCGGGTTGCCTGAGCAGTGAACATATACCTGAATGAATGTGAAAAAAATAATATGTATGTATGTACGTGGGTACATATATATATACATGTACATGCAATTATGTACATAGATGTGGTGTATGTACATATATATATGTATGTATACATGTATGTATGTATATATGTATGTATGTATGTATATAAATATGTATGTATGTATGTATGTATATATGTATGTATGTATGTACCTTGATTGCATCTGTTTGTCCGTAGTCATTTAGACATTCCACCATTGTGGAAAAAGTATACGAGAGAGAAGGTACTAACATTGGTAGCTATGATAGGATAAACGAATAGATAGGTGAATAGATGGGATAGATGAATGAATGGATGGGTAGATGGATAGATGAATAGATAGATAGGTGAATGAATGGATAGATAGACTATTGATATACCTTTATCATTTTTTTACTGATGTTATATAAGGTTTCATCACTTTGAAACAAAAGATAATAATCTATGATAGACAAATCTGGAGATGTGTTTTGCATCGTCACGGTAACCTTGAAAATGGGGCCTACCCCTTGAACCTGAGAAATGATTTGTGAATTAGATAACAGAGTGAATACTTACATAGATTGTTACCTGAGCTGATATGTTTAAGGAGGTATGTGTTGAATTGGTCATAGGGGCCAGGCTCTTCTGTATCGCTTTAGCATACAAGCGAGAGGCTTCAAGCTGTAAGTGAAGGAGATCCTTTTGAAATGTCTGATGCATGACTAGAGGTAGAATAGAGGATAATAGAAAGAGAGAAAAGAGACAGAGAGAATTCTGACCTATTCCATTCTCTCTCTCTCTGATAGTTTGGTCAACAAACACTTTAGTTTTCTTTGGAATGTTGAGTTTAGCAAACTGTGATTGTGGAGCGCCTGAATAGCACGAAACAATCTGATTGGTCAATTACTATTAGCACATTATTTTACCAGCTCACCTGGTCTAACATCCTTTGGTTCAAATACTACACTTCGTTTTAGTATCTTGATCGTTAGAGACCCACCCTGACCAATGAGGATAAGAGCACCTTCTTCACGACCAAACTGACCAAATCTCATTCCTACAATAATATCCTAAAGAATGGAGGTAGGGAGGGAGGGAGTGACAGTACTGTTACACATAGACATACACATAATTATTTAACTCACTTCCATAACGATTTTGTTGACAAGATATTTGTCTTTGTAAATACGAACTTCTTTATTACCTAGAGCTACTATTACTAAAACAATTTGACATTAAGTTAACTAATCCACAAACATATGCAATTTACCAGCTTTGAAATTTCTCAACTTATGATCCATTCTTTCCATTGATGTAATGCAATCAGGAAGAGGAACATTCCAAATACGTTTACCCTAAATGAATAATGGACAAATGGATGAATGGATGGATGAATGGATGGTTGAATGGATGGATGGATGTATGGATGGATGGATGAATGGATGGTTGAATGGATGGATGGATGTATGGATGGATGGATGAATGGATGGGTGGATAAATGGATGGATGGATAGATGGATGGATAGATTGATGTATGGATGGATGAATGGATGGATGGGTGGATGGATGGATGGATGGGTGGATGGACTAATGGTTGAATGGATGGCTAGATGAACTAATGGATAAATGGATGAATAGATAAAGGATGGGTGGATGATGTATGGATAGATGGACAATGGGAGAATGGACTAATGATGACCTTTGATGTGTAACAGGAGAGATGTTGATCCATAGTCCCTACATATATCATCTTGTCTTCTCTAATGATTCCACAAGGTTGAGACGATAAAGATATTTTAGGTAACTTGTGACGAGTGGGTGTAAAATCACTAGATATCATGTAGTTTAATTCATAGCTGGTGTTATAATATTTACTTACCTTTTAATAGTATATACACACGCATCTCTACAAGCAACACTAATGGAATAATCAACATCATATATTCCAGTAGCTGAAATAAAAACAGGGACTGAAGGGAGGTGCATCTGGGAAAGAGAGAGAGAGAAAGAGACAGAGACAGAGAGAGAGAGAGAGAGAAAGAGACAGAGAGACAGAGAGACAGAGAGACAGACAGACAGACAGACAGACAGACAGACAGACAGACAGACAGACAGAGAGACAGACAGAGAGAGAGACCAATAAAATAATTAAGATAGGATTGACTTCCTTACTCTGGAGAGGAAGGTAAATGCAGCTGGGTCTAACACATACAGGTCTTTATTCTCTGTACCGATTATAAGACATCTAGCAGCATCATCATCGGAATAACTTTTATAAAGAACTGTCATGGAGGTCACAACTGTCTGTTGTAAATATAAAAACATATTTCTAATTTCACTGAGGATGCCCCTATAATCAATATATTTAATGATATTTTAATTACATATGTAACTGACCTGTTTCTTTAGAGGTATTTGTTTAAATACAGAAATAAATGGCTGCAAGTCTTCAGGCTCTAGTTGAAGAAACCTAAATGATAATATGTACACTATATACATGTACACATATACATGTACATGTACATATATACATGTATATATATTCATGTACATATATACAATTATACATGTACGTATACACACATATACATGTACATACATATATATATATATACACATATACATGTACATATATTTACGTCATTGATCTGACAGTTAGAGGAGGATCAGGAGCTCCAGTACTAAACAAAACAGACATTACTAATATATAACTATCATTATGAATAGATACATCACATGCCTAATTATTTCAAGACTATTTCGTAATTCAGTGACATCTATCTTATCCTAATATTTAAAAAATATAATTATAATTATTAATACATACCTACATGTACCTACCTACCTACATACATTGATACATAGACATATAGATACATACATAGATACATACATACATACATACGTAGGTATGTACATACGTACATGCATAGATACATACATAGATACATACATACATACATACATACATACGTAGGTACGTACATACCTACATGTACCTACCTACCTACATACATTGATACATAGACATATAGATACATACATACATACATACATACATACATACATACATACATACGTAGGTACGTACATACGTACATGCATAAATACATACATAGATACATACATAGATACATACATACATACGTAGGTACGTACATACCTACATGTACCTACCTACCTACATACATTGATACATAGACATATAGATACATACATACATACATACATACATACATACATACATACATACATACATACGTAGGTACGTACATACGTACATGCATAGATACATACATACACATGTAGATACATACATAGATACATACATATATACATAGATACATACATTGTAGATACATAGACACACACATAGATAATACCAGATGTACGTATGGTATTTCTCTATATACCTCTTTCAATAGCTGCCATAACTCATTCTCCTTTTGGTTAACCTAGAACACAAATCAGAAATGGAAGAGGAAGAAGAAATATATCTCTTCCTTTTTCAAACGTTACTTACCTCTAGTAATGGTAAAGTGAATTTAAAATACGGTCTAACAGTTTTATAAATATATACATAACTTCCAGAGCAAACAGCAACAGCTGGTTCATGAGTATCAATCATAAAGGTATTGACTGCCGTGGGAAGATCCAATAGAGGGGTCTCATGAATGAGTTCAGTACCTAAGAAGAGAAGTATTGATTTAATACCATATATAATTATATATATATATATACATACCTTGATATATTTTTAGTTTCATATCATGTTGTCCGCTACCAAGATCTCCAATAAGGAGCTAATAGAATATTATATAATTATAAAAATGCATGAAGGTTGTGTCTGCAGTCCTGACAACAGGAATGGAATTTCTTTAATGGAGTCTTGCTAAGAATGAATGTATTTATCTCTATAGGAAATTATTTATTAATTTATTTATAACATCATCCCTTGATGAAAATATTATACCAGATGTACATATGGTGTATTTCAAACAGAAATAACGGAATTGTGATCATAGACTATAATAATAAATCTCAAGTTTGATTGAGGATTGCACAAACAGAACTGAGAGATATATATATATATATATTTAGTGCAAGTGTTGGGACTGCAGACACAGCATTTATTAATTATAAATTATTAACATAATTTATATATATAATTTACTTTAAATTCTCCGTTTCCATCCAAATCTTCAAGATCTGTACAATAAATGAATAATTATAAGAGACAATTCTGTATATAATATGATGTATAATAATTATACAATATATATATATATATCTAAGTATTCTTGACTTACCTATACAGTTTGTGAAAGTATGTAAAGATGCTACAGGATCATGATGAGCATCCAACCATGCTCCTGATCCAGATATATCCAGCTTTGTTTTAATGTCTTGTTTATTTGAAGATGTTTGTTGATCCAAATCTCCCTCCATTTCAGTGGGTGTGTCCAAACATTAGTCAGTATATTAAGTTAGGATATTATAAATAAAAAAAACTGAAAGTTACACGGAAGTTTACGGAGTGTACATATGAAAATACATAATAAAAAAAAAAATGAAGAAGTCGTGCGTAATAATTAATAATCTAATAACGAGTCTTGAAAATCAAACAACTGTCGACCAGTTGTTATCTCACCGCCTCTAATGGGAGTACTCCCAAAATGATTATGTTTACCAGGTATTTGGTAACAGGTTCTACACACTGCCATATATTTCTCAGCACCTCCTATCACTTCGATCTAAAATAAGTTATATACATGTATATCAGTAACTAACTCAGTAAAAACCAGTACATCATTAACTTGTCTTTTACTCAATATTGATATTTGTAGCCAATGAAATGTAGTATGTACCCAGGATGAGTAAGTGTCCATTTATACAATATATATATATTAGGGCTGGGACAATTAATCGATTAATCAATCGGTATTGAAAATCCTTCTGAGTATCAATTATAATTATGTGATATCAATTATGCTAATTATTCAGAAGACATACTTTTCAAACATGTGACGGCAAATAATATACAATATGTAAGTGACAGGAAGCCTTTTTGATTATCAAATGGGAGGAGTTTCCTGTATTAATTGACTTAATTGGCTTAATTACTTCCGCTGATTTTAATCGATTATCAATCAATTTGTAGTTAGTGATAATCGATTTCAGAATCTCAGCCGATTCCCAGCCCTAATATATATATACTACCTATTAATTGTGGTTAATAAAATATTCAAAATATGTATTGTTGATAATAATCAGCACTCAATAAGTAAAAATCACCGTACATGTACAAATGGGAGATATCGAATATTCAGATATTCAGCAATGTTATCTTTACCCAATGGACACGAGGGATTTCCTGGTAATAGTGTTTATTAACTCTTTGGACAGGCAAAGGAATACATGTAGTTATAATGAACAACTGAGCATTACCTTTTCTTCATGTGACTATTACAGTATTACAATGTCGTACAATTTAATTGTTAAAAGTGGGTGTGGTTTTCTATTTATAGTAGCGTATGTATAAACTGTCACATCATTTCTTCCTTACCTCTGTTTCTGATCCTATTCTCTTTGTGAATGCAGCATCTCTGAAACACACCATGCATACAGCTTTTAATTTGATAACACTCTCAGCTAGAGGTATTAAATCCAACACAGATCCAAAGGGCTAAGAAAACAATAAAAAATCATTAAACACAAAAATAATTTTAAATGAGACATACTTTTCTTTGGAAGGTACCATCAAGTGCAGCAACTATAACAGTCTTCCCTGAATTAGCCATTTCTTCACAGAATTCCACCAAATCTGGAAACTGCACACACATTTACATATACATACATGTTATAAAATTAGCATCTCTTACAAATTGTCCCTCATCAATTCCAATAATTCCATATTCATGAGCTCTCTTTTTAAGTGCTTTTAACTCTGTGGTTGACAGAGCGGCTGTAACTTGTCTACAAAGAATCAATAGATTATATAATTCATACTTATTCCTACACTATCAATCTAAGTGGTTCAGGAATGAGGCTGATATAAATCAGTCTCGTCCCAAGACTGCATGGGGACTAATAATTCTCATTCCCAGACTATCAATCCAAGTGGTTCAGGAATGAGCCTGGTATCAATCCAAGACTCCTCTGATATTGGGGAGCTCCAATGTCAGAGGTGTCTATGTCAAGACTATTATATAATCATTTTTACTTGTCATGAGTTGCTACTCCATCTATCTCATATCTGTCATCTTTGGAATATTTTATCATGAGACAAGAGTGATTGGCCACCTGATATCGTTTGACACGCCGAATCAGCTCAGTCCTATAGTAATCAAAAGATAACGAGAATTAAATACACTAAACATTACTCACGTCTTTCCTGAAAACATTGGTCCCAATATTAACTGCAGAAAAAAACAGTAAATTATAAGTGTTGATGAGTACTGTATTCACTGGACGTACCTGAATATGTCCCTTAGTGAATGCATTCATAAATCCAGAAGTTGTTACACACGACATTTTGTTTTGTCTAACTACAAGTGCCAAACCTTGCTTTACTGATCTTCAGGTTTCTAAATTTTACCGCCAAATAACGAGAACGCCCTTCTGTTGCTAAGCAACTCTTTTGGTAAACAACACAATGGCAGAGGAAGAGGTTAATCCTCAGTCCCAGGATGTGACAGAGGTACAGTCAGACAAACCTAAGGCCAACTTGGAGAGTGAAGAATTAGAACAGAAAGATCAAGAACAAGAAAATGCAGAGGAGAAAGAAACCTCACCAGAAGAAAAGGAACCAGAAGTTGTAGAGGATAGTGAAATTATTAAAGAAAAGGAACCAGAAGTTGTAGAGGATAGTGAAATTATTAAAGAAAAAGAGATTGAAGAAAGCAATAAGGAACAGAATGTAAAGGACAGTGAAGAGACTCTGGAACAAACAAGAGATATACCGACAATTACAATTGATGTCTGTGAAGAAGAACCGCCAACAGAGGAGAATCTTGAGATACTTCAAGATCATGAAAAAGATCAAGTATGTTGGAAGTTATGAATATCATTACATTTATTAAACAGAATCTTAGTTCATTATGACTGCTTTCTCTTGGATTCAGCATTATGTTGATGCAACAAATACATATATTACACATTAAAGTATTTAAACGACTAGGAATGTATGATGATTGAATGAAGAGAGAGACACATGTCCAGAAAAAATCTGGACCAGCTGGGATTTGAACCCAGGACCTTCTGATTGCTAGTCAGATGCTCTATCATCTGAGCTACTGGAGCCAGGTTGAGGAAGAGCATTTCATAGACAATGTCTACTACTTAGGTCAGGCAAATTCAGCTGTGTGTCTCTCTCTACTTGGCAGTTCACTAGTCTACTACCACAACTGCTATATGCATTATGCATTCTTTTATTTGCACTCAGTCGGTTATAACTCCAGTACCAGGAGTAACTGATATCACTAAAGATAACACAGAGCCAGTTGAAATACAACCCAAGGAAGATGAAAGAAATGAGATAGAAGTAGAATTTCTATCAACAGCTTTGGAAGATGTTATTGAAGAAAATGAAGAAGAGTTTGAAGATGAATTTGATAGAGATGAGGCTATTGAGTGTTATAAGGTATGGAGTGTTTTCAAATACTGATAAATATGATCTTTGGACGTTTTTAAAGACTCTACTTAGTGAGATGGAGAGGTTACAGGGCATACACAGTCGACTACAACACAAGATAGCTGAATACTTAGCCAGGAAAAAAGTAAGATAATACTTCTATGGTAAGAAATATCAGTACATATTTTAATAGACCGAAGAAAGACTTGATCCAGGACGTAATGTTACAGATCAAGAACAGAGATTTTTAAAGTGCATGGGTGAGTTTAAACATGTATGTAATTTTATCTTTAATTCAGTAGAGGTTTCTCTATTGTGTTTTCATAAGATTCCTTATTTCATAACGGAATATGCTTTTATGAAGTCAATATGTGTTATTTTGTCTATAGAGGCTTTGGATCAACTACAATGTGAATCTTCCAGCTTGAAGAATGAGTTTGAAATAGATGAACAGCAACTAAGGGACCTCAGAGGATATAAGCAAAACCAACTGGACAAAGCATGGTGAGTCAATGAAACAGTGAATTCCTATTGCAGTAGCCTCATAATCTAAACTTTAAAGGAGTGAATTTAAGTCATTTGTACAAGAGAAAGCAGTACTAGCTGTTCATAGCAGAACTGGAAAGAAATTGAACACCGAGGTAAAAAAAATATATCAATAGTTTTTAAAATTATATAACTTTTATGTCAGGAAGTTGCTCAGTACCTTGGAATGTTAGAACGGAAAGATAAAGAAGTGACACATGTAAGCCAGTATCCATTATAATCTCTATCTTTATTTATCTTATTATAGGTACGATTACAGAATATTAAACTACAAAACAGGATACACAAACAAGAAATGCTCATTAAACAGAAGGTAGTATATACTCAAAGCTAACTTGATTTCATCAAAGCTTGCAAAAACAATCCCCTATCATGTAGAAGATATCACATGCACATCAGCTACTTGCCTATAGTTGATTTCCTGTTTGTTTTTAGTGTCTCTACCATTTCATAAATAAGTTGTCCATCACTCATGATATAATAACTCCCTTACTGAGAATACACTATACTGATATTAGCAGGAGCTTCTCCACAAACACAAAACATAGAACACACAGTACATTTAGATTGTACAAGTGAACACGTACAAACATTATAGTGAATGTGTCAGAGAATCTTCAAAGGGGAAGTTCACCTTTGAATGTCAAGTTGTGTGTTTTAGTAATAGTTAGAACACACTTTACCGTGATTACGTGTTTTAATGTAGCACGACGGCGGGTCAATAAATGTTGAGTTTACATAATGCACGAGCCGAAGGCGAGTGCGTTATGTAAACGAGACCTTTATTGATCGCCCAAGTGCTACATTGAAACACACAATGCACTGTCAAGTGTGTTCTAAGTGATTTATTGATGATCTGGTAAACTACCACTGTTGTTGGACCTGCTTCATTAGTAGAGTTGAGCAAAGTGTGCAATAACTAACTCATTGCACGCAAAAGTGTGCAATAAGTGATTTAATGTTCAATCATGTGACGCATTATCTGCACTCTGATTGGCCACAGGTCACA
The DNA here is from genome assembly GCA_947044365.1 of Petrosia ficiformis. Lineage (NCBI taxonomy): Eukaryota > Metazoa > Porifera > Demospongiae > Haplosclerida > Petrosiidae > Petrosia > Petrosia ficiformis. Next base: position 441,495 of record OX345643.1, read on the forward strand.
TGATCAGCAATAAATAATTATAATAACAGAACATTTGATTAAAAGGACTTTTTCAGCTTTAAGCATTTTCATAGTGATTGAATACAGTTTTCAGCAATACCTAACACTGAGGTACATATGGTCTGTCACTGAAAAGATGCATTGCAGTACGATGGATCTTATCTGAGACCTCATGTCTTGATTCATATCCATTGATTGTTACTGTAGGAACAACTAGCTGAGGGACTACATATGATAGATTTTGAACAGTTACGTATTAATAATGTTGACCTCAATGAAAAAATAGAAGAACGTAATGAAGAAATTCACAAGTTGAAGAAGAAGGTCACATCTACTGTACAAGTTCTAGCTCATCTTAAAGAGAAGTTGCAGTTTGTTCAAGCAGAGAATAGTGAAAATGATGCACTATTAAAAGAAGTCGACCTGGACGTAGCTAAGGTAAAGTCAACATTAGGCATGGGTACAAGTACAATAGTACTTGTACTGTTTTTAGTTGAGAAGCTGTTCAGCACTGCTGGAAACATTTTCACACCTACCTAAGTCCTTACAAATGTACTTGGCCCCATGTCTGGGCAACACACTGTCTAAGATAACAATGGACAACACATTATGATATGATCTTCCTTTTCATTACGATGTTGTATTCTTGTATTAGAAACGTGATATTTTAACAAGACTAAAGCAAGCTAAGGATGCCATTCGAAGTGAAAATGTACGTCTTAAACAACAAGGAGGTCTAGTAGGACATCATGCTCTACTAAGAGACTTTGAAAATAAACTAGATATGGTAAGTAATCATAAACTGAGTTCATTATAATGCAGTATATGCTACTATATGTATTGATTCAATCGCCATGGTAACCAGACTGTATATATATATATATATATACACACATGGACTGGCATCTGAGAAAGTTAATTTGATTAGGGTAACTGCAATATGCCACTGTATATCAGAACCATTATCCACACATTTAAATAGGAATTTTTTTAATGAATTTATAACAAACTCAGTACTACTTTATATACTACAACGAAGAAGTATTGACAAATACATATTCTATAGAGTTGAAATGTTCAGCAAACCTTCTACTGTCCTTAACATTACTATATTTAATCTATGTCTGGCTATGGGAAACTAGTCCAATGAATCAATAATTTGAACACTTACCTTTCAACGTTAGTTATTAAGTACAGGAAGTCTGGTATCCAGGAATAGGTCCTTCTAGATGATACCAAGGTACGTCTACTTCCAGTACAAAATGCCCAAATACATAACTGAACTGAAAATAAAAATAATGACCGAGTTGCACAAAAGGTGAAACCTATGAAAGTGCTTCCTATTTGTTCAAATTTATTACAGGCCATTAGACTAGTTTTCCGAAAGTCAGCCACATAAAACCAATCATTATACTCCTTTCACTGGATTTTTTATGCAGAGTGATTCTATGCTAGTGCAGCTACAAGACTTACAACAAAGACACTCTGAACTCACTTTACAATGCAATGCACTACGACACAAAATAGAACAAACACGAATACAGCAGACATGAATATTAATAATATAACTCGGAAATAATTATCTGGTAGAGTTTGTATTCTCCTAATTACATGTATGTGTTAATCATCTGGTAGAGAGTTCATAGCTTCAATTAATTTTTCTGATATTCCTTCCCAAATAGCGATAGCATCTTGGACAAACTCATCAGCTGCTAATTTCTATATTAAGATTTTAATTAATTAATTAATTAATTAATAGTAAACTAACCACACGAGCTTTGATTGCAAACTTCTCTAATTCCAAAGCCTCTCCAACTGTAATTGCATAAGGATCTTTAATTCTCTGAATGAACGGACAACTTGGTTTATGTTGCACATGTTCTTCCCTGAATATTTTTAGAATCAGTATGATTTACATGTATATCTGTGGCTACTGTCCTAACAACAGGACCAGTCGTTTTGGTGTTTGAGTCCATAGCAACGATTAATATTTATCTATTGTAATTGTTTAGTGGAGTTCTACATCACAAAGAAACTCACAATGACACAATTGCTCAATGAATTTACAAGGGGATCAAACATGAGGTTGGCTTGGTGGATTACTATAGCCAAACTGATTTAACACTGCTATATCCAGACTATACGATTGAGGAACATAGCGCCTAAATAGAACATATGGCCACTTGTTGGGACTCAGAGCAAATATCCCAATCCTGGTGCCAATTTCTATTATAAAAATACTATGACTGTATTCTAATTCTCACCAAGGAATATCTGTCTCCTCCCAACCATCCATTTCATGATGGCACACAACACACCGTACCCAGTCTGGTGTGGATATAGTCCCACAGAAATAGAACCCTGCTTCTGCCATCTGAAAGATATATATATATATATATATATATATAATATATATATATATATATATATATACATATAATTATAATTATGATAAATAATTATTATTCGAGATTTACTTTGATTGGTGTACAAGAACCACTATCAAATGGCCAATGTGATTTGCTGAAGGTCTCAAGTCTCTCCTCTACAGTATACAATGCTCCTTCAAAAACAGTAATACTGGTCTCATCAATAGCCATCTTGAACATACCCGCCTAATATTTAACACTTATGGCATAATCAGCAGTCATGTGATTATTAATCACATGATTGTATTGTATAAATCACATGACTGTTTATAAAATAATTGATGTATCACATGACTAGAGAAAACAGGTTTATAATGGATATTGAGTAATATACTTGCTTGCTATAACAAACATCACATTATACGTAGATGATTCTACAGTAATACAATATGAAAATTAATTCAATATCTCCTTTCATACGTACGTCCATAAACTTAGTTTAAACATTGGTATTACATAATGTGATATACACATGCATAGAAAAATGCTTTTATAGTCCAAGCAATGTTATGCAGATTCAAAGTGCATCATTTTAGTATTCATACATTTATAATGTAAATAGCTGCAGTGCATGACTTGTGGGTTCAGAAATATTGTTTGGATCTCCAATGTACTACATACATACATACATAGTCGAAATGTAAGTGTAATTAATAATTACGGATAATAATTCAGCATAGACTGCAATGTTTTGTGCTATGTTAGCATTAATTAATCAGTATCGATAAATATAATATTGAATAACATGATGAATAATGGATTGGACTCACATGACCATGTGAATTTGTTTTATCAATAACATCACATGATTAATTAGATGATACTTTATATACCACATGTTTAGATATTATGATTAGAAAAGAAAAATGATCATGTTAGTATTTTCAGCTGTTCTTTTTCTCTTTGGAGAGGCCACAGCCTTGAATAATGGTGTTGGACTTACTCCTCCAATGGGTTTCAAGTTTTATAATTACTACACACATACTGTAACACAAGAAATTGTGAAAGATTCTGCAAATATTTTAGTTGCAAGAGGCCTAGACAGACTTGGTTATAAATATATTAATGTTGATGATTGTTGGGCTGGTAGACGTGCATCGAATGGCTCAATAGTACCAGATCTGGCAGCCTTTCCTGACCTACCTGGACTGATCGACTATGTCCACAGCATAGGACTAAAGTTTGGTATATATAGTGATGCTGGTGAAAAGACATTCTATGGTCGACCTGGTTCACTAAATCATGAAATAAGTGATGCTAATTCATATGCCATGTGGAGTGTGGATTATCTAAAGTATGACAATTACGATAATCTACCTTTTACACGTTATGCTGTCATGAGAGATGCATTGAACAAGACTGGACATCCGATATTCTACTCGATATCTAATTTTGGAAAGATTGATTCAGTTCCTATTGTTGCTAATAGCTGGAGAACCTCAAAAGATGAAATAGACTTTTGGGATACGTATGTTATTTGTCAATGCATTTGTCTACTCAAAATTCTAACCATCTACATCAATTCCTCTATTTTGTAAATAAGTTATACGTATCTATTTCTTATTGTAGTATGGTTTCTAAAGCAGATGCTAATAATGAATGGTGGAAGCTTGCTAAACCTGGAGCATGGAATGATCCTGGCATGTTAGAAGTTGGAATTGCAGAAATGACTATTACAGAGTATAAAGCACATTTCAGTTTGTGGGCTCTAATGAAAGTAAATTATTTGTGGATTGGCATAATATTATTAATATAAATTAAATTATTTATTTCAAAACTGTATAGAAATTCCTTCACTATAATTATAATTATGTATCTTAACTTGATATTACATATAATGTTCTAGGCAGTATGGATAAACACAATCCAGTAATTATTGACAATATCCTATAGTTATATATATACTCTGCCTGTTACTTATATATCACATAGGCTCCTTTAATAATCGGATGTGAAATTAGTAATATGCGTGACGAAATATTCAGGATTATCACTAATCCAGAAGTCATTGCAGTAAATCAGGACAAGCTCGGAGCACAAGGTTTCAAGTTGAAGTTAGATGGCGATAAGGAATTATGGGGATGCCCTTTAGATGATGGAGCTGTTGCTGCTTTGTTCCTCAATAGAGGCAATGAAACAGCTTCTTTCAAAATACAATGGTCTGACTTATTCTTGGAAAATAATGTGGTATGTATAACTATAATGTCATAATTAGAACTGCATGCATGGGCAATATATGTATTGAGATACTATATATATAATTATGCTGTGACTACTATATAGAATTGTAATACTTCTACTATCATCGGATGGAATATCTTCAACATGGATGCTAAAATCCTTGTGCACATATCACAGTTAATTGTAGTTAGCAATACTGAAGCAGTGAGATAATGGTGCAAGTGAATCTCCCATGGTCTTCAAATTGTAATATAGCTCTTAAGTAACTCCTGCAACATATGAAGTATTTCTTGTTGTACTATTACAAATGTGTGCTATAAGTTACTGTACATAACATTTTTACTACAATTATAGACAACTGCTGCTGTACGTGACCTGTGGGGTCATCAAAATCTGGGTGCCTTTGATGGAACTTTGTATGCAGTTGCACCTAGTCATGGAGTAGCAATGTTTCGCATAACACCAGTCAACTAATTGTTACTAACTTGACATTTTGCAAACTCTATATAAGACACTTTTTTGGCTGCATTGACTGTATTAACAATTATACTTCTACAATAATAAATTCATTATTTGCACTCAGTAGATATATGTGAGGTTGTATATCACGTGATTAGACACTGTTATGTATCGCTGCCATCACAGAGTGAACCATCTCTCCAAAAAATATATTATGGAGAAGCCACAGGTACGCGTATACGAGATAGATTAATGGGAGGAGCTAAACGTAACAATCGGTCGCACCACGCCGGTGCGGAAATTGAAACCCACAACTATGTTTGCTGTCACTGTAATATTGGTTCTTCTTTCCCTCCTGTTTGGAAAGGCACTGAGTTTAAACAATGGCTTAGGACGTACTCCACAGATGGGTTGGAACTCCTGGAACCATTTCAGATGCAATGTTAGTGACCAACTAATCAGAGATACAGCTGATGCTATAGTATCCAAAGGTCTAGATAAACATGGCTATGTGTATGTAAATATTGATGATTGTTGGGCTGGTAGTCGTGCATCTGATGGTACTATAATACCTGACCCTAAAGCATTTCCTGATATGGCTGCATTAGCTAGTTATGTACATAGCAAAGGACTGAAGTTTGGTTTGTATAGTGATGCTGGTGAGAAGACATGTGCTCATAGACCTGGTTCACTAAACCATGAAGTAAGTGATGCTAACACATATGCTAAGTGGGGTGTGGATTATCTAAAGTATGACAATTGTAATAATGATAAGATAAAGCCCGAGAGTCGTTATCCTGTCATGAGAGATGCATTGAACAAGACTGGACGTCCAATATTCTATTCTATGTGTGAATGGGGACAGGATAATCCAGCTACTTGGGCTCCTACTGTGGGTAATAGCTGGAGGACTACTCATGATATACGGGATAATTGGGAAAGGTAGGGACATACACATTCTTTTTTTAATTGAATGCCGTCTCACTCATACCATATAAATCTATAATATTCTATTATGTATATCTATATATCCGCATTGGATCTATTTGTGTTCTTTCATTTGCAACAAAACCCATACATGGACATTGCAAAACAAGGGAGAAATCCGATTATACATATATAAAGACCTCATACATTGCTAGCAGTGTGCTATTAATATTGCTTTTAAAAAAACGCATATAAAGGGTTTTTGCTTGTCAAATATTCACGCAAGCACTTGACAAACATAATTAATATGAAGTAGACTCTTATTATTGTGCACGTATGTGACTATGAAACTAGTATATAGATTGAGAGTGACAATGAAAGACTATTTTTTTGTAGTATGATATCTCGAGCTGATCAGAATGATGAATGGTGGAGAAATGCAGGACCAGGAGGATGGAATGATCCTGACATGTTGGAGATTGGAAATGGAGGAATGAGCACCACAGAATATGAAACACACTTCAGTTTGTGGGCTCTAATGAAAGTAAGATGATAGATAGTATAATTTGTGTCGGACCTGTTGGTACATACATTTGTAATAATTCTACTGTTTCTATTATTAACGGTCATTTGACTTCATTTGCATGGCCAATACAAATTTTTGCTTACACACAAAGTGGCCACATTGAGCTAGTAAAGAGCTAGTACTGAAGCATGCTAATTCAGGCTCAGAAGCTCATTACAATTGATTGTATGTGTGTTCATAGGCTCCATTACTGATTGGTTGTGATGTAATTAATATGGATAAAGAGACACTTCGAATCTTTACGAATGATGAGATCATTGCAATTAATCAAGATCTTTTAGGTATCCAAGGTCACAAAGTAAAATGTATTAACAGTACTGCAGAGGTTTGGGCAGGACCTTTGAACGGATCTGCAGTAGCGGTTGTATTACTTAACAGAGGTAGTGAACCAATAACTATTGAAGCGAAGTGGTCAGATATAGGACTGGATAGTAAATTGGTAGGTATATAATTATGTGTAATGCATCTCAATTATTTATGATTATTTTTGCAGAAAGCTACTGTGCGTGACTTATGGGCTCATAAAGACTTAGGGACAAAAGTTGAGACTGTGTCTGCTGTTGTACCTAGTCATGGAGTAGTAATGTATCACATTTCTCCAACTCACCAACAGTGAATAAACAATATGAATATTATTATTATATCATCAGTGATTCTCTGAGTATGCATGTAGAATTAATTTTTAAAGTAGCCCCACCCTTCATCATGTCAGCAACTTTGATTCTTTTTTCTCTCTTGTTTGGAGGAGTGTTGAGTTTAAACAATGGCTTGGGACGTACTCCACAGATGGGTTGGAACTCCTGGAACCATTTTCATTGCGATGTTAGTGACCAACTAATCAGAGATACAGCTGATGCTATAGTATCCAAAGGTCTAGATAAACATGGCTATGTGTATGTAAATATTGATGATTGTTGGGCTGGTAGTCGTGCATCTGATGGTACTATAATACCTGACCCTAAAGCATTTCCTGATATGACTGCATTAGCTAGTTATGTACATAGTAAAGGACTGAAGTTTGGTTTGTATAGTGATGCTGGTGAGAAGACATGTGCTGGTCGACCTGGTTCACTAAACCATGAAGTAAGTGATGCTAACACATATGCTAAGTGGGGTGTGGATTATCTAAAGTATGACAATTGCAATAATGATAATGTAAAACCCGAGAGTCGTTATCCTGTCATGAGAGATGCATTGAACAAGACTGGACGTCCAATATTCTATTCTATGTGTGAGTGGGGACAGGATAATCCAGCTACTTGGGCTCCTACTGTTGGTAATAGCTGGAGGACTACTGGAGATATTGGAGATAACTGGAACAGGTATATATAGCCATGTTGATTGAGATTTCATTGCCTTATGCAGGGATGGGCAATTAAATAGTGATTTAGGTGGTATTTGCAATGATCACATGATATTGTTTATGATATGCCTAAGCAGCCTGCCTTATGAAGTGATCATTACATCTTGTATAAATATAATACATTAAATAGTTATAATAATTGTATATACTCTGTTTCAACATCTCATCAGGAATACTTGTTAATACTGGATTGTGTTGTATCTTTGACACCTCATAGAACTGTACTTATATTGAACATCGTCAAACTTGCCATGCTAAAATTAGTCATGATTAATTAATGTAGATTGTGTAATGTAGTTTGTATCATAATTAAATAATATTTTATCTTAGGTTATAGCAACTATCATGTATCATCTATAGGTACAATTATTGGGTTTCTCTCTTTCAAAATTTGTTATATCAATTATTATAGTATGATAGGTAAAGCAGATGCTAACAATGAATGGTGGAAATATGCAGGACCAGGAGGATGGAATGATCCTGACATGTTGGAGATAGGAAATGGAGGAATGAGCACCACAGAATACGAAACACACTTCAGTCTGTGGGCTATAATGAAAGTAAGATGATAAGTGATATAATATTGTTAGTCTTCATTGTAATGCTTTAGGCGCCATTGCTGATTGGTTGTGATGTTCGCAGCATTAACAGTGAAGCACTTCGAATCTTGACAAATGATGAGATTATTAGTATTAGCCAGGATAAGTTGGGCGTACAGGGTAACAAAACAAAGACGAGTGGCTCTACTGAGATTTGGGCATGCCCTCTAGCTGATGGATCTAAAGCTGTTGTATTGCTTAATAGAGGAACCCAAATGGCTACAATAACAGCGGAATGGTCTGATATTGGCCTGAACAATACCGTGGTATGTAGCTGTATGTATGAATACTGTGGTTGTGTAATAACTAATATAATTATCATTTTCATTTATACAGACAGCTGCAGTGCGTGACTTGTGGGCTCACAAAGACTTGGGTACAATGGTTGGACGTGTGTCTGCAAGTGTACCTAGTCATGGAGTGGCTATGTATCGTATAAGTCTGCCTATGTCGCAACCTTTTTTTCCAAAGGAAAGACAGATTTAATGGAAGACGTTTGAGAGAACAGCTATTTACAATAACATATTTAAATTCAAAATTGTGTGCATGTTGTATGTATATAAGCTTGTATTTGCTGATTGCCATATTGAAAAGAGATTGTTGCTGAATTGAGAGAGCCCCTTTATTTTCACCCGACCAGTAACTTCCGCCGCCGCTGCATACGCATACCCACTTGTGGTTTCTCTCAATTATCCCACAGTGACACTGTATTAGTCTGGACTCCTTCATCATGTCAGCAATTTTGATTCTTTCTCTCTTGTTTGGAGGGGTATTGAGTTTGAATAATGGTTTAGGACGTACTCCACAGATGGGTTGGAATTCTTGGAACCATTTCAAATGCAATGTTAGTGACCAACTAATCAGAGATACAGCTGATGCTATAGTATCCAAAGGTCTAGATAAACATGGCTATGTGTATGTAAATATTGATGATTGTTGGGCTGGTAGTCGTGCATCTGATGGTACTATAATACCTCACCCTAAAGCATTTCCTGATATGGCTGCATTAGCTAGTTATGTACATAGCAAAGGACTGAAGTTTGGTTTGTATAGTGATGCTGGTGAGAAGACATGTGCTGGTCGACCTGGTTCACTAAACCATGAAGTAAGTGATGCTAACACATATGCCAAGTGGGGTGTGGATTATCTAAAGTATGACAATTGCAATAATGATAGTATAAATCCCGAGATTCGTTATCCTGTCATGAGAAATGCACTGAACAAGACTGGACGTCCAATATTTTTTTCTGTGTGTGAGTGGGGGAAGGAAATTCCAGCTATTTGGGCCCCTATTGTGGGTAATAGTTGGAGGACTACTGGAGATATTAAAGATGAATGGAACAGGTATATATATGTTGATTGAGATTTCATTGTGTTGTTTATCTTAATAATAACACAAAATAACATAATATACTCACCTAAAACTGTTTCAACATATCTCATCAGCAATTCTTATTAATACTGGGTTGTGTTGTATCTTCGACACCTCATAGAACTGTACTTATATTGAACATTGTCAAACTTGCTATGCAAAAATTAGTCATGATTAATGTAATGTAGATTGTGTAACGTAGTTGGTATCATAATTGAATAAAAAATATTTTATCTTCTTACTCTATAGCAACTTGAAATCATCATGCATCATCTATATCATGTAGTTGAATGATGTCATTATATAATAATGATTAGACAACAGAAGACACAATAACGTGTTATGTTAAAAGACTGGTTTACAAAATACCCCAAGGCCTTGTGTTGCATAAATGTGTTGAATTGTGAAAATGGTGCGCTTCTTTTAAATGCCGTCACACGCAACATAACGCAAGAATAGGATCTGATTCTATCTTTGCGTTAGCTGCGTTGCGTTTGACCAATCAGTTTTCAGAATTTTATAACAACGCAACTGACGCAAAGCAAGGCTTGCGTCATTATGTGAACCCGCCTTAAGTTTCACAGCTTAATCACATTTAATCAAGTAGTATAGTATGCCAAAAGTTAGATGTGGTGGCTGCATCCCACACCCACCCTGTATATGTATATGTACAATTATTGGGTTTCTTTTTTTTATGTTATATAGTATGATTTATCGAGCTGATGAGAATGATGAATGGTGGAGATATGCAGGACTAGGAGGATGGAATGATCCTGACATGTTAGAAGTTGGAAATGGAGGAATGAGTACCACAGAATATGAAACACACTTCAGTCTGTGGGCTATAATGAAAGTAAGATGATAAGTAATATAAAATTGTTAGTCTTTATTGTAATGCTTTAGGCGCCATTGCTGATTGGTTGTGATGTTCGCAACATTGACAGTGAAACACTTCGAATCTTGACAAATGATGAGATTATTAGTATTAACCAGGATAAGTTGGGCGTACAGGGTAACAAAAGAAAGATAAGTGGCTCTACTGAGGTTTGGGCCGGTCCTCTGGCTGACGGATCTAAAGCTGTTATATTGCTTAACAGAGGAACCCAAACGGCTACAATAACAGCAGAATGGTCTGATATTGGCCTGAACAATACCATGGTATGTAAAGATAATCTGTATGTATGAATAGTTGTGTAATATAACAATTATATAATTTTCATTTATACAGACAGCTGCAGTGCGTGACTTGTGGGCTCACAAAGACTTGGGTACAATGGTTGGACATGTGTCTGCAAGTGTACCTAGTCATGGAGTGGCTATGTATCGTATCAGTCTGGTTATGCCACAGGAAAGGCAGATTTAATGGGAGACGCTTGAGAGAACAGCTATTTATCTATCATAATTGAGTACATATTGTATGTATATATGGTTGTCTAATTATTAGATTGTACATTGAAAAGAGAGTTCAGTACTAACTGATACTCTTAGGTTGGTCTTTAATGATATTCATAACTTCCTGATGGGTGTGTGATCTATGTCCTGAGTTCCTATAGTCATTAGTAACTGAGGCACAAGACACTGATGTAGTGGGTTGGTTTTTAATGATATTCATAACTTCCTGATGGGTGTGTGATCTTAGCTGATCTGATCTATGTGCTGACTATTGATGGCAGAAAAAGCTCCGAGTCAAACATCACCTTCTCAACAAATACTTAAGGAGCTCAAAGGTCAGTATTTTTATTAATAAAATAGCTATTAATTGCATATACATACAGGTCTGCTTGCTAGACTCAAGCTAACTCCACAACCAATTAGAGATGGCCACGCCCATTTGGTACCATTCTGTGAGAGTCTGGAGGCAGCATTCAGAGATGGATTAAAACGTAAATTGTTCCATTATTTGATAAGTGCTATTTTACCTAATATGTTAAGCTATATAAATCGTAAATCGTAAACTTGTAGCGTAACTATTTTGAGTGTGCTGATATATTCATTGAAAAAAGAAAGTCCCCAGGTCCATTCCTATCTCTTGAGAATGGGACAGCAATGCTCTAGAACCATGTACAATTATACTACAGCATATAACACCACATATATTAGAAACAACTTAGTTATATAAATTATATTATATACACAATGTATAGATATAGATAGAGATAGTTAGATAAATAGATATTTAGATTATAGATAGATAGATAGAGATTGATATAGATATATAGAGATAGATACAAATAATAATTATATGAGAGAGATTCTGATTCCAGTATATACCATCATGCTGTAGAACCTAATTCCTGGTGGGGTTTCAATAAACAGGATTATTGGTGTTGGATAGAACCGTTACAAGATTATTACTTCAACCAGAGGTATGTATCCACATGCATCACATATCACACTTCACACACATTATACACATAACACTCTTATTTTTGCAGGAAGAATCCATTGTTTAGTCAATTAGTAAACGAAATTAACTCAGCACCAAATGTAAGTACCTCCTTTCATTTCTGATTTAATCCATCCTCCTTCCTTCCATTCTTCATCTTATTTCTCCTTTCTTGATCCTCTTTATCCATCCTTCATCCTCTTCCTCCTTTCTTGATCCCCTTTCTCCATCCATCATCCTCTTCTTCCTTTCTTGATCCTCTTTCTCCATCTCTTTCCCTAACACTTCTTCTGTCCTCATTTCCTCCTCTTTAATTTCCCTCATTTATTTTTCAACAGATTCGTTCTTTACAAGGTCGTGGGCGGAGCTTCATAAGAGCTGCTTTGAGATATAAATTAATAACAGTACCCATAGAACATTTAGTAAAGAATATCAAATTAACACAAGTGGGTGTAGCTTGAGTTGATTAATCATTTAATTAATTTTAATTTTTAGTACTGGTATGATAGTCATTCAATTATAGGGACAAAAGAACTTAGAGGTAACTCATTAAAAATTCATGAATATTGATTACTTCCTGTCCTTAGAAAATTTAATGGAAATATTATTTCAAACCACTGAACTAGATTTTGATTTGGATCATCAGGTTAGTTTCAGACTCATACCTAGTGTATGTAGTATGGGAACCGGACCTTGGGAACAGAACTTGGAATATGTTTGCATAAAAATGTTTTGTGTTATTTTTAGAAATCAAGTTTTCTTGACGAGACTTGGGTAATACCGGTAAGCAGATTGGACTAAAATTTATAATATAATATAATTATATATTTTACAGATATACAAGACATACAGAATAGCCCCAATCAAAACCCTGGATACATTAGTCATGTATGTATATATGTAATACTATAAACTATACTCATTTTGGGGGTGGGGTGGTGGGGTTACGATTATATGTATATTTCAGATAATCACATACAGACTGTTCACATTGAATACAGTAATCCTCAGCTCTGTCTACACAAGCGAGGATCAATGACCTTAACATTAGTCTGGGATGATAGATTGATTATACTACATGTAACTCAATAATAAAGTAATGGATTGAAATTTGATGTTGTTTTTGATAAGCTCATATGGTGCACCATTGGCCCAAAGAGCTTCGTATTTGGCACTGCACAGTTATCTTATTGGGCCAGTGGTGCAGTTAATTATGATTATATTGTCACTAACAGCATTAACTCTTTGTTAATTGGCTCAAGATCTATTCCCAATGGCGCACACACTTACCATTTTTGAGCCAATTTGGCCCATGCTTCAAAACTTATCAAAAACTCTGGTTCAAAGAGAATATGAATGACCTTTAGTTGAGTTACTATTTACCCTATTTTAGTCATATTGATAAAAGAGAACTAATTGTTGCTATTGACGATGGTTGTCTTGTGCAACAAGCTGGTGTTGAAGTATGGGATATAATAGATAAATTATGTGGTGTTCCTGTTAATGTGATACCAAAAGGAAGAGTAAGGGACCAATCACATCATCTATATGTTCATTGACCAATCAGATCATCTGCATGTTCATTGACCAATCAGATCATCTGCATGTTCACAAGTGACCAATCACATCATCTGTATGTTCATTGACCAATCAGATCATCTATATGTTCATTGACCAATCACATCATCTGTATGTTCACAAGTGACCAATCAGATCATTATATGTTCATTGACCAATCAGATTGCAGTATATAAATATACACAATGACGAATTGAACATTACCTCTCTTTTTAGTTACAGAAGTTTCTTGCAAAGAACTCTGTGGATTACACTGAAGTTACTGTAGTAAAAGTAAATTTTTGTAATATATCAGTCACATGGCAATCACATGACATTTGTATTACAATTTGAGAGGTCTATTGTCTTTTATAGAAATATTTACCAGATGGTACTCTGTTTGGTCCTGTAATACGACGCCAATTAGCATACACACATCATATTGACAAACCATCCATGTTGTCATGGTTACCGGAATTAGTACATGATCATAAGTCATCTATTATTCAAACTAAAGGAGAAAGGTTTGTGTATGATTGTATGTATGTACGTATGTACGTATGTACGTATGTATGTATGTATGTATGTACATGTATGGATGTATGTATGTATGTATGTATGTATGTAAGTATGTATATAACTATATATGTATGTATATATGTACATGTATGTATGTATGTATGTATGTATGTATGTATGTATGTATGTATGTATGTATGTATGTATATATGTATGTATGTATGTATATGTATATATGTATGTATGTATGTATGTATGTATGTATGTACTTATGTATGTACTTATGTATGTATGTATGTATATATGTATGCAAGTATGTATGTACGTACGTACATATGTACACATGTACCTATATACGCATAAATGTATACATATATGTAGATATGTACGTAAGTATGTATGTATTATGTATGTACATCAGTATGTACATGTATGTATAATATGTATATACATTATTATTATACAGTACAGAGTATACTCTTGTTTATCTTGGCAAATCAAATTGTGTAACAGATAAGGTAAAGCCACACCCACTAAATCACCATGGCAACTATTAATACATACAATTAAACACAGCTAGGACAAACTCTAATAGATGATGCAGTTTCTCAAGTTTTGAATGACACAAGAAAACCAGAGGTAGATAATTTGGAAGTTATTTCTCACTACTAAAAGTTTCAATTAACTTCAAAATATGGTATTTATAATATCAATAGGTTGTTGTAATGAGTGTAGGCGAACAGATGGTATCGGTTACTGGAACGGTAAGATATAATATTTAATAATTTATAATTTCATTGTCCCTCATACATTAATATACATGACTGTAATATTATATACATGTATATATATATATAGTATTGTGTTTTTGTTTTAACATGTTAGTAACAACAATTCATGACCATTTTTAGTTATAGTTATAGTTATTGGGTGATAGTCAAAAATTATTGCCCACGCTGTGAAGTGTAGGCAGAAGGGTATGTAATCATATTGTGTGTGCGTGTGTGTGGTCGTAAAAATTTGGGAAAACTACGAAGATTGGTGGCTGGAACGAGCTACTGGTAGACTATTATACAAGGATCAAAAATAATGAAGCTTTTGCTAAAAACGTTCGGTTTACAAAGTTATCACAATTTTTATTTATTATAGTAAAAGTATAATTTTTATAATTAGAGTGTTTCTTCCATATTTACTGTAAATAGAAAGTCACACCCCATCCTTATTACTAAACTGTCTGTTTATGTATGAGTGAATGGTATATATATACGAAGGAGTGTAATATTTATGTATTTTAACAGACACCATTACTGAAATGTGGATATCAGTTATTAGGAATATGTGGACAGTCAACTAATCATCAGTCATGTTTAGCTCTACTGGTATTAGAAGGGTATGTACAGGAAGATGGTGAACATCAAAAAAAGAGACAATTTGCATGTCACGTTTGTGAAGCTCCAACTTCTGAATTTGTAAGAAAATGTTTATCTATATCTATATGTACGGAACTATGTGTGTACTGTGTATCTGTATGTGTGTATCTATGTATGTATATATGTATGTGTGTATGTATGTGTGTATGTATGTGTGTATGTATGTATATATGTATGTGTGTACGTATGTATGTATGTATGTATGTATGTATGTGTATATGTATGTATGTATGTATGTATGTATATATGTTTGTATGTATGTATGTATGTATGTATGTATGTATGTGTCTATACGTACACTGTTCTATGTGTGTATGTATGTATATATGTTTGTATGTATGTATGTGTGTATGTATGTATGCATGTATGTGTGTATGTATATATGTATGTGTGTATGTATGTATATACATTAGGCCTGTGCGATAAAAAAACCTATATCACAATAATAATCCCAACTATCACGATTATCACGATAATTTGATTTCAAGAATAACTGAATAACATAATTTATTTAATTTCAATTCAATGAATAAAAATTAAATTATTATTAAGGAGTAAGATTCTCAAATGCCTCTGTTATTGAGTGCTGACCTGGTTTAGACGGTTCAGACATACGGAACTAGTAGCTATTTTAGACGAAACACTATCATATTCATCTTTATGGTTGTATTGCAGATGGACGATCAAGTTAGTGGTATCTCCTTTGTAAGACAGCGATTGCTTACACAAAACACAGTGAACTGTCCGTCTCTTCTTTTTATCCGGCTCCAGAAATTTCCCCTCTTGTGCTAGAAACCCGATATATTTCCAAACAGGACTTTTGGCCTTCTCTAAAGGTAGGTATTCAACGTTAGAAGCCATCGTTACTCGACGAGATGCTTGTAAGCCTTGTATCGATTGAACAATGTGTGATCACGTGTGAGCAGTATGTACATGCGCAAATTATCGCGATAAGAATGTCAACATTATCATTATCGCAATAACAATTTCTTTTCACGATTATCGCACAGGCCTAATGTACATGTATGTATGTCTATACATACACTGTGCTATGTGTGTATGTACATTATAAGTGTGTATCATATTTATTTATCATACAGGCTCATTGTTTATGTTCTCATATAGGTTAGTAATATGTAAATAGCTCAATTTGTTTATAATTATATTTTATTATTTATAGCTAAAGGTTTTGATCAATCACTCACGACTTCCTCCTCTTCCTCATGATATATGATATTATATATATATATGTGTGTGTGTGTGTGTGTATATATATATATATATATATTTATATTTATATAATTAGTTTTATAATCGAAATATTACAGACACTTCAAAATCACATGATGTACTAGTAACATAATTGATTGGAGGGGCGGACTCTTCATTTCACAACTAGTTTTCTCTCTATTCTCGTTTGATTTGTAGATTATGAATACATCGTCTAGTTGTATATGCAGTTGCTAGGTAACCAGCGATCAATGCAGAACCTGTAAAGAAATAATGTTACCATGGTTACTCGAGAAGTAAATAATGAATAATTAATTTACGTACCACATATTGTTAATGGTTTATATTTCTGTGGTACTAAATGAGATACAGCTGGTAATTTTATTACTGGATAGCCGACTCCAATGACTAAAATAATTAACTAATTAAATATTCATTGATTAACATATCTCATTAATGATAACGACCTAGTGGTATAGTAAGTAAGCCGATCTTCATACCGTGATTCTTACATTGACTTAATTTCAAAAGTTCCTACAAAATGTAATAATAACAAATATTATCACCCTCTATGTAATTATACTGGCCTCAGCTTACAGGATGTTGATTAGCTGTAATTTGATTGACTCTGTCCATCACACCAGAAACATTATCTGATATTACCTAACATCAGTGGGTGTGACAGTTTTAAAATAACACAGCAACTATGCTAAGGAGAAGAAATCCGTTGAAAAGTAATGAAGAATTAGTACAACAGCTAATAGGAAGATGGAAGGTAAGATAAATATATATATATTTATATATATCAGGGTTTTCATGGGCTCCTAAATATATATATTTATATATATATATATTTAAATTAATTAATTAATTTATTTATTATTATTATTATTTATATATATATATATATATATATATATATATATATATACATATAATTATATATATAAGTATTATAGTTTATACATATATATATATATATATATATGTATAACACACAAATAAACATAAAAACAAACATATATACATACACAGGTATATATACATACATACATACATACGTACATATACACACATACATACATACATGCAAACAGATCGAGATGGCATATTGTAAGTCTGATAGTGATGATAGTGACAGTAGTGAGGGAGAGAGTGACTCAAACGATAAAACAGGTTTAGTGGGTTTAGCTGAGGAGTTAAAAGGGTAAGTAGTATAGATTAATTTATCGAATCAATCTCACACCCACTCATTTAATGAAGGGTGGAGTTCACTTTAGATGAACAATACGACTTGACATGGCACCTCCCTCGTGGTATGGAACGGAATTCTCTATTTCATGCAAATGCTTATGATGTGGATAGAAGTGAAATAGAATTAATGGGAGCAGCTGATGGTCAATCGTATATATTTAGAGTAATTATAATTCATACTATCAGTCGTACATACATACATACATACATACATACATACATACATACATACATACATACATATATACATATATACATACATAAATACATACATACATACATACACACACACACACACACACACACACATACATACTCTTCTATTAGTGTAATGTTATTGATGATACTGTAGAGTTAATTTGCCCTGCTAATCCCCATGCTGAATTAGTGATTGTAGTGAAAAAGGTAAGAATAATGACATCTCATTTTCAGTCTCATTCTCATACCACCTGATCAAATAGCTATTCTCAAACCATCAGAATAGGTTCGAGTCTTATATATATCACCATAGGTTACTGAAGGGTGTGGAGGTAATTTTTCCTTGCTTAATGCATTACATCAAGGATACTTCAGTGATGTTAACATTCGATCGGTTGATGGACAACAGGTGAGTTATATTGTACCCACCTTCTAACTACGAAAGAGATCCACATTGCTTTCAGTTCTCTGCACATCGTGTTATTTTGGGTGTGACATGTACTGGTGTACGTTATCGTGAATGGGAAGTTCTGTTATCTGGTGTTTCTTCGTCAGCTCTTAAGGCAGCACTTCAGTAAGTGTTCAACACTCTCTTAGCTTGATCTATTTTAGTTTTTTTTATATTTCTAATAGTTATATGTACACCTCCTCACTACCTTGTGATATAAGTGATGATGTAGCGAAAGAGCTGTCAGAATTAGCATCTAAAAATGGAAAATTGACTCATTTAAAAGAACTTTGTTTGGCCTATATTGATAGTTATACTCTGAAGAAAAGTATATAATAATACTTTATCCATCCATCCATTCATCCATCCATCCATCCATCATCCATTCATTCATCCATCCATCCATCCATTTCCATCCATCCATCCATTCATCCACCCATCCATTCATCCATCTATCCATTCATCCATCCATCCATCCATTCATCCACCCATCCATTCATCCATCTATCCATTCATCCATCCATTCATTCATCCATCCATCCATCATCCACCCATCCATTCATTCATCCATCCATTCATTCATCCATCCATCCATCATCCACCCATCCATTCATTCATCCATCCATCCATTTCCATTCATTCATCCATTCATCCACCCATCCATTCATCCCTTCATCCCTTCATCCATTCATCCATCCATCCATCCATTCATTCATCCACCCATCCCTTCATCCATTCATCCATCCATTCATTCATCCATCCATCCATCATCCACCCATCCATTCATTCATCCATCCATCCATTTCCATTCATCCATCCATTCATCCATCCATCCATTCATCCCTTCATCCATCCATCCATCCATTCATCCATCCATCCATTCATTCATCCACCCATCCCTTCATCCATTCATCCATCCATCCATCCATCCATTCATCTATCTATCTAACTAGGACTACAAGATATAGTCGATAGTTTAATTCATTCATTTGATGTTGGTAGACAAATGATAGAAAGTACGGAAATGAACGATCCAGCTAAAATATCTTACGCAATCAAGCAACTTGCAAAAGAGGTTGCCATTGGTGAGTACATATCATGTGACTGTCACATGACAAGACATGTGACTGTTATATAATTGATCCAGGTATTTCCAGATTTGCTCTGCTTTGTCAATTATATACAAAAAATAAACAAGATATGACTTTAAGAGAGAAGAAGGAGGTGTTAGAGTACGTTCAAGCTCGTGTTGTTGTGTGTCTGGATAACGGACGAGAACTACTACAATTGATACTGGCCAAATGGACAAGTCTTACTGACACACAGAAACAAGAGATTGCAGCATATATCATACCAGAGGTAAGTCCATCTTAAGACACGACCCCTGTAATATGTAATTATAATTATAGGAAGTGACTGTTTGGTCTACTGCGTATTTTTAACTCTTGTGATTCCGCTTCGAACAGGAAGCCAAAGAAATTTTGTTTTCTAATGAGCTATTTTTAATAATCTTAGTTGAGTTGACGAGTTGATGCTTCCTACAAAATTATAGGATGATATCTTTGTAAAAGTTAGCGTTTGATCCAAATTGTTTTGGTAAAGATCACATGCTGGTCACATGATGTGTACATAAAGTTTAGTGACTTCACTAAATTTGATAAAATGCTAGTTATTAATAGTTATTAATAGTTATTAATAGTTATTAATTTTATGATTTTAAAAAATAGGTTGAGCGAATTTGGGATCTGCTGAATACTCATGCTAGTGAATTACATGGAGCTGTAGGAGATCTTGAAAAAAAGGAGAAAGTAGGTATCATACATGGGCGTGGCCTACATTGGAAGATATCCACTGCATTACAATTTAACTCAAGATTAAAAGAAGTTCGAAGATTAAAGAAATTTAATAAGGAATTTAATGATTTTGTTCGTGTTGGAGGAGCTAAAAGGTGACTGTGATTTTAAGATAGTTGTGGTATCACATGATGATACATGTGATCAGTGGATCATTGAGTAAATATGTCCCAATGTCCTTATTGATAGTCACATGATAATGGTCATGTGATAATGGGTGTGGTCACATACTGTCTATTTCATTATAGGCAATGGTTTATAGAGCTCAATGAGGAAGAGAAAGTAAGCTGGATATTACGTGTGATAAGAGAAGCTATACAAGATGTGAGTAGTCATGTGACCTAAGGCATAAGTCACATGATATTTTAATGTTTTTAGGCTGAAGAACTCATACAGAAACTGGAAGATATAAAAAAGAAGATTTTATTAGCTAATGCACTTGATTGGAGCAGTTATAAATTAACTGTTTCATTAACATGTTCATATGTGGTAAGTCAACCTCTCCACCTCCTCTTCCTCCTCCTCCTCCTTCTCCTTTTCATCCTCCTCCTCCTCCTCCTTCTCCTCCTCCTTCTCCTTTCCTCCTCTTCCTCCTCCTCCTCCTCCTCTTCCTTCTCCTCCTCCACCTCCTCCTTCCCTATTTGTCTTACTAAACCGATTATTTGTTTTCATCCATACTCTTTCTCCTATCAAGTCATGGGCACTGAATAAGCTCCTTAGTCTCAAAGGTCCTATCAAACCAGCTGTCACAAGTCTTTGTCATTTTATTGGACAAAATGATGTTAATATGACATTAGTACATCTTGGATTACTCGATCCTTCTGATATCATTGATGATTCACAACCTCCAACCATACCTCCTTTACCTGGTTTAGGAAAGGTACATGTATGTATGTATGTATGTATGTGCGTATGTGCGTATGTATGTGTGTGTGTGTGTGTAAGTATGTATGTATGTATGTATGTACATAGGTATGTATGTATGTATGTATGTATGTATGTATGTATGTATGTATGTATGTGCGTATGTATGTGTGTGTGTGTGTGTAAGTATGTATGTATGTATGTATGTACATAGGTATGTATGTATGTATGTATGTATGTATGTATGTATGTATGTATGTATGTGCGTATGTATGTATGTGCGTATGTATGTGTGTGTGTATGTGTGTGTAAGTATGTATGTATGTATGTATGTACATAGGTATGTATGTATGTATGTATGTATGTATGTATGTATGTACAATGTATGTATACTATGTACATGTATATGTACGTATGTGTGTATGTATGTATGTATGTATATATGTAATGTTATTATACTTATGTTTTCTCAGTATAATCCTGAACAACTATCCGAGTCATGTGTTCGATTGCTAGAGACACATGAAATGTCAGATATGCATTTAGTACTTGTTGATCCTCAAACACACAATTCTTCAGACTCTGTCCATCCATTTACAGATGAAGGGACGAAGCAAAGTAGTATAGTAATACCAGCACATAGGTGACTATATTTATATGAGAGTATAATCCTTAAGAAATAATTTTAATCACTGTCCATTAATTAGAGTATATATGGTATATTATTTAGGGTTATATTGGCTGCTCGAAGTGAATGGTTCCAAAGAGCTTTACAATCTGGTATGAAAGAAGACAGAGATAGAAGGTCATTATTTATTCATGATAATAATATTCACGACAATTAATTAATTTTAATTATATTCATGACCTCTACAGGATAGTTGTTCAAGATATTGAGGAGAGCTTGTTTCGTACATTTTTGGAATATTTGTACGGCAAACCTTTTGATTTTGATAAGATGAGTATACAAGAGTTAGTGGAGTTGTTAGCTGTTGCTGATAGATTTGAGGTAAGAGAGGAGAGAACTGAATCTAGAGATTACGAGAGGGATGGGTTGAGGAGGGGAAGGGTAATTATTAGCAAGATAGGTAATTAAAGATGGAGGGAAGGATAATTAAGGATGGAGGGAGGGGTAATTAAGGAGATAGGTAATTAAGGAGGGTGGGAGGGGTAATTAAGGAGGTAGGTAATTAATGATGGAGGGAGGGGTAATTAAGGAGGTAGGTAATTAGGGATGGAGGGAGGGAGAAAAAGAGCAAAAGATATTTTATTTTCGTGTTTGCAGACTTCATCACTTAGACTGCTTTGTGAGAGTCAATTGGTTGCTAAGATACAAGACAAGACTGTATTCCAGCTATTAGTTGCAGCTGATCAGTTTAGCGCTACTCAACTAAGAGTATGTGTAATATTATAGTAAACGTATTGATCATAATGACCACATCCAATAGGAACAGTCCTTACATCATATATTAAATAATCCTGATGTGATTATGACTGATGTGGATGGATATAGTGACCTCCCCTCTGAAATAAAACAAGAAGTGAGACAGCTGCTCTCTGGGACACAAGACCCAACGTAATTATAATAAAACACACACACACATAACAATATCAGTGTATTAAAGAGTATTGTGTGTACACTATGTTTGTAATGTATGTGTGTGTGTGTGTGTGTATGTGTGTGTGTGTGTGTGTGTCTGTGTCTGTGTCTGTGTGTGTGTGTGTCTGTGTCTGTGTCTGTGTGTGTGTGTGTGTGTGTGTGTGTGTGTATGTATGTATGTATGTGTATGTATGTATATATGTATATATGTTTGTAGGTATGTACATGTATGTATGTATGTTTGTATGTATGTTTGTATGTACGTATGTATTTACATTTATACCACATGTATAACTAAACCATACATGTACATGTATGTATGTAAGTACATACATACTATAATGATAATAATGATCATTATAATTATTATAGGCAATTTGGTCCTCATAGACCTAAAACTGAACCAGACACACTGGCATTGTTAAACGAAATGGTCCCAGAGCTGAAGTTACTAGAGGAACATCCTCATGGATATACTCATACGGATTTAGATTCCGAAGATAAGGTCCTACGTCTTCAAGATAATTGGTCTATTGGAGATGACAATACTGCTTTACAATCTACAATTGAGCAACTTCGTTTGATTGTAGGTGATGATCCTTCAGACGAAATCCTAAAAAATATTGTGTTAGCAGCTGATCTTGATGTAAATAGAGCGTTAAATTATTATTTTGGGACACAGGAACCATAAAAACATTGTCACATGATTATCACATGATCTGATCGGTGATACCATGGCAACCGTATTATATTATATACATATTTTTATTTAGTGTTTTATGCTATCATTTTTAATCATGAATAAATTTCTTTAAAATAAGAGTTCAATCAGATTTATGTCCCAATGATGTCACATGACTTTGGCTTGATGTCACTTGACTTGCACTATCAGTCACATGACTTTGATTTGTTCTCGTATTACGTTTCCTGCTTTGAGTAAAATGTTGGAGAAGAGACTTTATATTGTGCTTAAGATATTCACCAAAAAGTCTAATAGTGTTAACAATTTCACTCCAATTTCGATTAAGAAAATGTGTGTGTAATTTGTGATGGAGAATTAGAGGGAACAGGAGAAGTGAATTCACTAGAAAGAGAATAGAGGACAGAAAATTAGAATTGAAACTTCGACAGAAATAGCTAGTCATTTAATTACATATGTGTATTAGTAATAGCCCATATCGCAATTACTAATCATAATAATTATATTAGTATATTTATCACATTAGTACTCTCATCACAACTATTATAGTTAATAGTAATTGCACTACATAATAGTATATAGTAATCTCACTAGTAGTTTATTAGTAATTTATTAGTAATCTCGCTACATATGTTCAGGGCTGTGGAAATAGTGAGCCAACTGCCGGACATTTTGGCCTATTTTCACTACTCTTGTCCTGTTCCCCATATACTGTGTATAGTATACAGCTCAGTTTCAATTTACCGGACATTCACTACAATGTCCTGCATGACTGACTGTTTCCACATCCCTGCATACATGTATGTTAGTATTTTCAGTATACTATAGTAATCTCACATATAACATGAACAGCAAAAGGAGTGGAAACAAAATGACCAACGTTTGATAAGACGATGGTTACTAGGATACCAATTCCATAGAACTATAAGAAAATAAAAAACATTGTTAAATTAAGGAATGTTATTTTAATAATGATCACCTTTTTCGGTTCTTTCCCACGTAAATAAAAGATCACGCTAATAAGATGTGTCACAGACATGTGAATTTGAGATGCTCTTCGACATATTTTGACAAAATCCTGCTCTTCACTGTCACCCCATTGTGGGATAAGTTTAAACCGGTTTGTCCTCTCTGATGTGACAGAAAATGCATGAGATGCAGACAACGTCAAAAGCATTAACCCAAACAGAATCAGATAAGACAATGAGATTGCCATCAATAACCTGAAATAGAAAATATCATTTGATATCATGTGATCATCATGTCATCCTCACATGATCACAGCATTAACTCCGGTAAAGACAGCCACAAGGTATAGCAAGTTTCGATCTTGGAGAGTAAGTACTCGAGTCAACCACACTAGCATTTGACGATATACATATAATCGACGATGCCAGTATCCCAGATACCATCGCTATAGAAAACAATAAATACCTACCTAGTACCTACCTGCCTATCTATCTATCTATCTATCTATCTATCTATCTTTCTACATATGTATGTAATACTATGTATGTATGTATGTATGTATGTGTGTATGTATGTATGAATGTATGTATGACTGCATGCATGACTGACTGACTGCATGCATACATGCATAAATATATGTATGTATGTATTTATCTATAATCACCTCTTCATCTTCTGAAGTGCTTTGAGTGTTTTGATTCGGAACTTGTGAATCTACAGACTCCGTCATCTCCAGCTTTTTAGCTAGCCACACCTTATCTGTGGTTCTTGTAATATTATGGACCCAGGACCAGAAGGTGTGGTGCATTAAATGGAGGGAATTTTGAGATGTCAAAAGGCAAGCAGTCTACATTATTTCACTCATGGACCACCAAAGGCAAAGGGAAAGAACGAGCTGTGGAGAATAAATCTCACAAAAAAAAAGAAGAAATCATTTACCTGGATGATGAAGGCACAGACCAAGTACAGAATAATGATATCGTGCCAAAATATTTAGAGGATCCAGGAATTGAATTAGGAGAAGAACTGGATGATTTTTTCATGGATGACATCGCAGATGAAGTAATTACACTTTCTAACGAGACTCCAGCAGAGACAACCTCGTGTGTATCAAACCGTGATATTCATAACTCAAGTGTTTATGAAGAAATACCAGGTTTTGATGTAGAGGCTGGAATGAAGTACATATATCCAACAAACTACCCAATTAGAGATTATCAATTCAATATTGTCAAGAAAGCCCTTTTTAGAAATACCTTGGTTTCTCTTCCGACTGGTCTGGGAAAAACTTTCATAGCAGCTGTAGTTATGTATAACTTCTATCGCTGGTATCCTCACAAGAAAGTTGTATTTTTAGCACCCACGAAACCTCTTGTAGCTCAACAGATAGAAGCCTGTTTTGGAATAATGGGTAAGTTCATACTAAGTGTCCTTTAATCAAATGTTCATTAATACATACATGGAAAACAAAAATGACAGTATCTAAATGTGGATTTTATTATCAATATGTACTCAGAGCATTCTTTATTAGAGCTAGTCAGAGCATTCTTTAAAAGAGCTAGTCAGAGCATTCTTTATTAGAGCTAGTCAGAGCATTCTTTATTAGAGCTAGTCAGAGCATTCTTTAAAAGAGATTCTTCTTTAATAGATGGCAAGGCAAGTTTCTAATAAACTTGTATCCAGGAAATGAATCATATATCACCATGGCAACATAGTTGAACATATGTATACAAGTACATGTAATGAAATGTTTTTACCACAATAACATTGCTTAGGTATTCCGCAAGTAGACACAGCTGAGATGACAGGTAGTATGGCCCCCAAAGAGAGAGTTACGCAATGGGAGAGAAAGAGAGTGTTTTTTCTCACTCCTCAAGTAATGCAGAATGATTTAGGAAGAGGATCTTGTCCCTCTAGTGATATTAGTTGTGTTGTATTCGACGAGGCACACAAAGCATTAGGAAACCACGCCTACTGTCAGGTAATTTATTATGAAATTACTTTCTATCCTGATAATTAGAGAGAAATTATTTCCTATTCAGGTAATTAGAGAGCTAAATAACGCCGGAGGATCTTTTAGAGTATTAGGTTTATCTGCTACTCCCGGTAATGATTTAAAGGTGAACTAACAAAGTCATATCTATCTATGTGATAATGACTCTATCTAACCTTCAGGCAGTTCAACAAGTGGTTACTAATCTTCTCATCAGCCATATTGAAATACGAAGTGAGGAAGCTCTTGATATTCAACAATATCTTCATGAAAGAAAAATGGAGAAGATTGTTGTGTCACTTGAGGGTGAAATACTGGAGATTAAGAATGTCTTCAAAAGAGTGAGTATAATTAATTATAGTATTTATAATCTATTCCTTGTTTTTATATATTGTACATTCTGTGGATTGTAATAAATAAACTATAGATAAACACTTAATTATAAAAGTCATTGGACATTGTATTGATAATAATAAATAAACTATAGATAAACACTTAATTATAAAAGTCATTGGACATTGTATTGATAATAATAAATAAACTATAGATAAACACTTCATTATAAAACTCATTGTACATTGTATTGATAATAATAAATAAACTATAGATAAACACTTAATTATAAAACTCATTGTACATTGTATTGATAATAATAAATAAACTATAGATAAACACTTCATTATAAACGTCATTGGACATTGTATTGATAATAATAAATAAACTATAGATAAACACTTCATTATAAAACTCATTGTACATTGTATTGATAATAATAAATAAACTATAGATAAACACTTAATTATAAAAGTCATTGGACATTTTATTGATAATAATAAATAAACTATAGATAAACACTTAATTATAAAAGTTATTGTACATTATTTTTATAGTAAGTTAGTAACTACTTTCTCCAGTTATTTTATTCTAATGTTAGAAAATGTTATAAAGTTTTTCTAATTATTAGATATTGAATGAAATAGTGAATCGGCTAGTGAAATATCAGGCATTTTATAATTGTGACGTTGAGCGTCTTAGCAAGTTCCAAATCTTACAAGCTAGAGAAGAGTTTCGTAAGGATGCTGTACCTGGACCACAGGTAGAAAATATTAGTATACTTGTGTGTGTGACTATGTCTAAATGGGATTGTGTATGTGTGTGCAGTGTGTCTATGTGTGTCAATGTCTTTGGCTATGTCTGTCTGTCTGTTTGTCTGTTGTATGTCTGTCTATTTGTCTGTGTCAGTGTGTCTATGTATATATATATGTCCTGTTTGTCTATTCATCGATGTTTCTTTGATTGTGTGTATGTGTGTATACCTACTAATGTCATGTTCTATTCCATGTAGCTAGGTATAGTTGAAGGTGACTTTGCACTTGCCATCAGTCTCTTCCATGCGTTTGAACTGCTTCTTCAACATGGTATGAGATCATTCTATCATTTTCTTCATTCCTGTATCACACAGGGCCACTCAAGAGCTAAATCTCAATTATCATCAAATAGAGATTTTAAATTTATAATGAATCGTCTAGCAAATCAAATCGGATGTGAATCTATGATACCACCACAACATGCAAACAGTTCTCTTTACTGTCCATCTGTGACAATAGACGGAGATTTCTTTTACAGTCATCCTAAACTTAAGCAGCTAGAGGATATAGTATTGAAGCACTTTAGAGAGCAACAGGCACAAACCAAGCTACATTCTGAATCACTTGTTGCACAATCTCACACCAGGGTAATGATCTTCTCTCAATATCGTGAGAGTGTGAGAGAGATAGCAGATATGTTATCTCAACATACTCCCATGGTTCGTGTAATGAGTTTCATGGGACAAGCCTCCACTGGGAAGAACTGTAAAGGACAAACACAAAGAGAACAGATTGAGGTATGAACGTTCAGGAATCTGGATGTTGGAATTTGGATGTGGTATGGTTTGGGAACCTGGATATATATGGATCAGGAATCTGGATGTGGTATGGTTCAGGAACCTGGATATATATGGATCAGGAACCTGAATGTATGGTTCAGGAACCTGGATGTAGTATGAAGTACTTTTAGTTCTATACATGTTGTGTGTATCAATGGATGGATCAATGGATGGATAGATTGATGAATAGATGGATCGATGGATGGATGGATTGATGAATGGATGGATCGATGGATGGATGGATGGATTGATGAATGGATGGATTGATGGATGGATGGATTGATGAATGGATGGATGGATGGATGGATGGATGGATGGATTGATGAATAGATGGATCGATGGATGGATGGATTGATGAATAGACAGATAGATAGACAGATAGATAGATAGATAGATAGATAGATAGATAGATAGATAGATAGATAGATAGATAGATAGATGTATATAACTATATAATGTTATATATATAGGTAGTACATAAGTTTCGTGATGGAGGTTACAATACTTTGGTGTGTACATGTGTCGGAGAAGAAGGATTGGACATTGGAGAAGTGGATTTGATAATTTGTTTTGATGCTCATAAATCTCCTATTCGTTTGGTTCAGAGAATGGGAAGAACAGGTAGAAAGAGAAATGGAAGGATTGTAACAATAGTAGCAGCTGGAAAAGAAGAACAGGTTTGTCTAGCTACATACTGGATTGCACTACTGTACTATACTGTACTGTACTATACTGTACTGTACTATACTGTACTATACTGTACTGTACTGTACTATACTATACTGTACAGTACAGCACAGCACAGTACAGTACAGTACATACAGTACAGTACAGTACAGTACAGTATAGTACAGTACAGTACAGCACAGCACAGTATAGTACAGTACAGTACAGCACAGTACAGTACAGTACATACAGTACAGTACAGTACTGTACAGTATAGTACAGTATAGTACAGTATAGCACAGTACAGTACAGTACATGCAGTACAGTACAGTACAGTACAGTATAGTACAGTACAGTACAGCACAGTACAGTACAGCACAGTACAGTACAGTACAGTACAGTACAGTACAGTATAGTACAGTATAGTACAGTATAGCACAGTACAGTACAGTACATACAGTATAGTACAGTACAGTATAGTACAGTACAGTATAGTACAGCACAGTACAGTACAGTATAGTACAGTACAGTACAGCACAGTACAGTACAGTACAGTACAGTACTGTACAGTATAGTACAGTACAGTATAGTACAGTACAGTACAGCACAGTACAGTACAGTACAGTACAGTACAGTACATACAGTATAGTACAGTACAGTATAGTACAGTACAGTACAGTACAGTATAGTACAGTATAGTACAGTATAGCACAGTACAGTACAGTACATACAGTATAGTACAGTACAGTATAGTACAGTACAGTATAGTACAGCACAGTACAGTACAGTATAGTATAGTACAGTACAGTACAGCACAGTACAGTACAGTACAGTACAGTACAGTACAGTCTCAAATCATTAATAACATTATTTCAGATTTATCATAAAAGTCAGTCTATTAAGAAAACCATTCATAATGCTATTCAGAAAGGCTGCAAATCTCTTCAATTCTACCAGTTCTGTCCACGGATGGTACCAAGACACATTTTCCCTGAGGTACAGAAAATCCACATGAAAGTTGGAGAGTACGTTAGTACGAATAAGTCACGTAAGTGCGCAACAACTAGACGAAAGAACGACCAAACTCGACTCTCTTTTGGTCCAAGTACTAAACATGACCCCAAAGGCGTTTATCTGACGTCAGATGAACTTGCTTACTGGGATGATCGTTTTGCTCTGAGCGATACAGAATCCAGTGATATAGAGAGAACTGTAGGTAGCCTCATGAGCCATAAACCACTTATTTCTACAGATGCCCTTGCAGGAAGGAACCCTTTTGTTAATATTCAAAATGGGTCCAACACACGTTCCGAGGGTTGCAGTATTCAAGCAGGGTCTCGACTTAGTCGATGGGTACATTGGCAGACGGCCCCAATTCCTACGAAGGTGATAGATCACTCGTCAAGCTCCAATACTCTTCGATCTGTTTTAGAATTTATTGATAATATTCAAATGAATCCAGATTTGAGTTTGACATACGACTCTGAAATGAGAGCATTCTTGAATAAAGATGATGTTAGACATGAAGGAGACAAGGTACTGAGAAGAAAACAAAACAGGAGAAGATTGTTAGATGAGGATGAGGATGAAGATTTCAAAATGCCCAACAAGAAAAGAGTTAGAGAGACAGTGCAGACTGACCTTAGTTTGACTTCATCTGATAATACATCAAGTTCTCCACATCCTGAGACATCTCATCTTGTTGATAATGCATCAAGTTCTCCACATCCTGATACATCTCATCTTCTTGATAGAGAATTCAAAGTACATGTATCATCATCTTCACATGAGCTTGATTGTAACGAGGTTCATACGACAATGCCACTCGCTTCCCAGAGTGTTGTTCCTCTCCCACCTAATATGGAGTCCATTGATTGGTTGGATGAGATTACATCATCTCAAATATCTACACAATCGTTTGCTCCAATCTCTTCGACAAACATGTCTACTCTCAAAATATCTTCCACTATCACTC
This sequence comes from Petrosia ficiformis, assembly GCA_947044365.1. NCBI lineage: Eukaryota > Metazoa > Porifera > Demospongiae > Haplosclerida > Petrosiidae > Petrosia > Petrosia ficiformis. The sequence continues at coordinate 472,980 of OX345643.1, forward strand.
CTATCACAGCATCCATAAGCGCTATCTCCTCCTCGGTCACGCCTAACACAGCTTCCTTAAGCACTAACTCCACTATTTCGTCCTCCATTGTCACTCATAATACAGTGTCCTTAAGCACTAACTCCACTCTCTCATCCTCATCACAAAATACATCCTCACCTTCTCATCAAAAGAAAGGAAGTTTTAATAAACAGCACTACAACAAAGATTTTCAATTTGCTACCCCAAAGCAACCTTTGAGTGCAAAAAGAAAACTACAGCTATTGAATGGGAAGACTTTAGTACACAACTGTCCCTCTATGATTAGTAATAGCTCAGATGATTGTAGTATAGTTAGTAATACTTGTAGTGACTCGCTAAGTGACATTCCTTCAGCCATTTTGTTTGGAGATGAGGAGGAGGAAGAGGAGATGCTGAATCCTTTTGTTATTCTTGAAAGCCCAGAAAAGAAGCCAGAACCAGTGAATCTATCAGAATATAATAATAGACAGAATTGTACAACTCCAGGAATACCGAAACCTGTTATCAAAACAAGTTATCAGATATCTACCATTGAACAAGACAATGAAAATATACAGCAAACTTCAAAATCTAGTCTTACATTCACACCAAAAAGAAAGACGTCTTTAGTAGTTAGGCCTCCTGAGTGTCCAACCTCTGATACACCGTCACTGGTTGATCACAGCACGGAATCATTAGCCCTATCACCAGCTGCTCTTCCTAGAATACATACTCACAGTACTCCCTCACATACACTAACTTCACCAACTAGTAAAATATCCCGTCATATATCTGAAACTCCTGACAGCGAGGAGAAATTTCTAAACAGAAGAATTGTTCAGAGAACAAAAAGATCATTTAAACAACCAGACTTCTTGTGCTCTCAAATACATAGCACAAGAAAAGAAGAGTCACCTGAGTTAGAGATAATGGAGGAAGAAATGGGTTTGAGTCTTTCTGATGAGACAGTAATGGAGGAAGGTGTGGGTTTAGGTCTCTGTGTGAATAAAGATATCATAAAACAAAGTTCACCAATCTCACCTGGATTAAAACATAATGAAGACCCTTGCAAGTATAGACAAAGCAATGCCTTAGTACCAGTCAATGGAAGTTCTGTGTTCAATAAAAGAAATTTAGAGAGGATGAAGAACAGAAAATATGCATTAGAATCTGACGATGATGATTTTATTAAACCAGTGAAAAAGAGGCTTGTGATAACTACAACTAGTAATACAATACGCAGGACACAACCTCTGGCATCAATGAAAGAGGAAAGGAAAGAATTTGATTTTGTTGAAGAAGAAGCTGATATGTCACGTGACTATTGGTCAGATGATGAAAGGGAGGAGTCAACAGGCTATGAATATGATTATAATGATAGTTTCATTAATGATAACTCTATTTTGACTCAAGGGGTCTCTCCAATTATTACTAAAAATGGAAGAACTTCAAAACCCTTAAAAAGCCCATTAAATATCGGTGATGTTTATCGCAAGTCATTAAGGAGTCCCGATAACCTGTTTGACGGCAAACGTACTGGTTTTGGAAACCATTACAAACTTGTTTTTAGTCAGCGATATAAATTGCTAAATCACTATACTAAAAAAGCTGGATTGAAGATATCCTCTAGTGCCAAACGACCCTATGGAAAACAAAGAGTGAGAGATTTGAAGAAGGAAGTGGAAGACTCGTTGATAGATAACGATGAAAGTGAAGCTGAGGAAGTGAATAAATTTATCGATGATTCTGAATTGCCTGTTAGTCAGGAAGAATTGAATGTCCTTAAGGATGAAGAGATGTCAGTATTTCCTGAAGAGGTGAGTGATGAAGACATTGAGTTAATACAACAAGAGAAAGATATCATTGGAAAGAAAATAAGGCGAGCGTATTTTCTGTCTGATTCTGAAAGTGTGGAAGATAATAGTTTAGTGCTAACTAGTTCAAGTTACCAAGAAAATATAGATAAAAGTCCTGAGAGAAGAAAGACGATTTCACTAGATATGTCTGATGAAGAAATGGATGAGGATAAAGAAGAGGAATTGGGTGTGTTTGAGGACGAGAGAGAAGAGATAGATGAATGGAATCTAAGAGAAGATAATGAGGCTGTTTGTAGTGAGGAACAGTGTATGATGATAGCTGTATTAGTAAGAGAAGGTGTTATTGTTAGTCCATCATTAAAGGTAAGCACTATGAGACAACAAATGATATTATATTATTAGTAGATTCCTTTTATATCATGTACACATTCCACTACAGGTATGTTCACCTTCTGGAAAATTATCTGAAAAATTCTCTCTTGGAATGGAAAAGTGGATGAATGATCCAATAGAAGAACAGGACGTTATCAGAGAAAACAACACAGAAGGCATTCTTCTTAAACATGAAGAGAAAGAAATATCTCTTACACAGGAAGAGAAAGACATTCGTCTTACACAGGAAGAGATTAATCAGTTTATTGAAGTAGATAGCGGCGATGATCTATTTGATGATTACAATGATGACTATATAAATCCACATTCCCAAACTGAGAATGAAATTATGAGTGAACTGAACTATGAAACTGATAATGCAGTTATTGTTAAAGATGACATTCCCAAACTCAAACTCGAGTCGTGTAATAATGAAAAGCAGTCTGAGAACGAGACCAAAACTGGTACAGGAATGTGTCCAATAAGAGGGAATTTGGCAGCTGATGGTGTGTTTACTAAAGAACATGAAAAAATGAAAATTATAGTAGATTCACGAGAAATAGCCAATTCTCAGGTATTTGTTAATTAATGAATTACAAATAATACATAACCACAAATAATGTTTAAGGGATGACATGATTATAATGGTTAATATATTATATATATATAATATATATAATACGTACATGTAGTTAGGGGGTGTATATACATGTATAACACCTGTTAGTGCTGTGGAGGAGGTGATGTAGATACATGTATATCCCTTGACACTACAGGATCATTGGTCAGTATATATATATATATACATATGTAATATAGTATGCTAATACATATACAATATATTGTATGATGGTGACATCTCCTGCATAGTGTGCACATAGAAGGTCTATATACAATATTATAGGACTCACCACATCAAAGGGATGATGTCACCACATACTATATATACCAGACTATGCAGGAGATGTTACCATCATACAATATATTGTATATAGTATGTTAATAGGTCCTATATACTGCATATAGGACCCTTGTTTTTTGTCCTCGGATGTGATATAGCCCTCACAGGCTCGGACTATATCACATCATCGGACACAAAACTCAGGTCCTATATTTTGTATATAGGACCTGTTAGCATACTATATATATTACATATGTCACATGACTAATATCATGAGGACATGGTGTTCAGCTATCAATCTGAAGGAATAACCATGTCCTGTCTAATCAGTTGATAAATAAGTTGTGAGGACAGTAATGGAGATATGTATTATTTTAGATAGTATCATTACTAAGACACAAACATGGATTGGAAGTAGAGATATGCTCTTTGGGTCATGGAGGAGGTTACATTGTCAGTAATAGAGCTATATTAGACGCAAGACACCAGTCAGGTCTGATTGATATACTAATAGATATTAAACTATATTATAATTGTACTTTACTATAGATATTTCATCAGTTAGTACTAGTAATAAATTAATTACTAGATTAGAATGTTTAGAAGATAAATATGATCAAGTTTATCTTCTAATTGAAGTTGATGTGGAAAAAAGTGGACTCAAAAACCTAAAGTATAGTATTATGAGTGTTTCTCATTCACTCATCATCTCCCTTTCTCTCTCTCTCCCTCCCTCTCTCTTTCTTTGAACAGAAATAAGAGTAATAGTAATCATTTTGAACTAACTCTTGCTAAATTAACTGCCAAAACAAACACTAAAATTCTCTATAGCAAGTCTCAAGGTAATTATAATTATTGTCATATAACAAGAAACAATTAAAAAATTATGCGCTGGAGTGGCTTGGAATTTATGTTTTATAGTTGTGTATCCTCTTGTAATCTTATCTTGTATATCCTCTAGTAATCTTACCTTGTATCTCCTCTAGTAATCTTATCTTGTATATCCTCTAGTAATCTTACCTTGTATCTCCTCTAGTAATCTTATCTTGTATATCCTCTAGTAATCTTATCTTGTATATCCTCTAGTAATCTTACTTTGTATATCCTCTAGACTCTTCCGCCCAGTTGATATTTGATGTAGTAAAATCAGAACATGGTAGAGGTGTTGGAATTAACGTCCCACTATATCTGATAAATACTGCTGAAAATGTGAGCTATTATCAACAGTAATTACTTTAGAAGAACGTATCGTTAACCCTCCCTCATGTAGGCAATGTGGGTTCACATAATTATAATTCTAATAAACATTTAATAATAGGGGTCAACTCGAATACATGGCGCATCGAAACTGACTTGAATATTTTGAGAGGATGTGTCCTCAATCCTAGGGTCTCTTCGTCAGTAGGGTTTTAATCTGTATTATTCACCACACCTATATGAGGTTCTGTGTATTCAAGTTGATCCAGTAATAGTAATTATGTATTATTGAATGTTCATCCTATCAGCAATTGAAACTACTGTTAAAGACACCTAACATGACTTATATCACGGCATTAAACCTTTTGGCCATCTTCTCAGATCTGGCAACCATAGTCTCTTGGTAAGACAATATTATAATTATGATATTCTGTTTGATTCTATAATCAATGTTGTTATTTATTTAACTCAGCTCTCCTAAACGACTAAAATCAAGATTACCTTATTTGGCAAGAGCAAGAATACAATCATTCCATGAATTTTTTCAAAAGGAGTTTAACAATCACTTAATTAATTAATATCACTTACTGTTCACACTGTACCTAATACTTCTCATTCACTATCTTTTTGTTTATTATAATTATTTTTATACGAGTCATTTTACCAGGTAACCAATCAGAATGAGTAATACTACATTGTATTCATCAACCAATCACATTTCTAGTTATCACATGGTCAGACAGGATGTAATCTCATTCCGGTTGGGTAGTGACAGTTTTGAAATTTGCTGAATTTTCACACAATTTTGAGTTTCAGCATGTAATTTCACTAATAGTGGCTACTATAAATAGAAACCATTTGATATTATAAATAGAAACTATATTTGCTGCTATAAATAGAAACTATTCAGTTACTATAAATAGAAACTATAGCTGCTATAAATAGAAACTATTCAGCTACTATAAATAGAAACTATATTTGCTGCTATAAATAGAAACTATATTTGCTGCTATAAATAGAAACTATTCAGCTACTATAAATAGAAACCATTTGATATTATAAATAGAAACTATATTTGCTGCTATAAATAGAAACTATTCAGCTACTATAAATAGAAACTATATTTGCTGCTATAAATAGAAACTATTCAGCTACTATAAATAGAAACTATATTTGCTGCTATAAATAGAAACTATTCAGCTACTATAAATAGAAACCATTTGATATTATAAATAGAAACTGTATTTGCTGCTATAAATAGCAAACTACATCCCACCCTTACAAGTTACACCTTAGCTTAAACGTATGATGTGGTGTAATATAAGGAAAGTCATTCATACATACCAAGAGCTGTAAGATCAGCATCCTGAATATTATATCTTTCTATCATGTGATGGTTATATTTACAGCAACAAAAAACAAAATAGTTTCGATGAGAATATTTTATAGCGTATAATACATATGTACATAATACATACATAGATAAAGAAACAGGATGATTTGAATCAAAATGTTTCATATTTTTGTGGAAAGGGAAAACTGAACCCACATAAATACATGTATACTACAAAAACGTAAAATACCTTGTAATTGGTTAATTACTACAGTTACCTGGAATTGTTTATATATATGTATGATCATACTAATGATGCGTAATAATACTATTATCCATTACTTGGAAGTCCTTTATCTCATATTCCTTCTAAGAAGATTGTAGGCAGCATTTGATTGATTATAATTGGTGTAAAGTATTTATTGACATCAGCATGTGGCCGTCACCTTCTACACCTTCCAACTATCATTATAGCAATTTTATATATGGGATCTGGCGGTTATCCTCAGAGTCTATCATCATTGAATTGATCTTGGCTTAAATATTTTTGAGCGAGGAAATCCCAGAATGCCTCCAAATAGTACCTAACACATATAGTAACTGTAATATTATATGTGTATTTTGAGAGTGTTTCTATACTCATGAAACATGTATGATTATAATATTATAATTGTAGGTATATTTTATGTAAAGGTACGTACTTAAAACTAGATAAACACATCAAACTAACAATGGAAAAGATATACATAATATTGACAGTAAGTATACCACAGTACCATTAAATGAATATTATTAATAATGAGATTACGGACAGTCATTTTCAGCATATTACACATAGTCATTTTCGAAACTTTCTTGTGTTGGAAGTGGTATTTTTGAACGGCGATTTACTTGTCTTTCCAACTCAATATCCAAATCGACATAAACACCCACAGATTCATCAATTGATCGTATTGATGATTGTACAGCCCAAGATTTTGGACGGGAATGCTCTTCTGATTTGACATAAGTGTAGGCCTCTGTTGCATTGCTACTACTTCTTCGGACGTTGTATGATGGATTAGTGACTATATCTTCATCAAGAACTATATTGGTTTCCTTTGACTCTTCATTGATTTTCTCAAGTATTTTTTTATTTTCGTTCTTCTTTGCAGCAGTATTACTTTTATTTGCCTCTTCGCTTTGTTTATGAAGAGTGTATGATGGGTTATCTACAACAGCTATATCAGTAACAACACTTGAAGACTCTTCACTGTTTTTATCAAGTATCTTTTCTTTCTCTGAGATCGGGAGTTCTTTTTGAACTGTGGTATCATCACTCTTTTTCTGTATTTTATTTAGAGCTTCAGTACTGGTCTCTTTCTTTGGAACAAGGTCTGTTTGTGAGCTGTGTGAGCTCTCTAAAGTATTAGCTTTTGACATGAACACTGGATGTGAAAAAAGTTCACCCTTTTGAGATCCCGATCTACGATATTTCCAGAAACTTCTTTTATGACGTTTATCATTTGACTCATCATTTGCAAGTGTGTTCACAGTATCTGTAGATACCTTCTTCTTTCTAATTAAAACTAGTACAATTATAACGAAAGTAACAACGAGGATCACTAAAATTACTAGTAATACTACAATAGCAGCAATCAAACCATCTGGACTAGTGGTACTGCACTCTGAATTTGTTGGGGTAGGTGATTCCATTTAACTGGTATCTGAAAGTGGAGAATACAATATCGCATGTACATACATGTGTTTAATAACAACTACACATTAACAACCTGTGGGAATGAAAATATGAAGAGGAGTAATTAGTTACTAATGTCTGTTCATGCCTCAAAAATGACTATAATATACTATAGTGTATAGTTTAATGTCATAAGGTTAATACATGATTATACTGTAACTTAATAATGAAAAAATGGAAAAAAGAATGGGAATGATAATGATACTAAAAATGGTGCAAGTAAAAAAATGGTTGCCATTTAAAACTAAAGTTATGTACATTACCAGCCTTCAGGGCAGCTATACATTAACTGTTATACATAATGACATGCAACCATTTGCACCATTATGTTACATGTACATGCAACCATTTACACCATTATGTTACATGTACATGCAACCATTGCACCATTATGTTACATGTACATGCAACCATTTACACCATTATGTTACATGTACATGCAACCATTGCACCATTATGTTACATGTACATGCAACCATTGCATCATTATGTTACATGTACATGCAACCATTGCACCATTATGTTACATGTACATGCAACTACATATTATATAGAATTATACTTCATTCATAACATGGACTGATCCATGCAACTGGCCATTATAGCTATAATGCATAATATTGAAGTTAGCTATAAATAAATTATGTTAATATAATAATATCTATAACAGTACCTTCTCCTGAGAGCAGTTAGATTGTTGTCCAAAAAGATTGCAGCAACTTATATGATAATCCAGTTCACAACACAACTAGAGAGCCCTATAGCTAGGTAGGTCAGTATTTGTGGTACTAATTCTATTACTGCGTAATATGCATTCCAAGCCATTTTATCCTGTAAATTACTCTATGAGAGTATGAGATGCAGTCTAGCAAAACCTATACGTATGCAACTGGTATCAGTGGTACTATTCAGTATAATACTGGAAAAACAAAATTGTTATTGATTAGTAACAAGGAATTGATATTTGGCTAGCTGTTCAGATTGCTATGGATACATACATACCGATTTTAAGGTATTATGTAACTTTATGCCGGAAGTTACCCCAAACGGGCATCAAGAGTCATTCTGGAAACCTGTGAACCTATTGTACATATGTATATACCTGCCAGTTAATAAAAAAAATAATATATATATATATATGTACACTGTCTATTTTTAACTATTTTAATTATCATGCAGTTATTAATGATTAGCTCTTAATTACATTTTTGTTGTTTTCAACTTGCCCATTGTATACTAATAGCCTATACATACCAGTTCAAGTTTTACTCCGTATCACAGCAGTTATGGTCTCTTAAGTATTTTAGTCGCAGTTTTGTATTAATGAAGTTAGCATTAATAACACAACACAAGAATAATTGTAGTTACGCCAGTACTATACTAACAGTACTAATGATAAAATATCACTTGTGAAGGTTGTGAATGAATAGAAGATCATAAAGAAATTGACTATATAGGCCACACTACATGTATAACTATATTCATTAAAAGGGGTGGGCTTCACATGGGTGGAGCTTTTGGAAATGGGTGCTAAGCCTTCACACAATGAAAGAATTGTGAATTCCAGCGATACAGCTGATGACCATGTAGCTCTAGAAGAGATTGATATAGAGGAACATTCAAAGACACCAGAGAATAATGAGTTTAAACATTGTGATGAAGAAGTCACTGACCCTTCAGATAAGAAAGAGAAAGTTCAGGATATGATAAGTTTGTCTTCAGCTTCACTTGTCACTAAAGAAGAAGAGGAAGAGAAAGATGAAGAAGAGCTTGAAGACTGTTGTTTTATTTTAGTTTTAAAATCCACCCATAATGGAGAGAGAAAAGAGAGAAATCTTACCCTCTCTAAATATCCCAAGACAGGATTAGTATTGAAACAGCATATCGAGAGCCACTATAATATACCTGTATGTGTGCAATCACTATACTTCCATTCTCAATTAATACAAAATTACACACGATTAAAATCTTTCTGCATTCAAGATGGCGACACGATTCAAGTGAAGTACACTACCGAGGCTAATATTGAATATTTTTCTGACCTTATCGATACATTAACACATATACATGCAATGCTACAGTTTGTGATTACTGAACTAGAGTCAGGTACTAGAATTACTCCAGAAATGCACGAACATTTACAAACACATTGTCTTTCTTTTACTGGCGATTGTGTCCCTTTACGGTATTTTTCTGTTTTTCCTACCGGCAATCCAAATGCCAATCAATTGTATTTTCTTAATAGAGGTGGGTTAACTCTGTTAATTCAAATATATGAAATGGTGCACCAGTTACCATGGCATAAATTACCTGGTGAAATCCAAGATCTCGAATATTCTTGTCTTCAGATTATTTGGAATTTTAGTGCAACCCTTGGGATTAGACAACTTATCCTACGAGATGGTGTCATGGATCAAGTTTTTAAATCTCTTATGAGAACCAAGATAATTCCTTATGAGCCGATACAAATACTGGAGCCTCTATCGGATAAATATTTGTCATTTAATCGCAGTGTGTACATGTTAGCAGAGACTATATATGCATCTATTGTTGTTGTTGGGAAGTAAGTGATATGTTGTAGTAGCTTTACATACATACATAGATATATACACATACATCATATGTACACATATACGTACACACACACATACATACATATATACATACATACATAGTTTACATACATAGATACATACATAGATACATACACATATACATACGTACACACACATACATCCATACACACATACGTACATATACACATACATAGTTTACATACATAGATACATACACATACGTACACACATACGTACACACACACACAGACACACATACATACACACACACACATGCACACTTACATATATACATGCATATTACACACATAAGTACACACATACGTAGTTACATACGATATATAGTGACAGAGCTTTTCTATCCGCTTCCAACTGACTAATACACAAATAAACGTAGCTTATATAGTCACAAAGAAATGAAACAATATGAGATGGATATTATGTGATACAATAATGATACAATAGAGAATAGACAAACAATATGAGAGATATTATATGATACAATAGAGAATAGACAAACAATATGAGAGATATTATGTGATACTATAATGATACAATAGAGAATAGACAAACAATATGAGACAGATATTATGTGATACAATAGAGAATAGACAAACAATATGAGAGATATTATGTGATACAATAATGATACAATAGAGAATAGACAAACAATATGAGAGATATTATGTGATACAATAATGATACAATAGAGAATAGACAAACAATATGAGAGATATTATGTGATACAATAATGATACAATAGAGAATAGACAAACAATATGAGACAGATATTATGTGATACAATAATGATACAATAGAGAATAGACAAACAGATATTTTGTATCAATATATATGCACACCTTTTTCTACATACACACAGTTTTGCAGAGATTCCACAGTGTCGAGTACCCATAGCATCCTATACCAATGTGACTGATACTTTACTATCAGCGATGCTCTCTACAACATATACATATACATGTACTCGTTCAGGGATGTGCGCCATCTTGTGTCTGTCCTTCAGTCCTGAAACACACAAATATATTTGTCAAGAACACACACTTGCTAGAATATTAGAGGTTTGTGAGAGAACTCACACAGTTTCTGATGGTACTTCGGAGAAAGAGTGGAGTACTAACCAGACTCTAATTGAGTGAGTTAACGTATATACTTAAAAAATATATTTGGTGGGATCCATAATTTTCTGTAATGGATGAATGAATGGAACAGTTATTTGCATAGATGGACGGATGGATAGATGAATAGACAGACAGACGGATGGATGGATGGATGGATGGATGGATGGATGGATGGATGGATGGATGGATGGATGGATGGATGGATGGATAGATAGATAGATGATTGACTATGCACATGCATATATAATTATATATATACATAATTTTAACACATTTAGTTACAATCTCAGATAGAATTAGAATAACGACTCTCTATTTTATAACTCTGTCATAGGTTCTATGCTCTGATGTTCTTTGCTAATCTATTGCACCATTGGAACAATGAGTCATCACCTCCAGAACATCTTATATCAAGCATTACTAAATTCATGAGCCAGTATATTCATAACACAACACACCTTGTGATTCATCAAGGAATGCAAGAGAAGCGTTACTATTGGTCTACTTTTACGCCTTTTTTAAACCTGTGTTATTCACCATCTGTCCATGACAACAGTAGAAGTATGGTGCCTCGGGAATTGTTGGAACTTTGCGTCAAGGCTGGGTTGTTGAGTATGAAATGTATGTGTATAGCTGAAAATGCAGAAGAGATCACTGAGCACGAAGGACTGGCCGATTTCATTACTTGTGTGTCTTGGTGTATGCCAAATGAAGAAATAAAATCAATGTCAGTTGAATTAACTCACATTGCCCATCAGAATCTTCGTTTACAACCGCCTTCTCTGACTAACGTAGTGAAGGCTCAATTAGCGTCTTACAGCTGTGGTTTAGAGAAAGCTCTACAGTATAATGCTTATTCTGTAGTGCTCGAAGCAGTACAAAATATGTCCTCAGATATTTTATAATATTTATACATTATTTTGTGTCTATTTTTTTTATTACCATGCTAAAAGGAATTATTCTCGTGTACTGTGCGCCGCGTACAAGTGTTGGGCGTGGTTATAATTACCTACGTTACCGCCCATGGGCGCGCATGTGCCACGAGTAGCAGTGTAAGCATTTGCAGTGTCATTTGTATATAAAGACGACATCTTCTGTACCTCCCAAGATACAACACAAGAAAGTGGACTAATTACATTATCATAATTTTAAACCTGTAGCTTACATAAAGGATATTCTTTGTAATTTTGAGTAGAAATGTCTGTTCGAAATTGTTTTACTGGAGAAGGAAGTGTAAAACAGTATCAAAAGCCATTGCTATATAACAAACTGTTACCATATGCTGATCTGTTGGAGTCTGAAGCAAAGCAAGTATTTGATGAAATTAAAAAGAATCTTAGTGAATCGGTCCAAAAGAGAGAGATATGGCCGGGAACATTTTTCTGGACCCTTCGACTAAGCAGGTAACGTATATCAATATTCATTGTATGTACGTCTATTTTTTAATTTCCATGCTAATAGAGGTAATTATTACAATAGTGTTGTTCTTTGTCAATAAAGGGTTAAAAAATCATGTTACTATGGTAACACTCCCTTTGATGTAGTATTATATAGTAATTAATGAGGCTATTAACTAAATGGAAATGCCTTGAGGTAATGAGCTAGTCCAGATAATGATAGTACATCCTCATTGAGGAGTAAACTAGTAAAAATTACCCTGAATCGTCAAATCCCCCAGAACAGTAAATTGGGTTTCCTCAATTGAAATGCTTAATCATTAATAGCTTTACTGATACTCTCCAAGACATGATAAATTAGTCTTTAACAACATACTCCCTTAAGACACAATTATATACCTCCTATAATATTTAGGGGTGTACCATAGAATAACCCAATATCAAATTTCACTGTGGTTACTGAAATGAAACATACATACATACATACATACATACATACATACATACATACATACATACATACATACATACAGTGTACATAGTTAACATACATACATGTATGCATATATGCATACATACATACATACATACATACATACATACATACATACATACATACATACATACATACATACATACAGTGTACATAGTTAACATACATACATGTATGCATATATGCACACATACATACAGTCTATATACATACATACATTCATATAAACATACAGCTATTTGACAGTGTATGATCTACACTTCAGTAAAGAGGACCATATCAAATTGGTTAAACTGCTTTTTGAACTTATCACTATTCCAAACTTGGACTCTGGTCTGTTATGCAGCTGGGGTTTGCTTGTGAACAGATTACTCAAGTATGGTAACCATGGAGATCTCTTTTGAGTATATACATTAATGTTATTTTTTTATTTATAGGAAACGTCGAATGCTGTCTCCTGATGATTTACAGTTGCCATGGAAACCAGTGTATGAACTTGTTAAGAGAGTATCACTCACTAAGTTCAAGAGACTTGGGATGAAAGTGTATTCAGAGTAAGAGAAGGAGAGAGAGAGAGAGGGAGAGAGAAAGGAGACAGAAAGTCAGGGAGGGAGTGAGGCAGAGAGGGTCCATTCATTTTAATTATTTGTAATTTTGTATCAAACTTTATTTTATTACAGCCGTACAGTGAATGCTGTCAAACAGTTCATTGGTCATGTTAGATGGTGAGATGTATATTAATACATATATAAGTATATACACATGATATTATACTAACATACTGAGGTTACTCTTAATCTATGTCGTAATATAATTACATGTATATTTCCTTTTCAATTAATAATTATTAGTTAATTAATAGTTATTAATATATCCTGTAGTTATTTTCCTGTTGAGAGTACACAAGAGATGTTAGATGAATGGAGGCCATTGCTATGTCCATTTGACACAGCTATGATCGAAGGTGCTGAATTATTTGGTGAGTTCTTGCCCACTTTGGTTCCTGTGAAGTGGCAAGATCAGACGTTCAAATTATGGTTTGATGAGTTTATTCATTTGTGGTTAATATCAAGAAACCATCCTCAGCTTGATCAGGTATGAATAATTCATGAGGTAAAAACTATGAATAATTAATGAGATTATATCATGATGTGTCAAATTTAATATCCTAATTTTGTTATCATTCTTCCTCTTTCATTCCTGTTCTTCAACTCTATGTCCTCATTCTTGCTCTTCTTATTCCTGTTCTCTCCTCATTCCTGTACTAGGGTTGGGTTAAATTGTTTGTTCGTCTTGCTCGTGATAATCCTGGATACATTGACTGGTCTCCTTACATACAACAGGTATACAAGTATGTACATGTACTTATATGCATTATGTACATGTACACGTACATGGATGTTATGTGTGTATGTACATGTACATATACTTATGTGCATTATGTACATGCATGTTATATGTTCATGATGTTATCTGAGATGAAAGAAAGAAAGAAAGACAGACACCTGAGGCAATGGAAAAATGAAAAATGAGAGTTGCCTCAGGTGGGATTCGAACCCACGACACTCTGCACTCTGGACAGATGCTCTACCAACTGAGCTACCAAGGCAGCTCAGCTGGCAGGGTCCGAATCAAACATCTCATATGCCTGTATGAACAGGCTAACTTGACACATGTACATGCATGTTATATGTACATGTACATGCATGTTATATGTACATGTACATGTACATGTATGTTATATGTACATGTACTTGTATACATGTACATATACTTGTATGTACACATGTACCTATACACATGTACTAATACTGATAGGTGTTCACCAGAATTCTAAACAGTTTTCAATTGCCGATGGGTCCTAGTGAGTTTCTAGTTGTTCCATATAAGAAGGATCAGTGGAATGGAGATAAACCAGCAACACTAATCGTTAGCATGTTGGTAAGTTGGTTATTATAATTATTATTAATCAGTTTTAGTTATAGTACTGTTTCAGTTTCGTATTACTAACTTCATTAGTGGCTTATAGTTATTATACTATACATATACTATACCTGTACTATACCTGTACTATACATGTACTATACATGTACTATACATGTATAGTACATGTACTAAACATGTACTATACATGTACTATACATGTATAGTACATGTACTAAACATGTACTATACATGTACTATGCCTGTACTATACATGTACTATACATGACTATACATTTACTATACATGTACTATACATGTACTATACATGTACTAAACATGTACTATACATGACTATACTTGTACTATACATGTACTATGCCTGTACTATACCTGTACTATACATGTACTATACATGACTATACATGTACTATACATGACTATACTTGTACTATACATGTACTGTACATGTACTATACATGTACTAAACACATGCTATACATGTATGGCACATGTGTCTATACCTGTACTATACATGTACATGTACATATACTATACCTGTACTATACATGTACTAAACACTTGGCTTTGTCCTAATACAATACATTTAAAGGACACTTCCACTATATATAGTCCAAGGTGTCCTTTATAAAGAGTATCATTAATGACACCTCTGTACTAAGGATAATGTCTTGTCCCCAATACACCTCATTTGTCTATTGATCAACTTCTAAATAAAGAACGCCTCAGCTAGTCCCAATGTGTCATTTATGAAGAGGTTTTAATTATATATATATATATATATATATACACACAATTAAGCATATTTTGAGTGTCTTAATGAATGCTTATTGAAAGTTCCCTTGTCTCTGTTTAAGTTTGTGTGATATGGTGTCTTATTTAGGGTGGAGAGACTTCCGCTCAAGAGTATTTGAATAAATTAATGATTGCTTTAGAGTCATACTATCATCCATCAAACATTGGATTACATACAGTGAGTATACTATATATAATACTGTGAAATATATTAAAATGGTCTCTTAAATTAAATAGAAAAAGTTGATGACTTTTCTCAGGAGCTTGACAAACAAGTTTGTAGAGAGAGTAAAAAGGTAAAAGGATGATGTAGTAAATGTGTTTAATTAATTCACAGTTTTGGATGATCATTCATATTCACTATGTCCTCAAATAAATGTTCATAACTTTAGTTTGGAATGACCAACAATCTTTACTCGGACCATTTTCATATAATAGTCCTTCCCATTCTTTTTTGTGTAAATCAAATTTCAATCCATTGCTTCATTATTGAGTTACAGTATAATCATGTATTAACCTTAAACTATACACTATATTACATATAAGTTATTGAGTTACAGTATAATCATGTATTAACCTTATGACATTAAACTGTACACTACATTATATATAACGGCATCACATTATAATTTTGAGGTCATTGTGAATATGAACAGACTTTAATTTGATAAATTAATGTGATTTACTAATTATATTAATATTCTCTGTGTCTTTAGAGAGAGACATTCTAAGCCCTCTTGGGAACCAACAGTTCCTTCATCTGCTAAACTTACTGAAAAGGATATTGATGTATTTGTAGAATGTCTTCTCCCAACCCTGTGGCTAGCTCTCTTTACAAGACGAGGGATATTTGATGTAGCTATATCTATCAAGAACTTAGCACAACTTAGACCAACCATGGTCCTACCTGAATTAATGGAAAGGTAAGTGTCTCTCTGCTTTATTGTCTTCTCCCTCTAATTGTCATCATCTTTCTCAGAACCTATGCAGCTCTTGAAACACTCACAGAACCTCATCAAGTTGTCTCAACTCTCTCGTGTGTTACAACAGTTTCTCGTACTCTTGTATCTGATGAAAGATTCCCGGAGGGTCGAGCTCACGTGTTTAATCTCCTCATGTTAGCACTCCCTGGTATTGATCCTAATGACTTCCAAAAAATGCTAGTGAGTATGGTAGCCTCATTCCCAGGCAGTGAGTATGAAAGCTTCATTCCCAGTCAGCATGCATGGGGCCTCATTCCCAGTCAGGGAATATGGGAGCCTCATTCCCAAGCTCCTAGACTCTAGGTGACACAGGGAATGATGAATATAATTATACAAGTGTTGATTTGGAATTCATTTGTTGTGTTTTAGTCTTCTAGTTTGTTGATATCTGCTATAGCAAGTTTAGTGCCTTTTGTTGATTGTTCATCAGCACTGGGGCATGTGGAAATGAGAGAGGTATGTGTATGTATGTATGTACATGTACATGTACATGTATGTATGTATGTATGTATGTATGTATGTATGTATGTATGTATGTATGTACATATGTATGTACATGTATGTATGTACCTAAACTACCTATATGAATATACTGGTTTGTATGTACATGTGTATAGGATGAAGCTGAACTCTGTAGAATGACATCTCAGTTTGAGGATTTTGTAGTTCAGTTGTTAGATAGGTACATTATTATGTTCATCTATCTATCTATCTATCCATTCATCTATCTATCTATCTATCCATTCATCTTTCTATCTATCCATTCATTTATCTATCTATCTATCTATCCATTCATCTATCTATCTATCTATCCATTCATCTATCTATCTATCTATCCATTCATTTATCTATCTATCTATCCATTTGTTCATCCATTTATCCATCTACATCTATTTGGTCTTTCATTCACTTCTCTTATAGTGTATCAGTACATACATACATGTACATACAAGTCATGTGACATCTCGAATACTCTCTTCATTAATTTTTTAGATTTTTTCTATTGATAGAGAATAGTGCAATACATCAAGGTAGTGTAGATTTAGGTCGTATTGGTGTGGAGTTGAGAAGAGGAGATTCACACGAAGTTCTTATGAGTGCTGGTATAACAGGCAGTATACATTCTATACTGAGTCACTGTTCACCTCAGATATTTGAGGTATGGGAATGGGTCTGGTAGTACCGGTATGAGGCTATATAAAATAATAGGAATGGGATGAATAAAAATATATTGTTCTGATTTGGTATTGTACTAGTGAAGGCATTAATGGAAGTTATAGTATAGGAATGTGACTGGAAGTGGTATGTGAATGAGATTGGAAACTGAAATATAGGGGAATGTGACTGGTTGTTGTAGTGTAGGAATGTGACTGGAAGTGGTGGTATAGGGGATGTGACTGATGGTTGTAGTATAGGAATGTGACTGGTGGTTGTAGTATAGAAAATTAGGAATATGACTGGAAGTGGGGGTATAGGGGAATGTGACTGGCGGTTTTAGTATAGAAATGTGGCTGGAAGTGGTGGTGGTATGTGAATGAGATTGGAAGCTGAAATATAGGGGATTGTGACTGGTGGTTGTAGTATGGGACTGAGACTGGTGGTTGTAGTATAGGAATGTGACTGGTGGTTGTAGTATAGGAAATTAGGAATGTGACTGGAAGTGGTGGTATAGAAGAATGTGACTGACAGTTTTAGTATAGAAATGTGACTGGTATAGGAATGTGACTACCTCTTCGTTTCTCAGGTTGCTTTGGACAAATTATTTCGTTTTGCAACCTCTCATGTATTTGAGAATGTGTTAGCTGGTAAAATGTGTGGTGACATGTGTGGAGCATCGTCAAAGGTTGATCCAATCAATACTCTCAATAGATTCATTCCTCATATTACATCCACTATTGAGAGTATACTACAAGGTGGGTGTGGTTTATATTATAATTAATAATACTCATTAACATATTTCAGATCCGGAACAAGTAGATTCTGAGAATGCTGATATTGAGTTGTTATGGAACTTACAATTACTATCCTATGTTTGTAATATCATCCTTCACTTCTCTCACCATCACTTTAATCTCATATTAAACCTCACCCTCACACTTTCTCTCACTCACTAACATCACTCATCTTAACCCTCACATCACATTAGTCCTCATTCACATCATTCACTCACCATTGCTTTAATCACTCACACTTTCCTCCACTCCCTATCGTCACTCTCATCTTAATGCTTACATCACATTAGTCCTCATTCACATCCTTCACTCACCATTACTTTAATCTCACCCTCACACTTTCCTCCACTCCCATCGTCACTCTCATCTTAACCCTCACATCACATTAGTCCTCATATTTGCATTCTTCACTCACCATCACTCTCACATATCCTCATATTCATGAACTCTCACCATCATCCTCACACTATCTTTGATGTTCATTATCATTTTTATTTTCGTATAGTTAATAGGATCTGATGGTACTGCTCTGTTGATTCATTCCGATAAGTTAATCAGTTGTCTGAAACGTTGTATTCACATCAAAAGTAAAACTGGATCAAAACATGCTGCCACAGTAAGTATATCCTTCTATTTATATATCTATCTATCTGTCTGTCTGCCATCTATTCACTTAGCTATATCCATTGTCCATACACCCATCTATCCCTCTACCCATCCATCCATCCATCCATCCATCCACCCATCTATCCCTCCATCCATCCATCCATCCATCCCTCCACCCACCAATCCATCCATCCATCCGTCCATCCATCCACCCTTCTAGCCCTCCATCCATCCATCTCTCCACCCACCAATCCATCCATCCATCCATCCATCCATCCATCCATCCATCCATCCGTCCATCCATCTACCCATCTATCCCTCCATCCATCCACCCATTTATTCATCCATCCATCCATCCATCCATCCATCTATCCATCCATTCATCCATCCATTCATCCGTCCATCTATCCATCCATCCATCTATCTTATACTGATATATCTATTAACATCATTTTATTAATTTATTTCAAAAGTGTTTATACTCTATTCTTCATTGCCTGACACAAACATATCCACTGGAGAGTCGTATCACTTCTCTTCCTCTTGATCTACCACCGAAAGATCATTTATATATCAGAGTATGTTGTGTGTGTGTGTGTGTGTGTGTGTGTGTGTGTGTTTGTCATACTGTTAATAATAATCTTCATTTCTTAGGATTGGGGGGTATCGTGTAAGATAGAAGAAACTAATATCAAATGGCATACTCCATCCTTTGATGAACTAAAGCTTGTTGATAAATTACTTGAGGATTTCTTGAGACCAGAGATACAAATACTTCAAGATTTTATGGATAGCAAAAAGACCTTGGACAGGTCCTTAACACACCAACGCATGCACACACACACACACACACACACATACACTTCTTCATAACTGCATAATGTATAATGAATTTATGTTCATCCAATGTTGATAGAGATTCTCTGTGTCAGAGTCTTGAACTTGTGGATATGATATTAAAAGGTGTTTCTAACTATCTTCCACAAATTGAAGGTCCAATGGTGGCTGGAGTGTAAGTGTCTATGTAGATGGATTGATTTGTGGGGAGACATAGTAGCATTGGTATGATGGATGAACAAATGGACATGAGACTGATTGATGGATGAATGGATTGATTGGTGAATAGATGGACGAAAAACAAATTGATGAGTAGGTGAAATCCCTGTTTTACCCCAATTCCTTTTAGTGCTGACAGTGTGGTATCATTAAAGAGATCGTTTCACATCATATCAAAGACTCCTCGAGTACCTCCCGAAGAGTTCTCCAGAAAAACTCTAGCTGAGTTCTTTCATAAATTGACCAATTATATACTGAATAATTGTGAGGACGATACCAAGAGCATGTTGGCAATCGTGAATGTGAGGAAATTTGTGTACACATGTTTGTGCGAATGTACATGTCCATGTATGTATATGTACATATGCATGTACATTATATACATGTATATGTACATTGTACATATGTGTTTATGTATATGTACATGTACAATGTATTACTGTATATAATTTGTCAAATTATGTATACATGTATGTACAATGTACATGTACATGTACATATATGTACATGTATATGTACATGTATATGTATGTACATGTATATGTATAATGATATGTGTGTATGTGTATGTACACATATCATATGTACTTGCTCATATGTGTTTATGTGTGTAAATGTAGATTTTGAAAATGCTGTTGTCTAGTTTTGGCACGGACAAACAAGCATACGAAGGAAGGTGAGTTGTTCTAATTGTAATTATATTTTATTTATTATTAATTATTAGTAACCAAGCACTCAATCAAATCAAGCTAACAATGGGAGATAACGTGAGGATCTTTTAGTTGCTATAATGATCTGTTGACAACATATGTTCCTTCTCTTTCACCTCTCCTCTCTACCTGCATCTCCCTGCCTCTCTCTTCTCCCTTCCCACCTCTCTTTCTCCCTCTCTGTAGCTTCATGGTAAAAAGAAATTAGTCCGTCCATTAATAATATCCAAAGTTCTTTTACTTCACGATGTAAGGAACTCATTTTGTCCTAAATCTTTCTCATGAATTGTATTATTTTAGTTACGTGTAATGGAGCGTAAGATGTCTCCACTAACACCTATACACATGTCACTGCTGGAAGATTTATCAAAAATGGCCATTAGTGGCTATACTGAGGTATGATAGTTTAATAACTAACCCCTCCTGACTTACTAGCAATTATTTATTGTTATCTCTACAGATTCGTGTATCAGCACAACAATGTCTTAATTTATGTCTGGAAGATTATATTTCTTCTGGTCGTAAACTTATGCCTCTTTTTATACCCTATCTGGAGAATAATTCTGAAGTCACTCATGAACAATTCAAGGTAAATTGAGCCTACCATCCATTAGAGTAGTAGTGTATATACTAGAGAGCACCAGTGAGCTTTGTAAATTTGATAGTGACAGTTGGACGAGGTGGCCGAGTGGTTAAGGCGATGGACTGCTAATCCATTGTGCTCTGCACGCGTGGGTTCGAATCCCATCCTCGTCGTATTTTTTTTTCTTCTTTTTTTCCAGGGTACATTGTACATGATGCTGAGTCCTATAGTTACCACGACGATGATTCGTAACTGGGGCATAATGAAGGAGGTTTTACCAATATTGGTGAAAGTAAGCCAGTAGCTGCCATTACACATGTGGTAAGTAGAATCTTTTATATACACACAGGCAGACCACTCGGAGAAATCTACAATTCTGAATCTCATTAGTCATCTCCATAACACCATTCAGAGAATGTATGATACTTTCTCCATCAATTTTGAGGTGCATGTGTATGTACATGTATATACATACATATATGTTCCATTTGTAGTTGCGGTAAATGTATGTATGTACGTACATATCTATGTTCCATTTGTAGGTTGGGGTACATGTATATACATGTGTATGTATACGTACATATGTAAGTACGTGTACATACCATATTTGTTCTATTTGTAGGTATCTGATAGTTGCCTACCTGTAGCTGTCTCTCTAGACTCTGCCATTACTAAAGCCGAAGAGGAAGAAGCTATTTTGAAATTGAAAGAGTCAAACACAAATCGTTACAAGTATGGCTGCAAACTTACAAATTAATTATGTAGAGATATGTGTATGTATATGTACATCTTATTATTAATATTGCAGTTTATATGTTAAAATTGTTGAGGAACTTGTGGATATTATGGAGGCACAACATGATCTGACGTTAGTCTAATTTATTCATCATTACGTCATCCACCCAATCCACCCACCTACCCATCCATCCATCCATCCATCCATTCATCCATCCATCCATCCATTCATCCATCCATGCATCCATGCATCCATTCATCCATTCATCCAATCCTCTACCCATCTATCCATTCATCCATCTATTCATTCACATATATTGCTTAATCAATTTGATTGTATATTCTCACAGACAATGGCGTTTCACAGAGATTACTGTCAAACTACTAGCTATGTTAATTCGACAGGATGTTCCATACCCTCTCAAAGGAATTCAACTCCTTGTAAACTGTCTTACACATGATGCTATAGCTATCAGAAAGGTCTGTATGTCTGTCTGTGCGTTTGTGTCTGTGTCTGTGTTTGTGTGTCTGTGACATGTGTCTGTGACGTGTCTATGTATATGTCTGTGTGTCTGTGTTCATGTATATGTGTCTATCCTGTGTCTATGTATACAGTATTACAGTATGTGTCTGTGTCTGTCTGTCTGTGTTTGTGTGTCTGTATCTGTCTGTGTGTCTATGTCATGTGTCTGTCTGTCTATGTATATGTGTGTCTGTGTCATGTGTCTGTCTATGTATATGTGTGTCTGTGTCCTGTGTCTATATACATGTATATGTGTGTCTGTGTCTATGTATATGTGTGTCTGTCCTGTGTCTATGTATACAGTATGTGTCTGTGTCCTGTGTCTATGTATGTGTGTATGTGCGTTTATGTATTGACAGTGTATGACTCATCTTCTCTCATAGGTTGCAATATTTTCAGTCACTTTAATCTTACAACAGCTCAAGAGAACACACAAAAGGGTATCTATAGATTTGAATGCCTTGAGTATGTCATAAATACCAGTTTGGACAAGTATATTGTATATCATATTCCTGTTCCTCTCTCTTTATCCAGGTCCAGTTAAAATTAATGATCCGCTTCATCTAACACCTGGAGAAAGAGAAGATAATAAATGGTATCTGTCTGTCTGTCTGTCTGTCTGTATGTCTGACTGTCTGTCTGTCTGTCTGTATGTCTGTCTGTATGTCTGTCTGTCTATATGTATATCAATCAATCTGTCTATATACTGTTTAGGTTATGTATTATGAACAATGAAGTTGAAGATGAATTATCTTGGGATAGTAATATAGGTATCGTTAATAAGACTCGATATGGATACTATTGCTATCCAAGGTACGTACGTGTGTATTGTACATATATGTATGTAGGTTGTATGGTATGTACAATTGTACATGTATGTATGTATGTATATACCGTGTACGTACATACGTATGTTAGTATGTTGTAGATATATGTGTACACAATACACAGGACATCAAAAGGATATTCACCTGTTTCTGAGCAGCCAAAATTAAACAGAACAATTGATGAAATGACTGAGGTAATGCACATACACACATACACACATGCCTTACTTCAAAATTAATGTCCATAGGCTGAACGACTAATATATCAAGTATTTATGGACAAGGAGTTTGTAGAGAAAATAATCTCCTTCTTGTCTCTTGAAGAACATAAAGGAAAGGACCATTTCGACACACAGAGAACACAAATGTTTAAGGTGGATATACAATGTAGTGTAGATAATATACATGAATGAAGACGAGTATGGGAATGGGGGGGATAAGGACAAGGGTGTAGTGGGAGTATAGGAATGGGGATAAGGGCAAGAGTGTAGTGGGAGTATAGAAATGTGGAATGAGGATAAGGACGCTATAGTGGGAGTATAGGAATGGGGAGGATAAGGACAAAGGCATAGTGGGAGTAAGGAATGGGGATAAGGACAAGAGTGTAGTGGGAGTATAGAAATGGGGATAAGGACAAGGGTGTAGTGGGAATTTAGGAATGGGGATAATGACAAGAGTGTAGTGGGAGTATAGGAATGTGGAATTGCGGATAAGGACAAGGTTGTAGTGGGAGTATAGGAATGTGGATGAACTGACTGTATTGTCATTCAGGGGAATAGGGATAGGGACAAAGGTAAATTGGGAGTATAGGAATGTGGATGAACTGACTCATGTCATTCATGCT
>OX345643.1:502500-510000 GCA_947044365.1 Petrosia ficiformis
TCATCCTCTTCAGCCATTGATGATTTAGTAGATCTTCTTCTTCTTCTGATGGAAGATACTCAAATTGAGGCAAGCAATATATACATGTATATATAATTATATATATATATATATATGTATGTATATATATATATATATATATATATATATATATATATATAGAATATGTTACCATGGTTACTATATAACTGTACTCTATTTTGATACAATCACAAGAGGATGGGTGGAATGGATAGATGGATGGATTAAATAAAAGGGACAATGAAATGTTTATTTGATGTGGTAATTTAAATTAGAATTCTTGTTATAATGTCAGTTCTATGTGGGTGGTTTAATCATATCATTATAGTAATGAAGACATTGTTTATTATCAACAGTAACCATATAATGGCCTTTGATATTTTCAAATGTACCTGTAATGTTAGGTGCTATGGACATATATACATGTACACAACACATATACATGCCGTAACTATGGTAACCACCATATGTAACATGTAGTTAGTTACCATAGTTACGGCATTTATGTGTTGTTTCGTAATGAGGCAGCAATATTTTGAATATCTATATATTATAACACACATACATATTATACCATATGCTATGTATGGTAGTCACTGACCAACCATGTGAATACCAATGATTAGACTGATACTAATGTATACCTACATAATCACTGGATCAGGTCTCAACCCAAGACCATCATAATCATTGGACCAGGTCTCAACTCAAGACCTACATAATCATTCAACCAGGTCTCATCCCAAGACCTTCATAATCATTGGATCAGGTCTCAACCCAATACTTTCATAATCATTGGACCAGGTCTCATCCCAAGACTTTCATAATCATTGGATCAGGTCTCAACCCAGGACCTACATAATCCATTGGATCAGGTCTCAACCCAAGACCTATATAATCATTGGATCAGGTCTCATTCCAAGACCTTCATTCATAATCATTGGATCAGGTCTCAACTCAATGATAATTGAAATCCTTATAGCTGTCCTGTTTGGTTGTATTTATCAGAAATGGTAACTGAAATCCATCAAAGTTATACACATTAGCTTGTTATGATTACTTTAGGTATAAAATTAGACAAATGGGAAAAACCAGGTTAACAAAACTACCCTCTTCAGGATATAAAGAATAACCACATTGTATTGAATGGAAATAACAATTTGTATTAAACATCAATAGTAGCGTACAACTACTACCTTAATGATGATATTTGATATAAGGGCGTGTTCGCATACCTAATATCATATTACACATGTGGGCTTACTATTAATGAGTATCTTTTGATATCATGACATATGTCATAATTAGATATAATTGGCAGGTATGCTCTGGTACATGTAGCTATAGTGTAGGCATGATGAATCCATACAAGTTGTTTGTAGATACCGTAGTAGTTAATCAGTGAGTTATGTGTTGTATAACAGTAACTGTCCATTAGCTAGCTCTTCACAATGATGTGTGTGAGCACTATGCCATATACAATTGTACAAATTCATATCATTCTCTATATACCATTTGTAATTGTGCGTACATAATGTAATTAAACATGTATCGTCATGTGACACCTGGTAGATATTTTGAGAGGTGAGGCAGCTCCTAGTTATTCGCGTTCACTATGACCTGTTCATAACTTTGGTATGGAATGACCATCAATCTTTTACTTCACCAATTATCCTTCCCATTCTTTTTTGTGTATGTCAAATTTCCATCCATTATTCACTTCATTATTGATCGATTCTTTAAAGATGACATATTTACTTGAGTATTGTAAAGTATGTTCACATTCATGATGACCTCAAAATTAACTTTATATGTACTATAGTGTATAGTTTAATGTCATAAAGTTAATACATGATTATACTGTAACTCAATACTTTATATGTACTATAGTGTATAGTTTAATGTCATAAAGTTAATACATGATTATACTGTAACTCAATACTTTATATGTACTATAGTGTATAGTTTAATGTCATAAAGTTAATACATGATTATACTGTAACTCAATACTTTATATGTACTATAGTGTATAGTTTAATGTCATAAAGTTAATACATGATTATACTGTAACTCAATAATGAAGTAATGGATTGAAATTTGACAAACACAAAAAAGAACAGGAAGGATAATTATATCAAAATGGTGATGGTAAAAAGATTGTTGGTGATTCTAAAGTTATGAACATTGTTTCTGAGGTCATAGTGAATGTGAATGATCTTTAGTTATTATTGTATAATATTCCAGCTGAGATAGGAGAGAGGGGAGGCTAGAGCACACATTGGTAAATATTCATGTAATGATGACATAATTGATAATCATTATGTTTACTAAAGTCCATCCAAGCTGAGTTGATCCCCGGAAGTAGTGAGAGGAGTGTGTACAGTAGATCAGTATCTCCAGAATTATAACAGTTATTGAAATAATTCAAATTACACGAGATGCGCACCTGTGGGAGGAACTCAGTGATACCAAAAATGTCAAGATTGGTCTAAATAAACGAAAGTTAATTTGAATTTTCTGAGGATCTTCTCAGGTTGGACAGGCTTTAATTATCACCTTCTTTGTGAAGTTGTATTTATCTAGTTTACTACTGTTCACACATGGTAGTGTGAATTATTATATTGTTCGTGTGCTATACATTCAGCCCAAAGTACATGTACATGTAGTTACAGGCATATTCACCCTTGGTTGCACACATCTTCAGATTGTACTTGTGCAGTTTGACAATAATGTAATCTGCAAAGCCTGAAAAATGTTGTGTGAGCTGTATAGGCAGTTGCCTATACCAATACTCTGCCTATACCAATGCTCTGCCTATATCTTAAATATAGGCACCTATTTAGATCTAAAAGGTAGCAATCCAAATTGTTATGTGTAAGAATTTGATGATCCAACTTCATGTATCTACCTGACCATCATTACTTAATACAATATAACATCTTGATGATGTAACTCAGTAATGAAAACAATGACCCACCTGCCATTCTGTAATCATTACCTTATCTAGTGGTCACATGAATATAACTTCTCTGTAGTTCATAATTGGCAAGGATACAGGTTTAGATTTCATGACATAATACATGTATGTACATAACTGATAGATATACAACATGATTATATATATATATATATATAATGTAACGCTATACACTATACTATAGTATACATGATATTTATAATATGATTTCTGTTATGAATTAATGAACCCCCCTAATTCTTTAATCATTACCTAATCTAGTCTTATTATTTCTCTGTAGTTCATAATTAGTAAGGATGCTTCGATACATTTCATGACATAATACATGTACATGTTTGGACATAACTGATGTGTTATTAATATACAACATGTGACGTTATTATTCATATAATGTAACGCAATACACTACATGTGATACTCATAATATGATTCTCTTATGAATTAATCACCTCCCTAATTCTCTACTCATTACCTAATCTAGTGTAGTATAGTTCATAATTGGTAAGGATGCTTAGATATCAACTAAGAGTGTTCGGTATTGAATGACATAATATGTATGTACATAACTAGTTAGTAATAACCCATGGGACATTACACTATATATAAGTGTATACATGTATATATATATATATATATATATATATATATATATATATATATATATATATATAGTATGATTTCTGTTATGAATTGAGGACATAACTAACATTCCAATTACTGTCACAATAGTTTTTAATTAGTATAATATTTACACTATAAAATTCATTAAATATTTCATATCAGGTCAAGGCCATTTGTAATTTTCTTATTAAGTCTACACGCTGTTTCTATGGTGAAGTTTACATTCTACACATTCCTGACATTAAGTTATCTATTTGTTTATGGAGTCTAGTAGCATTTATCATTATATAATTATATTTATGTATAATATATATTGTGTGTATGCGTGTGCATCTGTATGTATACATGTATGTATACATGTATGTATGTCTGTGTGTGTGTGTGTGTGTGTGTGTGTGTGTGTGTGTGTGTGTGTGTGTGTGTGTGTGTGTGTGTGTGTGTGTGTGTGTATGTATGTATGTGTGTGTGTATGTATGTATGTATGTATGTATGTGTGTATGTATGTATGTATGTTTGTACAGTATTATGTGTGTAATTATGTATATAATTATGTGATACAATGTTCAATAAGTTTCTTTACAAACTAAAAACCACCCACAGACAAGCCACGTTCACAGCAAACAATAGTATATCCCACATCAAAGATAAGACATCAAAAGATAATTCCTTTATCAACATACAGGAAATGTACTTGTTGTGTTAATATCTGTTTGTAGATATAATATACAGAACAAAGTATATATAGTACAACCTTGTGTGTCTGTGTGTGTATGTATGTGTACATGTATGTGTGTGTGTATGTGTCTGTATGTGTCTGTGTCTGTATGTGTGTGTGTGTGTATGTATGTGAATGTATGTGTCTGTGTGTGTATGTATGTGTGTATGTATGTGTGTATGTATGTGTATGTGTCTGTGTCTGTATGTGTGTATGTATGTGTATGTGTCTGTGTATGTATGTATGTATGTATGTGTGTATGTATGTATGTATGTATGTGTGTATGTATGTATGTATGTATGTATGTATGTATGTATGTATGTATGTATGTATGTGTGTATGTGTGTATGTGTATGTCTCTACTCTCTACATATGTGCATGTGTTTGTCATGTATGATTGTAATATCTATCTATAATCTATATAATGTGTGTCTAAAGTTGTTTATTTATATTATTATATAATACTGAAGTCATATCCGTTAATAACAATAAACAGCTTCTATAAACACATACAGTTGTACACACTGGACTTTGTGTATTATACAGTAGTTATCATAATGTGTACTACACAATACATTGTAATTATAGGTTGAGTTAGTTATACATGGACTATATATATAATATATATAATATATAAATTAAATATACCTGTGTGTTTATCATTAAGACATTATGTATATATAATTTGAGTTCATCAAAGCATAGACACAGCTGTTGCTAGTATTTGTGGTTATTTGCTGTTGTATAACGTGTTTACAAACTTAGGATTGGATCTCAGCCATTTAATTTAATTAACGTAGTCAGGTCATACCGTGAATTATGAAAATAAAGTCATAAAAAAATCTTAATTTAGTTTTTCAATCAAGCCTCGTTGATGTTTACTTGTACTGGAGAGGATGTTAGCCTACAGTTATGTGGACTGCCTCAGGGGTTGGCATGTTCTCTCTGTTGTGTTCTATATGAATGCTGTAACCTTTAATCTTTTAAGATTCAGGAAGAGGAAATTAATACTAATTTTGGCTACACGCGTATTTATATTTAGGTGGCAGAAGACAATGCTTGTTCACCATTATTTGAAGCATACTTATGACACATGACTGTTGATTGGTGTTATTGTGTGGTTTGCTATGTTATACGATAATTGTTTTTCTTTTGAAATAATTCTTATAAAGTTATGAATACTTTACAAATAGATATGTTAAACAAGTCATATCTTAAAAACTATATACATTCACCCTCCTCCTCCTCACCTTCTCCTCCTCCACCTCTTCCTCCACCTCCCCCTCTTCCTCATCATCCTCCACTTCCTCCTCTTCATCCTGTTCATCCTCATCATCCCCCCTCTTCCACCTATTCCTCCTTCTTCCCCTCCTCATCCTCCTCCTCCTCCTCCCCCTCTTCCTCCTCCTCCTTCTCCTCCTCCTCATCATCCCCCTCCTCCTCCTCCTCATCCCCCTCCTCCTCATCCTCCCCCTCCTCCTCATCCTCCCCCTCCTCCTCTTCCTCCTTCTCCTCCTCCTTCTCCTCCTCCTCCTCCTTCTCCTCCTCATCTTCTCACTCTCATTAAATACATATTACCCTTCTGTCCTCTTTCTCTTTGTTTAGGTAAGAGAATTAGCTGCCTCAACAGTCAGTGGATTAGTTCGTTGTGGATTTTTATCTCATGACAAAGTCAAGGCTAGTTATTAATATTAATTAACTATTAATTAACTAGTAACTATATTAACTTTGTACCAACAGATATTATTTAGTAAACAGTCTCGTACTAAAATACCAAAAAAACCCAAAGAAGAAACAGACTCGGGCATGCCTGGACAAGAAGGTATAATAGATACTAATGTATATCATGTCAATAGTGGTTTAGATCATGTGATGAAGTGATATAGGTCATGTGATCAAATTATATGCAGTTATACATAGCTTTCATAAATTAAGTTCTGACTAGGCATTTTGTCATGTGATATAGGTCATGTGATCAAATGTTAGTATATATATTTACATTGTAATTGGTTGTCCAGTAAGCATGATAAGGTAAGGGGAATTACCCTGGGGTTTTTTGGTGAGTACTTTACTATAGTTAACAATTTGTGGTAAGATTGGGACATTTATTGTTACCATGACAACCACAACAACTAGCCTAATATAACTATGAAAATAGTAATGATTTTTTGATAGTTTGGAATCTTTTCTGAAATCTTTCTTGCAGGTCATCTTGTACGTCGTCATTGTGGAGTGCTTGGATTAGCAGCATTAGTAGAGGCATGTCCTTATACAGTACCTGAATGGTTACCAGATATTGTGGATGAATTATCCACTCATCTACATGACCCTGCGCCTATACCAGTGAGTACATAGAACCTGATCTCGTTTGAATCACAGGTTTAATTAGGTTTAGTGGAATGAAGTGCTACATGGTTTAGTCATTCATTCAATGTATAACTGATTCAACCTTTTTAGAAGACATTGAACCCTCCATTATCTTGACAGAATGAATCCCATCTTGGTTTGGCCACTCATTCAATGTATGTATGTATGTATACACACCCAAACCCACACATCATTGATATAATTGGAATTCTTTTAGATAAGATATGGTTGCCTAGTGATATGACACATATCCTGTATACACCTGTAAAATATATTCAAGTGTTATTGTTAACCAGTGACATCAATTATACACTATGATGACACACTAAGTAAATCAATTATTGTGTATACATAATTGTGTGTATGTATATGTATGAAACACTCTGTTACTAAGGAGGAAAGTATGGTTTCAAAGTGACGTATGTATGTATGTATGTATGTGTGTATGTATGTATGTATGTATGTATGTATGTATGCATGCATGCATGTATGTATGTATGTATGTATGTATGTGTGTGTGTATGTATTTATGTATGTATGTAGGTATGTGTGTGTGTGTGTGTGTGTGTGTGTGTGTGTGTGTGTGTGTGTGTGTGTGTGTGTGTGTGTGTGTGTGTGTGTGTGTGTGTGTGTGTGTGTGTGTGTGTGTGTGTGTGTGTGTGTGTGTGTGTGTGTGTGTGTGTGTGTGTATGTATGTATGTATGTATGTATGTATGTATGTGTGTATGTATGTGTGTATGTATGTGTGTGTGTATGTATGTATGTATGTATGTATGTACATGTACATGTATGTATGTAT
>OX345643.1:515000-532500 GCA_947044365.1 Petrosia ficiformis
ATAAATATTTCAGTTCATCAAGCTTACATAAATAGACCTGCTGTTCTAAACAATGCTTTGCTCACACACCTTTGTGTGTTCATCTAGTTCTAAATAATGCTTTGCTCACACACCTTTGTGTGTTCATCTAGTTCGCTTTGCTCACACACCTTTGTGTGTTCATCTGTGTTATAGTGTAGAATTTTGATAGATTCACCATTCATGACCAAATGTTCATGACCTCAATTATGAGGTGTTGATGAGGATAGCCTCTCCCATTGTGTGTTGTTAGTTGTTTTCATATTTACTGTGTGGTTGTTATGATTTGTACATCCTCCTGATTCCATTTCGAGATAATGTTTATGGCTGCTTATTTTAATGTTAGTCAACTCACAGGTACATTATGTCACACTTGTATTATCCTCAAACCCACTCTAATTTAGTCAACTCAGATACATCCTGTCACACTTTTATTATCCTCAAACTCATTCTTATCCTCAAACCCACTCTCTAATCCCATTCAGAGCACAGTGAAAAAGACCATGTCGGAGTTTAAAAGGACTCATCATGACAACTGGAGGGAGCATAAACTCAAGTTCACAGAGGACCAGCTGTCTGCTCTGTCAGACCTCTTGGTATCTCCCTCGTATTATGCTTAGAGACCAGATTTTAAGATAAATTATTATTTAATGAACTAGTTTATTTGTTGAGATAATAATATTAATTTCTCAGAGTAACTGTAGATATATTGTTTTGTTGTGAATTTCATGAAAGAATATAACAAAAATGTGCTAATCATAAAAGGGATTAGATAATGTCATTTGTCTGAAACCCTAATTAATTCTAAATTCCTTGCATTCTATTAAAAAATCCCTTTGCCGTATTGATTGACTGGTTAATATTGTAGGTTCATAATTTAAGAACGTAGAGAAGATGTATAATATCAACAGGTGTAGGTGGTAGAGATCAGATGCATAAAATACCAAACATAAAAGCATGAAGAATAATATACAGTGTGTATGTAAAATATACCAGTGATAGAGTGCATAAGAAATAAACTACACAAAAAACATAATAGTGTTTGATACAGTCTGTTCTTATAAAGAGATGTTGCTGTAACGTGACTTGAATGATTTCAGGCTTTGGGAACTTGTTCTGCTTGTGACACTGGAGTTAGATGCTATACGTCTCAAATCCAGTTGACTGTTTCTTGGTGATTGAAACTGAGGCGGAGTGCCAACAGGTGATGATCCCTTTGGAGGTTCTGGCATGGCGAAAAACTTTTCAGAAAATGCCTGTAGCTGTGTAGCTGCTGTAGTCCTTAGAGATGATAATCTTTCATTTTCTTCCTCTAATCGAGTAACTTTTCTTTCAAGAATTTGTCTTTTTTCCATTTCCTATATACAAGAAAGAATGAAACATGGTTAATAGTTTAATATACAGTAAATATATAATATATATAAATGAATCATAATTATATCTATTGATGATAGGATGGGCTTATTCCTCATACCTGTATTAAGTGAGTTTCCATCTGTTTTAGCTTTTGTTCAAGTAATGATAATTTGTCCATAACCAGCTCACTATAAAGAAGAAAGGATTTTAAAGTGATAGATATATTAAACAAAGAAATCCCCTCAAAAGATAATGGTACTGCCTACTGTTTACAAAGGGATGCTAAAATACACTTATACATTATTTATAATGCACACCTGTTCTGAGGAGCTGTTTCTTTTGAAGGAGAGAAGTTTTTCTTGAATGAATTTTCCTGATGGGAGAAAAGAAAGAGATATTAATTATAATATATTATATATAATATATATATAGTTATGAAGATAAATGCAAAAATATAGGCAACTGTTTGTTGCTCTCTGATCAATGCAACATCAAGCTTACCCTGCTCAATTCTCCTTCTGACATGACATCATAATCTACTCCCGAATCTCCTCCTGAACTTTTGCGAGAGATAGGAGATAGAGTGGCAAATGGCGATAGTCTACAGCCATCATCAATGTTTGTTACAGAAAGGTCTTCACTCATCTCTTCACTATAACAGGAGTCTTTTGAATCTCTTCTGATTAAAATTTTCTTTGGATTTTCAAACTTTTCAATTGACATTGCAGAGTATAATTTTATGATTATAACCAAACCACATCAAAATTCAAATTTTGTGTATTCACTGCTCAGAAATTCTCTTTTATACTCGTGGCTTGCAGTAGGAAGTGACTCATACCTTGTGACTTCCTGGAAGATGCAAACAACCACAAATATTCGTGTATTTGTTCTCACCTAATTACTCCAAAGTAGTTTATTTATGTGTTAGTATTTTA
Organism: Petrosia ficiformis; assembly: GCA_947044365.1. Lineage (NCBI taxonomy): Eukaryota > Metazoa > Porifera > Demospongiae > Haplosclerida > Petrosiidae > Petrosia > Petrosia ficiformis. The sequence continues at coordinate 517,310 of OX345643.1, forward strand.
TATATTTAGGGAAAACACTTCAGTTCAAAACAAGTAAAGAGGTTTTGGTTGTACTAACTTTTTGTGATGTAATACATGATTTGTCAATTAACCAATTGTTTTGTGCTTGCTGTATGACAAGTTATGTGTTGTCTTAGTGTGACTATATTGACATCTTTTAGTTATAGTTATAGTATGACTAGTTTCTCAAACTTTTAGTTATTTACAGTTTAATTAATATTAGGCTTACTAAAAGAATTTTAAAATAACTTTAGTTAGTTATAGTTATCGCAGTAGACCTATAATTTAGTTATATTTTAGTCACAATGCCTTACTAAAAGGGTTTTAGTTATAGATATAGTTAACACTAATGTGTATGTCCTCTTTTTCATAGATGTTTGTCATAATAAATACTAGATAGTATATATAATGAATGCTCGAAGTATTGCAAATATTCACTGTAAATCATACCTATTGTTATTATCATTCCCATTCTTTTTTTTGTTATCATGTGTATCAAATTTTAATCCATTGCTTCAATATTTTAATAAAACTATTATGTAATCCAGCATAGTTCTATATATACATCATCATTGCAACCAATTATGACTGTTTTACATTTAGGAGCTGGTATTTAGCAACATCAACATTTTGGGACAGTGTCATTTTGGGAATAGACATTTTGATTGACATAGCTAGTAACCTATCTCATATAAAAACCAGATTCTTCACAATCAATGAATTTTCATAATAACTATGATGATTATAATAATTATAAAATACATCACTTGTACAGAAATTAACGATACACTCAAACACGTATACAAAAACCAAAACCAGCAAGTAATTCGTATTTCACAAAATTGTAACAGTTTGTCTGTTCCAAATAAAGGACATGATTTTTAATATAATGATCAATTAATTAATTATTCATGACTTTTCCTTCGTTGAAGTTCTGAGACTCTTTTATTGAACAATTCATCTTCTTTATCCATTTCAGTTTGTGCCAAAAACTGACACAATAATTTACAATTCAATATTTCAGGACTCATACACAGAAGACCCTGAGGGGAGAGAGAGAGAGAGAGAGAGAGAGAGAGAGAGAGAGAAAGAGAGAGAGAGAGAGAGAGATTAATGTTTTATAATTGAAGTATTAAAAACGTTTTTTACATGTTATGTTTTAAGTAATGAATCACCATCTTTATGGGCCACAGGGCAATCCTTATATATATATATTTATTTATATATTTATTTATATTCTTGTATCACATGCACATTGAATTTGTATATGCAGTTAAAGAAATTGCGTCATTCCGAGGGGCTGAATCATTAATGAATGTGACATGTAATAAAATGAATAACCTATACGAACCAAGGGATACTTTCTTCTCCATATATCCTAATACAATATCCTATAGTCCTTACAATAACAAATTTAATAAATGTACTACATTCCTGATTACAGGATATTATGTCAATACTGAATGCTGTACATGATGCAGTATTTTAAACACATGAGAGGACGCTAAAATTTATCAGTTCTTTATATGGCTATCAGTGGATGTTTCATTTCCCTCAACTAAATTTAGAATAATTATGATGAAAGGTTAGATAATGTTACATGATCACAACAGGAAAATAACATCACGTAACTGTACATGCCTTAACATATGTCATGAACAATATTACATTCTGTTTTTTTCATTCTGTTACATCACCAAACATAGGTCACATGACTATATTATGTACTGGAAACAAGTCACATGACTATATTATGTACTAAAAGTAGGTCACATGACTATATTAACTAATATATTAAAACAGGATGACTATAGTACCAAAAACAGGTCACATGACTAAAAACAGGTCACATGACTAATGTAATTGAAAACAGGGCAAATGACTAATTAATGTATATTGAAAACAGGTCACATGACTAATATATATTGAAAACATGTCACATGACTAATGTATATTGAAAACAGGTCACATGACTAATATATATTGAAAACAGGGCACCTCATGTATATTGAAAACAGGTCACATGACTAATATATATTGAAAACAGGGCACATGACTAATATATATTGAAAACAGGTCACATGACTAATATATATTGAAAACATGTCACATGAATAATATATATCGAAAACAGGGCACATGACTAATATATATTGAAAACAGGTCACATGACTAATATATATTGAAAACATGTCACATGACTAATGTATATTGAAAACAGGGCACATGAATAATATATATCGAAAACAGGGCACATGACTAATATATATTGAAAACAGGTCACATGACTAATATATATTGAAAACATGTCACATGACTAATGTATATTGAAAACAGGACACATGAATAATATATATCGAAAACAGGGCACATGACTAATGTATGTTGAAAACATGTCATATGATGACTACAAATTAACTATTGTATACTACATTGTAACCATATTAAGTAATAATTAATAATTATGTTCAAATTACTTCACAATCTAATTCTTTGATGGGATATATATTATGTGAGCTTTGAGTTACCTCACCATTACATAATTTATCATGTGTGGAATGATAGATGACAAAATAACTTTGAAATATATATGCCATAGTATACCATCTATTGCCATGGTAACATATACTTGTAAAAACTATCCTAGACTTCTATTAAACTTTACACTATACTATATAAACACATCAATTTACACTATTAGTTATAGTCTATTTTCTAGAATTCACACTGCTGTCATAATTGAGTAAGTATACTGTCTCTAGACTTAATTCTTGGGATTATAACATCTCCCACCACTTCAAAGTATTTTAAAGAATAATGAAAACATTTGCACCACCCTACATAAGTATAGTTTCTTTGTGTACACCTATATACCACTTCAAAGTATTTTATATGATTCATAACTAGAAAGGAAGACCTGAAGTATTTATGGGGTATTAGTAGAAGTTAAATCATTCTAGATATTTATAATCTACTGCAAAAATATAGTTGACCAATGAATGAATATTAAGTATACCACCTAAGATCATACAACCACAAATGTGGTTTGAGAAATGACTTTATTTGTACTTAATTGAATTAACCACATCTCAGATGAATTAACCAACTCTGTAATGAATTAACCATGCAACTCTCAGAGGAATTGTTTATCATTGGACACCTCTTGACTAAATTAACCATTTTCATTTGTAGGCTGGGAGTACTAAATGCAAGGTCAAATCCAACCACTCTATATAGAGAATACTAATCCATATACACACCTTGAATTTTGAAACCATGCAGGATCTACTAGTTATCAGCGAGGTGCTCTTAACGAATCACTCAGCCACTGGAGCTGAGGTATAAGAGTACATATTATGAATCCATCAAATCTCTACGAAGTAAAATATCGCTTTGAAGTGAATTGCATATTTGTTTTTCTGTTGAGAGGGATAGTAACATAAACAACCCCTACATGTATAACTGAAAGATAAACAAATGTAAAATATTGTTTACTTTTCTTTTAACAACATCACTAACATCTCATAACAATATCTGTCTAGAGTAACTTGATATGCACAACTAACCATCTCTTTTCAGTTAGGTCATTGCTCAAGGGAACATTCTATTTAGACAGGGAGTATAGTCTTAATGACCTATTACACTAAAAAATGACCATAGTTCTGTCTTTTCAGGATGACTAAATTTCAATAGTAAACAGAGGTCAGCCCACTACTGACCTCTATAATATCATAATACTAAATAATGATCATCATTTTAATAGTCCTGTTCAGTGTGACTTAACTTCATTAGAAAATTGAGTGACTAGACCACTCAGTCACTACTGACCTCTATAATATCATAATACTAAATAATGATCATTATTTTAATAGTCCTGTTCAGTGTGACTTAACTTCAGTAGTAAACAGAGTGACTAGACCACTCAGTCACTACTGACCTCTAATACTAAATAATGATCATCATTTTAATAGTCCTGTTCAGTGTGACTTAACTTCATTACAAAATTGAGTGACTAGACCACTCAGTCACTACTGACCTAATACTAAATAATGATCATCATTTTAATAGTCCTGTTCAGTGTGACTTAACTTTAATAGTAAACAGAGTGACTAGACCATTCATGCAGTCACCACTTGACAGTGACCCCATCATTTCAATAGACGTGTTAATTGTTATTTAATTTTTCATAGTAATTGACTGACTAGACCACTTGTTATTCATGACAAGGAAACTATGTCATTTGATTTTAAGGGAAATATCAAGTTCTTTGAGAGAATCACTAATTAGGATATATTAGTGGATAATTAAATAATTGACAGGAAATACAGCTGAACTCATAAGCATAAAGGAACAGCTGATATAAGCAAGCTCTTGGTCACACAGGAGTTATAGTAAATTATTTGTATGAAAAAAGGTAAAAACCATATCACTTACACTTACTTATAGGACCCACTGACAAATGAGACTTAACACATTGTAATGGTATATCAAAAATTATATTTCAAAAGGGTATATCTTATGTAACAAACCACAGCTTACAGTACGTGGTTAAGATACTAAACCTACTCGATACCTCCCTCTAGTGAACCACACATTACAAAATAGGTTTTTAGATAATTATGTTGACTGTTACACAAGTTGTAAAAATAATCACAACAACTGAATATAAATATAATTACAAATAGAATATTAGTTATATAATTAAATTAGTCTGTGTATGCTTTGTGCAAAAACATTTCACAAGACAAAGAATGGAGATGTAAGTATCCTTGTGAAAGGTGATTGTTATACGACATCCAATAGACCAAATCCCTCCCCTCTCAAAAACAACCAATAATCCATATGTATATATTATTAATACACATGTGTTGCATATAATGTCAGAACTTTACTAATGATGTTATTACACATAGCCTGACATAGCTCTGGTTCAGTGTTATTGATAAGTGTATATGGTGCACCATTGGATCAAAGAGCTTCTTATTTGCCACTGCACAGTTCTCTCTTTGGTGCAGATGGTGCAGTTAATTATGATTATATTGTCACTAACAGCATTAACTCTTTGTTAAGTGGCTCAAGACGTTTTCCCAATGATGCACACACTAACTCTAATTTAGCCCATCCTTCAAAACTTATCAAAAATTCTGCTGTGGTTATACATGTCATTGTATTGTATTGTATATAATGACAGGCTTCTTGTTGCTGTCTGGTCCTGGGGCTTCTGTTAGGAGCATTCCCAGGGCGTGTTGGTATTTTCTCTTCATAATTATAAAGCGTTTGTTGAAGTGTAGTAAACTATTTAATATAAATATTATTTATTATAAATATATATAATTAGCCATAGACAGTATCATGTTTATTAGACATGATAATAACAAGATTATAACTTCCTTCATCTTTAAAATTGTTTAAATATTTAGTACAATACAATATCAGAAAACCAATTCCATTTGCATGAATATGGCTATTTACATAAAATACACAAACACAATTACATTGTTATATATAAAAATATTTGTTAGTATGTTTATATTAATATCCATATTCATATACGGTATGTATAATTGGCCTTTATTGTAAAGTATTTAACATAAACACATATACACACACACGATTATATAATAATATATTATATGATATACATGTGTAGTGGTGTGATGATACTTGGCATGTTGCTCAATGTGATTTGATGAGTGATGGGAATGATACCATCAATGGTTGTGTTATACAAGTGCCACATGTTTGATACTTTATTAATAATGTACGTTAGATAATAATTACTACTATGTATTACAGCAATATCTATTGTTTTAACCATGTATCCATCCATCCATCCATCCATCCATGCATCTATCCATCCATACATCCATCTATGCATTTATCCCTGCATCTACACATCCACGCATTCATCCATCCATCTATCCATCCATCTATCCATCCATCCATCTACATACACATCCATGCATCCATCCATCCATCCGTCCATCCACCCATCTATCCATCCATCCATCCATCCACCCACCCATCTATCCATCCATCCATGCATTCATCCATCCATGCATTCATCCATCCATCCATCCCTCCATCCATCCATCCATCCATCCATCCATCCATCCATCTATCCATCCATCCATCCATCCATCCATGCATTCATCCATCCATCCCTCCATCCATCCATCCCTCCATCCATCCATCAATCCATCCATGCATCCATCCATCCATCCATCCATCCATCCATCCATCCATCCATGCATTCATCCATCCATCCCTCCATCCATCCATCCCTCCATCCCTCCATCCATCCATCCATCCATCCATCCATGCATCCATCCATCCATCCATCCATCCATTGAACTGTGCTGTTTGTGTCTTGATTCAGACAGTAATATAATTATAATTATAATGATATCATATACTATACTAATCTATTTCCTTACTATGCAAATTTCCAACGCTGTTCATGAATCAGACAGTAATATAATTATAATGATATCATATTCTATTTCCCTACTACCAATACTGGTCATGATTCAGACTAATTATAATCAAAATGATATCATATATTATAGTCACTACATCACATCTTTATACTAATTCTAGTGGACAACATACAATAATCTATCAAGACAATAGTCTGTTCATATGACTACCTCACAATTGGATATAATGTACTGTAGCATAACTGTAATGTCAAGGGAGAATGTGCTGATGGTTACCATAGCAACATATACTTGTACTAATACTGACGCTACATGGTAAAAGTGTATGTTACCATGGCAACTATCAGAAGCACAGCTATCCAATATTCTTGCTATGTAATTTTAACATACCGTAGCCACATATACACAAATAAATACCTACACATACATACACATACACATACATACATGTACACATACATACATACATACACATAGATATGTACACATCATACATATGTACACATATATACATGTACACATACATACATACATAAACATACATATGTACACATACATACACATACACATACATACATGTACACATACATACATACATACACACATACACATACACATACACATACATACATGTACACATACATACATGTACACATACATACATACATACACACATACACATACACATACACATACATACATGTACACACACATACATACATGCACACACACTCTGTTTACTAAAAGATAAAAATGAATGTTCAGTTCAAAAGTTCAAAAGGAACAAATAACAAGTTATATGTAGTATTATTATATAAAGTATATATAATTATAATAATATATGCACTATTTCCTGAAATTGTAACAAAGGACAGACATCTTCTGGAGATCAAAGCAATTAGAGGTTATGTCAACACAAATGTGTATTTGAAAATTAACTTCAAAAGCCTCTGTTTCATGAAATGTGTGTAGGTATAAATTCAATTATACTAGGTATATGGAATTACTATTTCATCATATACAGTCATACACACACACACATACACATATATACGTGTATACATACATATATACAAATTTACACAAAGCCATATATACATACATACGTGTACATGTATATATACATACACACACATATATACATATAAACATACATAGGTACATACATACACGTACGCACACATACATACATACACGTACACATATATGCATGTACACACATGCGTACACACTACACACACACATACATACACGTATACATACACAGTTCCATACATACATGTACACACATACATACATACATACACATACATACATGTACACATATACATGTACATGTAAACACATGCGTACACACACACATATATACAAGTATACATACATAGTACATATATACACGTACACACACACATACATACATTGTACATGTACTCATATATACATGTACACACATGCGTCCACACCTGTAAGAAAAGCTGCAGTTCTTTCATTCGTTGCTCAGCAACTGCTCTGATTTGACTTCGTCTGAGAAATATCTTTTTCGGAAGTGGAGGGAAAACTTCCTTCCGGAATGCTTTGTGGAGGGATTGATTAAGAGCATACCATTCACTGTATCTGTACATGATTAAAACATTGGGAAGTTAGTAATCATTAATGTACATTTTGAGTTACATGTATGTAAGAAACACATAATATATGTATATATGTGTATGTATAGTATTATATACTGAGTTGGAGTTATTTAAAATCATTTGTACATACATACATACATATACATACACAAGCATACACAACCATCCACACAGACACATAGACACACACACACACACACACACACAGATATAAACAGAGACACAGACACACAGAGACACATACACACAGACACAGAGATATAAACAAAGACACACACACAGACGCACATAGACACAGAGACACAGACAAACAGAGATATAAACAGACACACAGAGACACAGACACACAGACACGTAGACACACACAGACACACACACACACACACAGAGATACACACACAGACACACACACACACACACACACACACAGACACACACACACGTGCTATGCAGTCAGGAATAAGGACATCTATAGACAAATAAACAAATAAAAAATGACGCTGTATCTTTTGATGTTGTTGTTCCAATTTCCACTGATAATATACAAACAAGACACATATTTATATATACAACAATGATGTAATACTATATACAATGTATATATATACATAAATAGAAATATTTTAATTAAAAGGATGTTAACTATAGCTATTGATATAGTATGAGCAGTATCACATTAGCACACCACACACACACTGAGGACCATATATGGTAATACTATAATGTATCATAGATATAATAGATAGATAGATATATAGATAGATAGATAGATAGATAGATAGATAGATAGATAGATAGATAAATGGTATTTTTTATGTCATAGATACTATTTATCATGTTTTAAAGAAAGTTTATTGAGCATAAAGAGCATGGTAGTATATATTAATCATTATACTATCATGTTCTTAATGGATGCAATTAACTTTCTTTAGGTATTTATTATTGATTGTATCTACAATATTAACATCATTGTTTACATCTCTAAATAGCAGGTTACTTACATTTGTTATTAAACAATCAGTCATATTGATGAGGTCAGTTAATTAATGAAATCATCAATTGTTCATAGTTAATTAACAGTAGTCACAATGACCAGTTCATTTCATTGATGAGTACAACATTACTCAAACTATTAACTTGAGAATGTAAATTATTATCACTTCTCACATAACACCAGCACAATTAGAATAATTAACATCTTATAATTTGTTAAACTCACATGTGCATAATCACACACTAAATAAATGAGAGCATGACTTGGATTTAATACATATATAACACCCAAACTACCATAGTATCAACAAACAAGTATCGATTACATTACTATAATAAGATAGATAGATAGATAGATAGATAGATAGATAGATAGATAGATAGGTAGGTAGGTAGATAGGTAGGTAGGTAGGTACATGTAGGTAGGTAGGTAGTACCTACCTACCTACATGTACCTACCTACCTCTACCTACCTACCCTACCTACGTAGGTAGGGTAGGTAGGTAGGGTAGGTAGGTAGAGGTAGGTAGGTAGGTAGGTAGGTAGGTAGGTAGGTAGGTAGGTAGGTAGGTAGGTAGGTAGGTAGATAGATAGATAGATAGATAGATAGATAGATAGATAGATAGATAGATAGATAGATAGATAGATAGATAGATAGATAGGTAGGTAGGTAGGGTAGGTAGGTAGAGGTAGGTAGGTAGGTAGGTAGGTAGGTAGGTAGGTAGATAGATAGATAGATAGATAGATAGACAGATAGATTAGAGTCAACTGATCTTTGTAATATGATACCTACATAAACTGATTACAAACAATTATATAAACTTTCCCTGGTCTCCCACATGTAAGCATGACTAACACTCCTACTCAATTAACACAATCTATTTGAATTTGCCTACCTCCTATAAATGAAATACTTTGTTTCTCCTTTTTGTATTTCCACTTCATAAACCTAAAAATATAAAAAAATATTTATAATGATATATTTATAATAAGGAGTTCTACATACAATGAATGTTGTCAATGTGATGAATATTACTGATTTGCTTGTCAACACACAAGATCAAATGTGTAATATAATTGTGTGGGAGTCACACTGCGGTGCTCAAAATGGTTTTTGAAAATAAAACAATATTCGACAAACAAGTTGTGAATTTTGTCCGGAAAAGAAAAGCAAGTCTCACAAACCAGCACTGTACTCATTTATGGCTTATGAGACATACAAGTAACCCACTAGGCCGCCATGACTGCTCTTGACTAATACTTAACCTCACTGTGAGGTTGCTGTACTTACTATTGTATTATACTTGTAACTATTTGTCCAGTCAAATGTAGTTTGTCTGGACAAAGATGCGAAATGTCTGGAAAATAGTCAATTGTTGTATGTTATTTCAAGCACTGTACTGTGACAGGTATAATCCCTTCTCAATATTTAATACGATGTTTCAAAAATGTAAAAGTATTTATTTATATTTGAAGCTACAAAACTCACATAATATTTAGTTTCCATGTGTCTTTTGTCAAAGTTAGTAACACAAGCTCTTAAAGGTTGATTAGAAAGATTTTCCAATGAGGAAAGACTGCAATGAAATATGGTATATTATAACTGATTGATAATTTAATAGATCATCGATATTCTTCTATTCATCCATCCGTCCAATTGTCCATTGGTCCATTTATCCAACTGTCCTGCCATCCATTGATCCATCCATTGATCCATCCATCCATCCATCCATCCATCCAACAATTCTTTCATCAGTTCATCCATTTATTCGTGTCTGTCCGTCCGTCCGTCCATCTGTCTGTCCGTCCGTCCGTCTGTCCATCTGTCCGTCCGTCCATCCATCTGTCCATCCATCTGTCCGTCCGTCCATCTGTCTGTCCATCCATATATCCATCCATTTGTCCATCAGTCTGTCAATTGTCCATCTCCACATGTTGGTACTCAAGTATTCAACACAAACTAACGGAGTTTTTTTCTTCATTCTCAATAATTCTTTGTCCACGAGGATCTCTAAATAGTTTTTACCATCATCGCTGTGTAAGAAACCCTGAAGTAAATTTCTCTCCATTTCATAATAAACATACTCCTGAGCCTCGTCAAACATATCTAAAAGAAGAATAAACACACATTAAACAAATATGTAAACAAAAAATCATAGAATATATGAAATATAACAAAAAGCAGAAATAAAGTTAGTCTTGTGTTCACATATCCCTCAGGAATTGGAATAGCTTCAGTTTGCTATAAACTATAACAAAGTTTATATTGATCTCAGCCTCAACTCTGTTCTGGTAATACAAGTCTCGTCCTTTTACTATGCATGGTTTCACAAAGTTCTACACCTCCAACCCACTAATGGCAGTATAATAGTTCAAGTGGACTTTAAAAACCCTACAGAGCCACAAACAGAGACTTACTTTGACCAGGTGACATCTCCATTCTTTCAAATATCCTTGTCTGTATTTCTCTTGATACAGGAATTGGTAGTTCAGCAAAACATCCGATATATTTTAGAACTATAAGAAAATAGAGTTAGTGATGTCCTATTAAGAATATCAAGCCAGTGAAACTGTCGATCAGAAAATATATGAATATACGCTACAAGAATTATGCAAACTACAATAGTTGAAATTAAAGTATTTAAATGACTAGATGAGAAAATAAAGAGAGAGAGAGAGAGAGAGACATGTCTAAAAAAATCTGGACCAGCTGGGGTTTGAACCCAGGACCTCAAGTTCTGATTCAGTGGTAGTCTATCATCTGAGCTACTGCAGCCAGGTGGCATAGCACTTGTGGTAGTAGACTAGTGAAATAGAGAGAGACACACAGCTGAATTTGCCTGACCTAAGTAGTAGACATTGTCTATGAAATGCTCTTACTCAACCTGGCCCCAGTAGCTCAGATGATAGAGTATCTGACTAGCAATCAGAAGGTCCTGGGACCTACTCAAGCTGGTCCAGATTTTTTTCTGAACATGTGTCTCTCTCTTTATTTCATAATGATAATTGAGTGTATATAGTGTACTGGGGTAAGTTTAGAATACTTACTGCATTGTCATAAATGTTTAAGCAATCAATAACTTACTCATGCTCAAAACGTACCCTGGTACACTATATACTGTTAATCATGAGTTTTTCTACATATTTTAACAAATTATGTATATTCGTGGGCTTGATATGTAAGGCCATATAATTATGAAGAAAGTAATTGAAAACTGTTTAAAAGACACCACAAATGTAATAAAATATAACTTCAAAGCATTTTATAAGCTATGAAAAGGAATAACATTACATATTGCATTTGAGAAGACACTTGATAGGAATCGTGGTGATAATCTTTCTTGTGTGAAAATGAGACCAATCAAACAACATTAGAATCATGTTTTAAACGCTCGCTATTCAGCCATTTTGTAGAGGAAGGTATCCACTATTCCTCCAGCTAAATACTAATTACGTTGAGTTGAAACTAATTTATTATAAATTCATAAACATTGCTATAGAAACATGCAGATAAGTTTATTGTGTGCATGTATAGGTAGTTACCCAAGTCAAACTCACTGTCTCAGATGCAGTCCATGTATACAATGTGGTTACCATGGTGATAGAACCCATAGTAGCACACACATGTATTTAAAACTATGAATTTATAATAAGCTCAGCTTCAACTCAACGTGATTCTATGTGAATATTGAGTGATAGACAAGCGACTATTTTCCAGATAACATTTTTGTCATCCTTAAGATCTTTGTTTCTCTTGTTACTTACCAATATGATGAGCAAATAGTTTCATATCTTCACTTCCACCGTCAAAATGTTTGAAATGTTCCACATCTAACCAAAACGCAACCAACTCAACAGCCGATTGATTGACACAATAATTCAAAAACTGAAATAGTTGAAAAAAAATTACAATTAATATAATTATATACGTAATTGAAAGACAGCATTAATTCAAAAACTAAAGTAATTGTAATTGTAAATATTTCAATCATAGTATGATTATAATTAGATTTACTTCAATTAACTATAACTTTTAGTAAATAGATGTACTACATACATGTACATGTATCATACTCATTGTAGTAGATCTATTTATTAACAGTTATAATAACACGTTACTTGGAATACAACATGATGAAATTACAAACAGCATAAATAAGCATAAATCCCTAACTGAGGTGTGTTAATCCTAACTGAGCTGTGTTAATCCTAACTGAGCTGTGTTAATCCTAACTGAGGTGTGTTAATCCTAACTGAGGTGTGTTAATCCTAACTGAGGTGTGTTAATCCTAACTGAGGTGTGTTAATCCTAACTGAGCTGTGTTAATTCAAGATGAGTTAAGGCATCATAAGATTAGTCAACTTTGAAAAGTAATTTACTGAGGTTTCTAATGCTAAGCTTACTAAACAACTTCAAAGTACCATCACAACACTAAGCCTTTCTATAATGTTGCATCACAACCTCATGAATATCATTATGTGGCAGGTTAGAGTAAGGTTAGGTGTGGGTTCTATCAATGAATATCATTATGTGGCAGGTTAAAGTAAGGTTAGGTTTGGGTTTAATCAATAAATATCATTATGTGGCAGGTTAGAGGGTTTGGGGTTTGGATTCAATCAATATCAAAGTACTCCTTAGTCTTTGATGATAACACTCCTATCTTTGTAACTTACCAGTAGAGATCCATTTTCATCAAACAATATTCCCCTTAAAGAAGATAAACTCGTTCTTAGATTAGTCACATTAGAATCATTGAGGTTAGGAGCTGACACAGACGACCTCATTGATCGATGCGGGCTAAAAAAAGGATTGAGTGGATGAGGTTATATAAACTATAGTATGTGTTTTAATGTTATAAGATTAATACATGGATATACAGTAATATAATGTACTATAATGTAATACATGATTACAGTATACTGTAACTCAATAATGAAGCAGTGGATTGTAATTTGACAAGGATAATAACGGTAAAGACTAGAAACTCTTTAAATCCTTCTCAAGTAACAGGGATTTCACATAACAGTGTTCTCACATAACAGGGTTCTCAAATATCACAGTTCTCATATAACAGGGTTCTCACATAACAGTGTTCTTACATAACAGGATTCTCACATATCAGAGTTCTCACATAATAGGGTTCTCACATAACAGTGTTCTCACTTGGTTTTTATAACAGGGTGCTGTACTATTCTATGTTACTAGCGCCCTTTTAAGATGATTAATGTTGCACTCTTTTGAACAAAACATTACTAGCAATGATATAATATCATGTAATTTAAGTAAACCAGTTTTTATACACATGTAACTGTGGATGGGTGTGGACATTGCTGAACATCACTGTAAGAAACCGCAAACAGGGACCACTTTCTTCCACAATATAATTTTGATTACAATCAATCAATCACTCGCTAATCCTCCTTTTTTACAGGTAGTCAGTATCCAGGAAGAGCTTTCGTTAAGCTTCTTAGATACCAAATTCGTTGGCTTCCTGTACGAAACGGCTGAATAGCAAACGAATGTTGTTAAGCATTTCATCAAAATCATTTGCAGGATAGGGTAACTAATAAAAGGAGACATCAAAAGGTACATGTCACTTACCTGTTAGAATAAGCTGTGATGGATCTAGTAAGACTTTCGAGTCGTGGATTTAAATTTGGAGAAATATGAGATGATGCAGTTTTTGATGGAGTAGCAGATGATGACTAAAAGAATAAAAAATAATTAATAAAATGATGAGATGAATTTCCAAGAAGCTCGCTATTATGACGTCATTAAGATCCCAATAAAGAAGTATATTAAGTTTACTCAAGCCTGTGTATTCTGGACACCTTTAGACATGGACTAAAGTGTCCTGATTATTATAGAGGTGTCCTTATTATGCAAGATTGACTTATAAATTGTCAACTATGAATCGATACAAAACTACTTGCAGAGGATGGTTGAGAGAACTTCACCTTCAAAGATTAGATAAAGTCCCTGATTGTAAGTATTATTTAAATTTGTACTTCCAAAATTCTTTTTAAATCTATCACTGTTTGTATTATGAAAGCTAAAATAGCATGCATACGTTCATTGAGGCAGTAAAATTCCATCCATATTCCGGAATGGAGGTGCCTGTATTTT
>OX345643.1:537500-627500 GCA_947044365.1 Petrosia ficiformis
TTTACAACACATTTAAAGGTATTCATTCTTCTTACTCTTGTAAATTCATAAGGTACTTCGTACTTCTGCCTACTTGCAAAAGGACTTGCACCATTTCGTGCCAAAGTCACAGAGCGTCTTTTACTATCACTGATTGGAGAAGAAGGGGGAGGAAGAAAATGTAAATGACTGTATCGATTATCCATGTCTTCTTGAGCCACTTGCGATCCTTTCTGGATCTTTTTGGGCGATTGTATATCAGTGATTTCTCCATCAAGGAACTCCATCGCTATGTCTGGATACACTTGGTTAGTTTGAAAATCGTGGGACACTCTATTGTAAATATTATTATAGCGTAGATTATTTTTATTAGTTTCACATGTGGTACTTCCTCTCAGGATATTAGCTATACAGTAGGCTTACTCGACAATTTTATAATGGCTGCTAAAGTTGACAAAAAGAGGCTGGACTATTATTTGATTTTAGACTTTGAAGCAACTTGTGACAATCACCATCCACCTAAACCTCAAGAGATTATTGAATTTCCAGTGTTAAAAGTCAATGCCCGAACACTGCAAACTGAAAAATACTTCCATACTTATGTACGTCCAACTAGTCACCCTATTCTAACTCCATTCTGTACTGAGCTGACTGGAATTACGCAAGACAAGGTTGATGGGCAGCCGATGTTAGCTGACGTCTTACACGCGTTTCATACTTGGATGGACAGTAATAATCTTTTGGATCCAAATGTATCGTTCTGTTTCGTAACCTGTGGAGACTGGGATCTTAAAACAATGCTACCAGGGCAATGTAGGCACTTTAAAATTCCTATCGAGAAGTATTTCTGTCGCTGGATAAACATTAAAAAGGTTTTTCATGAAGTTACTGGTGTCAAACCACGGGGAATGCCATCCATGTTGGATTACTTTGGGCTACGTTTAGAAGGTAGACATCATAGTGGTATTGATGACAGTAGAAACATAGCAAGAATATTAGCAAAAATTGTTGAGATTCAACCAAACATTCAACCAACGACCATACTAAATTGAAAACTGGTTATGATTACTTAAATATTAATATTTTAAAATATAATATAGCTATTATGTACTTAATATTACCAATGCATATTATTATTTGTATGTTGTTTTGTCTTGCAAAAGAAACGAGTGAGGAGGTCATGCTTGAATTTTTTTTGAAAAACACACTAATAGAAGAAAGTATTTCAAAATACAAAATTACTATTGAGTTACATACTAAACTATATATATACATATTAAAGTTCTAAAACTACAGTAATTTTAAATTATCTATGATTAAAAACTATTTACAATTATTATAATAATAACTGCCATGATTGTTCCAACAACTATTCCAATGATGTTCAGGATCAAACTCAGTCGTACAAAAAAAATGCAACCTTCTTCATTGCCATCATCAAATCGTTTCACTGCCTGAAAAACCATACAATTAATTTCAATGTTGTGAGAATTAAAGATATAATTACCTGTATTGCTAAAATTAGAGCCGGCACTGTAAAAAACAGTGCAGGGAAGAAAATGATGAGAACACCAAAAGTTATGGTGTTCATGAGTGCTACTTGAAACTGGTATCGTGCTTTGAGACGAGGAGTGTTTGCTTGTGTAATCCAAGTGAAAAAGATAGGTTCCCCTTCTTTGGCAAAGCAACCTAAAATAGAGATGAAATATCAGATATGCTGAATAGTTAGTTATCAGTGCTGGTATGTAACAATATAACAAGCCCAAAGGTCAGATTCAATATCAAAACTACTATAATATATCATTATTATATATATATATAGTATTTAGCTACTTACAGTTCATTTTTCAGTATTTTGTTCCTTGATTTATGTAGACGTAGATGTAGACGTAGATGTAGAATCCAGACATAGAATCCAGAAGCAATCAAGTATTTTATAGTCTGTTTTATTGTTTTTTGTTAACTTCCTGTGTATTTTTAATAAATAAATGATAATTTTGTAAGTGTTTAGATAAAACAAATCCGACAAAAGCAACTTGAAATGTGTAACATAAATAATTTACAACTTTTAATTGGTTTCGCAAGATCTTTAAGTAATCATGTACACCCTCATTAGCACTTTCAATTCTATGACGACATTTGGTCATTTCTTTGAGACATACCAAATCCATCATGTACAATACAGTGATTAGTTTATTATTATAGTTTATTATTATTTATTTTATTCATACACATGATGTTTATATTTTTGTTTATATTTTGTTTATATTTGTGTATTTATATGTAATATATATAGTATGCCTATATACAAAATATAGGACCCGAGTTTGTGTCCGAGGATGTGATATAGCCAGAGCCTGCGAGGGCTATATCACATCCGAGGACACAAAACGAGGGTCCTATATGCAGTATATAGGACCCGTTAGAATACTATATACAATATTATTGTATGATGGTGACATCTCCTGCATAGTGTGCACATGGAAGGTCTATATAGAACTCTGATGTCACCATCATACTATATAATTATATATATATATATATAGATATATATTTTTTATATAATTATATTCCTGTTCTTAATATTGTTACGAAAAGAAAAGGCACAGTTTGAAATTGGCAAGTTGTAACACCAAAGGTTCCAGAAGACACTTGCGCTTTGCAGGTTGCTGTAATAATTATTATATTAATTCTATTTGTTTATCATTTTAATAGTTTAATATAATCAATGTTAGATAGTTTATTTTACTGTGATTATTTTCTCATCAAAACTGTAAATCATGCAGACATCACAATAATCACAATATAGATTGTTGTTTGCAAATGGAACTCTAAGACCAAGCCAAGAGCTTCTATCACAGACCTACCTACGTACATAGCAACTTCATGGAGTTCATCAAGTAGATTCCATAATATATATTTTTAATAAACGCACTCTGCATGATGGGTTCAGGCTTTGATATTATTGATGATATTTATTGAGCGGCCAAGAATAGCAGAAGATACAATTTCTAAACAAACTAATGGTACAGGTTCACATTTAAGACAAACAAACAGTAAAATATTGGAACACAAACGCTTATATCAAGTACTGTCAAATACTATAGCTTCTGTGTGAGCCAATTCATCTACAAACGTCCAGACAATTAAGAGGTTTTCTGTACTATATACGTACTTGAAAGAAATGTAAGTGATCATATCTATCTATTACTAATATGTTAATATTTATCTTATTATGTGAATTAAAATATAGTTTTAGGTTTCAAATTAAGTGCCTTCATTTTATAGACTGATGTATTCACTGAATGAAACTCAAGCAGCAAAAAGTGGAAGTGAAACCATTATTCAACAACCATCTACTTCAGCAAAAGATGACTATCTTTCATCACACACTGATGTCACATCTCTCTCACGCTCATCATCTACACTCTCCTCATCCCTTGCACCTTCTTCACCCCTCCACCCTTACCCACCTTCAATGGTTTTTTCAGATTTCGGTTCTTCTCCACCTCAATATTATGAAATTATCAGATCATATTCAGAGCCTACACGTAGACCGCAAATTCAAAGAGTTCCAACAATACGTCCATCTTGTCCTACACAACATCAGAAAGTAAACATATTCACACATTGTGTTCCTATATTACTGTAAACCTTATAGGTCTTGTAGAGAATATTTATACATTACTATTCATAATTAATAATAATCTACATGCTAATTATTTATAATATTTTAGAACAGAGTAGAGACTACTTGTACAACCCAACATCATGAAACAGAACTTGAAATCGATTATCATTTCAATGGCTATTGTATGAAAGAAGTCTCCATCCTTCTATCCATCTTCTGTGTGATTGCTTTTGTCAATCCTTTGGCTCTTTGCTGTACGATACCAGCTTATATTTTATCAAAGAAGGTTAGTATAATGAACAGATGTAGTGTTTGAATGACAAGAACTGTGCATCTAATCACACATAATCACACAAGTAGCATAATACGTAGTTGTTTCTTTTCTATAATAGAACCACTTGCACTTTTATCTCTCAATATAGTCAGCAAAATCTAATGACGAGTCAATTTCAATGGAATATGCCAGAAGAGCACTGTGTTTGAATATCGCATCAGTTCTAAGTCTTTTCATTTTTTATGGAGGCATAGCTGTACTATGTACTCTATTGTAGCTGAGATTCTAACCATGATACAAACTTATAATCATACGTATGATTGTCTTAACATTATAACTGTATATGTCATATTTTGTTTAATAATACTATATGTGTATGTTAATCAATGACTGCATGGAAGGCAGACATTAAAGCCAAGCTATAGAATTTGGCAAATGTTGCTGAGGAATTATTTATACGTACATAATTGATACGATACATTGACACATGCATGTACTTACATAATGTTATTAATGATATTATGTTTACTGGTTCCTTTTTGTAAATAAACTTTTTAAAGAATGATCATGATCCAATAATGCTATACATAATAATAATATTTACAGCATAATTGGGCAAGCCCTATGTTGAATTAGTGGACACAATGAGTGATTTACACAATGGACGAATAAAGTACGTAGTGTAAAGAGTATATTGTACTTAATTAATTAGTTTAAAGATTGAGAGGTTTGAGCCTTATCCAGTGTTTAATTATGACAAGCAGGCATGAGAGAATTAGGAAACTGAAAACGTCAGGTATGTGGCTAGAGATTGAACCCAGGACCTTCTGATATCTAGTCAGACACTCTTACCATCTGAACCACCGGACTACTTGATGGCAGAGGAGTTTACAATTTTACTAATTCCAAAGCTAGCTTCAAAACTACCTGACAGGTGGAACCAAAGCTCTCTTTCCAGTCTCTTCTATAGTCTGCTTGGGGGATAAATTTTGAGCGCAAATTAGCATATAGATAAGTACATAAAACATGATGTGCACAATAATATCTAAAATCATATAACCACAACCACTATATACCATCACAATATACCATCACAATTTACATCATAAATTATTCATAATTTTCAAAACTCTCTATTTCCAGAGAACATTTGCATTGTTCCTGCTAGTTTTGTGGAAGATTGCTGTAAGTTATACATATATATATATATTATATAGAACTTATTATATATAATTATATATAATTATATATATAGTTTATATAATTAATAATATTCATATCTGTTCTATGACAAATCACATGATTTATTGTGGGTGGGTTATCATTAATTTAAGGTCACTAAGGTCATCTTTAAAGAAGATTATAAGAATGTCAACTGGTGAGTTTGTTGAGCTATCTAAAAGATTAAAAATGTGTTAATTCTATATAATAGAAAAAGTTATAATTATAAATATATATATTATAATGTATTCATTAGAAAACACATTGAAAACACTATTTTTAGTAGTAGCATTCATTAGTTAGTATTCTTTGAGTATGAGTGATATTTAGCATATAATTTGTGTTGTATCATGAGGTAGCTTGATTAGATTATGTTTTAAAGCATTATTCAAGTTTCAATGCTCAGACACCAGCCACACCTCAATGTAAGGTTTCAATGGCCTCAATATGTTTTGTGAAGGTTTGGATGTTATAATGTATTCATCAGTATTATAGTTATACATATGAGGTAAAAATAGAACATCTTGTCCCTATACCAGAGCTAGACGGTATAGGTTGTGGATAGGTTGTGGTTATGTTACTATTTATAGTAACATTGTCTATTATTAGTACAGTCCATGGGTTGAAAGCGTGGTGAGTATGAATATAATTATAATGCCACTAATTAAGTTTTATCCCACACAATAATAACAGCTTATAAAGATACGCTAGTTTGATTAACTACACTCTTTTCTTTATAGAAAAAGCTCCAACCTATCCACCGGTAAGTACATTTGATATTATATCTGATAATGGAAATACATATATCCACACACACACACACACTCACTCATTATTATATCTATTTTTGGTATAATTCTATCACATGTTTTAAAAACAGCCAGGTATGTTTCCTATAGTACCATGTATGTGTAATTTACATTACAATATTTTACTAACTAGGTTATCAACCAGCGCCACCACAGTATCAAACTACTGGTCCATCTTCCCAGGTAGTATAATAGTATACAATATTAATATATTCATGTTTCCTACAGGTGTACTTGTCAAAACTGATTATGTTAATTACCAGTATTACTAGTATCTATTACTTGTATTATATATACTATATCAATATTACATATTACCAGTACAATCATGTACAGTAATGTATAGTGATGTACAGTAATGCACAGTGATATACAGTGATGTATATTGATGTATAGTAATATATTGTAATGTACAGTAATGTATAGTAATGTGTATAGCAATGTACAGTACTGTACAGTAATGTATAGTAATGTACAGTAATGCATAGTGATGTATAGTGATGTACACTAATGTATTGTAATGTACAGTAACATAGTACTGTACAATAATGTACACTAATGTACAGTGATATACACTAACGTATTGTAATGTACAGTAACATAATAATGTACAGTAATAATAGATGATTCTGGTGGTAATATTGTAATGTAGTAATGTATTGTAATATACAGTAATGTAGTAATGTAATAGATAATATACATGTATTATATATTATTTAGACTACAGTGGTATTGACGGCACCACAAACTACCACTGTTGTGTATGAGCGACGATATGGGAGTGGAGACCATTTTCTTTTGCTGTCAATCATCATAAGTATATGGTGTTGTGTGTGCTTTTCTTGGTGGACTCTTTGCTGCACTATACCAGCCATATTTTATGCTATTAATGTAAGTCTAACTTATTCATCACAATGCTTAATAGTGTGTTGTGACTATTTCAGGCTCAAGAAGCTGAAGCAAGAGGTGACTATGAAGGAATGCAGAAGAACCGACAACTTGCTCTGATACTAGATATCGCTGGAGTCATTGTTGGGGGTGTTACTTTTGTCGTTATTGTTATTGCGTTATCAGTACAAGAAGCTTGATTAGACTCAAATTTGTTAAACAGACTTAAATCATGTATATACATGATGACTTGAATAATAATTAATTACTTTACTTGTGATTTTATTTGTATTTATTAGGGCTGGTAAAATGGCTGAGGTTCTGACTTAAAGTCGATTGATAATCGATTAAAATCAGCAGAAGTAATTAGGCCAGTTAAGTCAATTAATACAGGAAACTCCTCCCATTTGATGATCAAAAAGGCTTCCCATCACTTCCATTATTTGCTGTCACATGCTTGAAAAGTATGTCTTCTGCAATAATTAGGATAATTGATATTACAGACTTATAATCGATAATCAGAAGAATTTTCAATATCGATTGATTAATTGATTAATCGTCCCAGCCCTAGTCAAGTTACCTTGGTCTTGATGTATTGAGTTCAGTCTAGATCATATTAAAGTGGGCGGTAATACCAGACTAAGCAGGAGGCTACAAAAGCACTTATACTTGTCCATACCTTGAGTATCGTTTACACTTGCACATGTCTACACTCTGCAATATGTATATTGTAATGACACCAAATGGTACCATAATCGAGTCTGGCAGCACTGCCCCTAAAAAAATATTCTGCAACCTTCCACCATTGAGCCATGCATGTGCGTATTATAGGAAAATATTGTGATATGATGACCTGTAGGCTATATAATATTATGTTATGATCCAATAAGTAAGACTGTAAAAACATTTATTTAAACAGGATGTATTTCGTTCATCTAAATATAATCGTCAGATTGCTAAACATACACACACACATACAACATACATATGTATATATTATATATATCATTGAAAGTAAAAGAAGTAGAATTTCAATGTTTGTGGCAGACAAAGCTGAAAACTGAAATGTACGATACCCCAACGAGAATCCTACAAATAACTATTGACTTTACAATGTCATTATATTTTTAACTGATTTGAAATATAGTTATTTGTAGGATTGTTTGTGACATGGGTCGCCATTGGTGAGTCTTGACAGCTAAAATGATATGCTAAATTAGAATAATAAGACCCACAAAAAATCCAAAGATGTTGAAGACAAATGCAGTTTGACGATTCTTCATCATGGATTCCTTTTCACCTCGAACTTCATCATCTTGAGCCTATAAAGTGTTGCATGTTGTCAATTATTTGTACATGCATTCATACATATATTCAGTGAAGTCAAGTCCAAGAGACTTTCTCACTTAAACATTAAAGTTAAAATAGGAATATAGTTTTCACCTTCTTGAGTATAGTAACTAACTACATCAATAAATACTTACACAAGGTTTACTGCACAAGTCTTATGCAAAGTGTTATTATGATATGCAGGTATGAGAGAATTAGAAACAAAAGAAAACTGAAAAATCAGGAATCCATCGAGGGATTGAACCTGGGACCTTCTGATATCTACCTACCTTTACTGCATAAACCATAGCCGGAATAGTACAGCAAAGTGCATACCAGGAACAACAGAGAAAACAAATGTTTGTAAAGACAACAGAAAGAATGTAGAAATGATCTCCTGGACTTCTGTACTGGACATAAACAGGTTGAGTGGGCTGGACATTAATGACAACAGGATTTTCTTGCATCTACATTGATGACAAATAATTATTATACATTTTATGCTGACTAGTTATTAATCATTAGAGTGTAGGCTATAATATTATATATATATATATATATTATAATTAAATGGTTTCAATAGAATATTGTTAAATGTAAGGAGCCCACATGAGACATAGTCAATGATGAGAGCTGACCAGGAATTGAACTTTGTGATATCTACTCAAACATTCTTATCATCTGAGCCACCTAATCCCACTACTCTAGCTTCAAACCCAGCTGTTTATAACTCTCTCATATAATGACACATTGATATTGTTGTATTAAAAATCATACATGAAACATGCTGAAAATACATACACAAAATAACTGTAGCTACTAAACACATGACATGAATTATATCAAATCATGGAGGACTAATTTAGTTGGATAACAAAAAAATACACAAAAAAACAATAGACAAAATGGTTAAAGTAAGACCCGTAATAAATCCAACAACGTTGAGACAGCATGCTATTTTATGATTTTTCATCATGGATTCCCTATCACCTCGAACTTCAGCATCACGAGCCTACATTGATAAAGTGTTGCATATTGTGAATTATTTGTACATGCATTGGTACATATATAGTTACCTTCTTGACTAATCAATAGTAAAATATACAGGTATTATATTATTATAACATGGTATGATCTTTGATAATAGCTGACGTTGATGTAAGCACCCAAAATAAAGTGCATTGTATGTGGCTATTTCATTTCACTAGTAACTAACTACATATACATTTTGGACACAAGGTTTACTGCATATGGCTAATGCAGGGCATTAATATGATATGCTGGCATGGAACAAAGGAAAACTGAAAAGTCAGGAATCCAACTAGGGATTGAACCTGGGACTTTCTAATATCTACTTACCTCTATTGCATAACAAATAGCCGGAATAGTACTGAAAAGTGCACACCACAAACCAAACAACAAGCAAACAATTGAAAAGGCAACAGAAAGGGTGAGGAAATGATCTTCTGGATTTCTGTTTTGGAAATGAACTGTTTGAGATTCAGAGGGCTGGACTGTAATGACTCCAGAATTTCCTTGCATCTACAAGTATACATAATAATTATAATTATACATACTGACTGCATGGTCATGAGTCATTAGTATTCCTGTATATCAAAAAAAAAACAAAATGTTGTACTGGAAATGCATGTACTACTGTTGTTAACCTGGTACTGAAGCTTTATGTACAAATGTCATGAATTATTATTATTATACCAATTCTACTGGTACCTGCCTGAATAAGACATCATGAAAAATGTATCTCATGATTAATCTTGGTTTCATGGATTCATGCATGCAGGAAGCTACAATAGCACTTATACGTACATATCCCTCAGTACCTCAAGTATCATGCATTTACACTTGCACATGTCTGCAATAAAAAGGTCGCCATATACTGTAATGACACCAAATATGTTGCATTCACTATAGCAAATGTGACTGCTTGTGTAAGCTATAATATATATATATATATATATATATATATATAATATAATAAAATGGTTTCAATAGAATATTTTTAAACGTAAGGAGCCCACATGAGACATAGTCAATGAAGACCTGGAATTGAACTTTGTGATATCTACTCAAACATTCTTACCATCTGAGCCACCTAATCCCACTACTCTAGCTTCAAACCCAGCTGTTTATAACTCTCTCATATAATGACACACTGATATTGTTGTATTAAAAGTCGTACATGAAAATTGCATACACAAAATAACTGTAGCTACTAAACACATGACATGAATTATATCAAATCATGGAGTTAAATTATTAGGATGACAAATAAGTACCCAAAAAAACGATAGACAAAATGGTTAAAATAAGACCCACACAAAATCCAACAGTGTTGAGACCGCCTGCGATTTCATGATTATTGCTCATGGATTCCCTATCACCTCGAACTTCAGCATGACGAGCCTACATTGATAAAGTGTTGCATATTGTCAATTATTTGTACATGCATTCATTCACCTTCTTGACTAATCAATAGTAAAATATACAGGTATTATATTATTATAACATGGTATGATCTTTGATAATAGCTGACGTTGATGTAAGCATCACTAAATAGAATGCATTGTATGTGGCCGTTTGTTTAAAATTATTTGTATTTAAACAAACACATTCACTAGTAACTAACTACATCTACATTTTGGACACAAGTTTTACTGCATAACAAGGTGTTATGATGATATTCAAGAGAATTAGAAACATAAAAAGTCAGGAATCAAACTAGGGATCGAACCTGGGACCTTCTGATATCTACTTACCTTTATTGCATAACAAATAGCCGGAATAGTACAGCCAAGTGCACACCACGAACAAAACAAAAAGCAAACAACTGACAAGACAACAGAAAGGGTGAGGAAATGATCTCCCATTTCTCTGTTCTGGACATAAACTGTTTCAGAGGGCTGGACTGTAATGACTCCAGAATTTCCTTGCATCTACAAGTATACATAATAATATAAAAGAGTAATTTTATTGAGCCTTAATAACACGGTAGAGTTTTTTTAATTATCAATAACAATAATAAAATTATTATTAATAAAAACTGAACGTTTCAACCCGAAGGCCTATACTGCTGAAGAAGACCTTCCATGACTGAAAGTTGAAGTTCATACTCCATTTGCTGCATTCAGTTGCGATCATTTTACATGCATATAATTATAATTGTCACTAAACCTGAATTGGGGTGTAGGTAGAAGCAAATGCACCTGGTTGTCCAACCTCATAGCTCTGGGTATTTGGGTTATACAAAGGAGGTTCAGTATCTGTGTAAAGGAACACCAGCAAAGAGTCTACAACAACAATAACAAGAACAAACAAACAAATTTTATATATATATTATAAGGTTTTTTATATATATCATATATATTATAAGCTTTATTATATAGTTTACTAACCATTAGACATCTTGCATGGGCTGGACCTGTTGTGTTAAATGTAAGGAGCCCACATGAGACGTAGTCAATGATGAGATCTGACCAGGAATTGAACCTTGTGATATCTACTCAAACATTCTTATCATCTGAGCCACCTAATCCCACTACTCTAGCTTCAAACCCAGCTGTTAACTCTCTCATATAATGACACACTGATATTGTTGTATTAAAAGTCGTACATGAAACATGCTGAAAATACATACACAAAATAACTGTAGCTACTAAACACATGACATGAATTATATCAAATCATAGAGAGTTAAATTATTGGGCAGGCAAAATAATAGCCAAAAAAGAAATGATAGACAAAATGGTTAAAATAAGACCCACAATAAATCCAACAGCATTGAGACAGAATGCCATTTCATGATTTTTCCTCATGGATTCTCTATCACCTCGAACTTCAGCATCACGAGCCTACATTGATAAAGTGTTGCATATTGTCAATTATTTGTACTTGCATTGGTACATATATATTTACCTTCTTGACTAATCAACAGTAAAATATACAGGTATTATATTATTATAACATGGTATGATCTTTGATAATAGCTGACGTTGATGTAAGCATTTCTAAATAAAATGCGTTGTATGTGGCCGTTTGGTTTAAAATTATTTGTATTTAAACAAACACATTTCACTAGTAACTAACTACATCTACAATGTGGACACAAGGTTTACTGCATATGGCTAATGCAGGGCATTAATATGATTTACAGGCATGAGAGAATTAGAAACAAAGGAAAATTTAAAAGTCAGGAATCCAACTAGGGATTGAACCTGGGACCTTCTGATATCTACTTACCTCTATTGCATAACAAATAGCCGGAATAGTACAGCAAAGTGCACACCACGAACCAAACAAAAAGCAAACAATTGACAAGACAACAGAAAGGATGAGGTAATGATCTTCTGGATTTCTGTTCTGCACATAAACTGTTTCAGAGGGCTGGACTGTAATGACTCCAGAATTTCCTTGCATCTACAAGTATACATAATTATTATAATTACACACATACTGACTGCATGGTCATGAGTCATTAGTATTTCTGTATATCAAAAAAAACAAAATGTTGTACTGGAAATGCATGTACTACTGTTGTTAACCTGGTACTGAGGCTTTATATACAAATGTCATGAATTATTATTATTATACCAATTCTACTGGTACCTGCCTGAATAAGACATCATGTCTTGTAGCAACTTGTACCGATGCAATCTTAAGATAAGTATCAAAGTAACAGTCTCCCTTAAAATCGATTAATAATCCGAACCCTAAAAATTATTATATCAATTTTGTATATATGGAGACTGTTTACTTATTATAACAACTCTGAGATATATTTGTGCATCTAACATGATTGTTCTGTCAACATCATGTATGCACTCATAACAACCTACAAGACTTACTATTCCTTGCAAATAATAATCATTGTTGGGTGAGCCTGACCTGCTGACAGTGGTCATAAATATGTTCAGATAATGTTTGAGTATATGGCTAATTAGAACATGTGATATTACGTATAACACATACATTATAAATATATATACATGGCAAAATAACATTGTTAAAGTAACTAAGTTAGTACATTTGCAAGGAATATTGGAAATTGTAATTTAATTGGTCGTGTAGGTTATTATGGATAAGCATGTGATTATAATCCAATATTTGTAATTTGAATTTCCTTATCATGTCTATTAGATGTACAAAACATATTTTAATTTAATCATTGTAGGTTTCTAAACCTGATTATAGTTGTTACATATATCTTTTATGTATTTTAAATTTTTAATATAATTAGTACAAAGTAGCTATGACGTTAGATGTATGTATCTTGAATAAACAACTAATTGTTAATTCCTTGCAACTATACTAACTAATACATTTGTTATTTTAACAATTCTATTTTTGCAGTGTACAGAGCTATTTCAGGACCAACTCCTTGGTGTCCCAATTATTTATGCAGTGTAGCATTTAGGATTTAAGTCTTGATGTTATTATATCACTAATGGTTTCTAGGTTGCTGTCAGCACAAGTTACTTTAGCCATTATAATGAATGAGTACTAGTGGAGATGTTGTTTATTACAAAGTCGTGTGCACAGCAGTTACAACGTAATGAGTTTTGATGGTAAAGTTGAAACTGATGAATTCCATGACTGAAAGTTGAAGTTCATACTCCATTTGCTGCATTCAGTTGTGATCGTTTTACATGCATGTAATTATAATTGTCACTAAACCTGAATTGGGGTGTAGGTAGGAGGAACAAATGCACCTGGTGGTCCAACTTCATAGCTCTGGGTATTTGGGTTATACAAAGGAGGTGCAGTAGGGTTATACAAAGGAGGTTCGGTATCTGTGTAAAAGAAAAGCAGCAAAAAGTCCACAACAACAATAACAAAAAGAAACAAACAAATTATATATATATATATATATATATATATTATAAGTTTACTAACCAATAGACATCTTGAGCTGGACTTTCTGTTGTCTGGATTCTGCCTGAAATACCGTAATTCACGCGAAGTCTAAATTTAGGAAAAATATGTACTCCCACCTAAAAATTATTATGTCTATAATTATTGGCAAAAAAGTATCAGTCTTGGTTCCATGGATTCAAGCAGGAGACTACAATAACACTTATACGTACATATCCCCCAATACCTCAAGTATCATGCATTTACACTTGCACATGTCTGCAATAAAAAGGTCGCATATACTGTAATATGATGGTACCATAAATATGTTGCATACACTATAGAAAATGTGACTGCTTGTGTAGGCTATAATATTATATATATATATATATATATATATATATTGTAATAAAATGGTTTCAATAGAATAGTAAGGAGCCCACATGAGACATAGTCAATGACGAGCAGGAATTGAACTTTGTGATATCTAATCAAACATTCTTACCATCTGAGTCACCTAATCCCACCAATCTAGCTTCAAACCCAGCTGTTTATAACTCTCATATAATGACACATTGTATTAAAAATCGTATTACATGAAACATGCTGAAAATACATACACAAAATAACTGTTGCTACTAAACACATGACATGAATTATATCAAATCATTATGATGATAACAAGAAAAAAGATAGACAAAAAGGTTAAAGTAAGACCCGAAATAAATCCAACAATGTTGAGACAGACTGCCGTTTCATGATTTTTCCTCATGGATTCCCTATCACCTCGAACTTCAGCATCACGAGCCTACATTGATAAAGTGTTACATATTGCCAGTTATTTGTACATGCATTGGTACATATATTCACCTTCTTGACTAACCAACAGTAAAATATACAGGTATTATATTATTATAACATGGTATGATCTTTGATAATAGCTGACATTGATGTAAGCATCTCTAAATAAAATGCATTGTATGTGGCCATTTGTTTTAAAATTATTTGTATTTAAACAAACACATTTCACTAGTAACTAACTACATCTACATTTTGGACACAAGGTTTACTGCATATGGCTTATGCTAGGCATTAATATGATATGCAGGTATGAGAGAATTAGAAGCAAAGGAAAATTTAAAAGTCAGGAATCCAACTAGGGATTGAACCTGGGACCTTCGTGAGTCATTAGTATTTCTGTATATCAAAAAAAAACAAAATGTTGTACTGGAAATGCATGTACTACTGTTGTTAACCTGGTACTGAAGCTTTATGTACAAATGTCATGAATTATTATTATTATACCAATTCTACTGGTACCTGCCTGAATAAGACATATCATGTCTTGTAGCAACTTGTACCGATGCAATCTTAAGATAAGTATCAAAGTAACAGTCTCCCTTAATACAATACTGATATAATAATTAGGGTTAGGGATCAGCTGAGATTCTGAAATTAATTATTACTAACTTCAAATTGATTGATAGTCGATTAAAATCACTGGGTATATGGCTAATTAGTACATTTGCAAGGAATATTGGAAATTGTAATTTAAATGGTTGTGTAGGTTGTTATGGATAAGCATGTGATTATAATCCAATTTCCTTATCATGTCTATTAGATGTACAAAAATATTAATTTAATCTAATCATTGTAGGTTTCTAAACCTGATTATAGTTGTTACATATATCTTTTATGTATTTTAATATAATTTGTACAAAGTAGCTATGGTGTTAGATGTATGTATCCTGAATAAACAACTAATTGTTAATTCCTTGCAACTATACTAACTAATACATTTGTTATTTTAACAATTCTATTTTTGCAGTGTACAGAGCTATTTCAGGACCAACTCCTTGGTGTCCAAATTATTTATGCAGTGTAGCATTTAGGATTTAAGTTATTATATCGCTAATGGTTTCTAGGTTGCTGTCAGCACAAGTTACATTAGCCATTATAATGAATGAATTATCTAGTAGCAGTGAAGATTTTGTTTATTACAAAGTTGTGTGCACAGCAATTACTACGTAATAATATTCATGAGTTTTGATGATAAAGTTGAAACTGATGAATTCCATGACTGAAAGTTGAAGTTCATACTCCATTTGCTGCATTCAGTTGTGATCATTTTACATGCATATAATTATAATTGTCACTAAACCTGAATTGGGATGTAGGTAGGAGGAACAAATGCACCTGGTGGTCCAACTTCATAGCTCTGGGTATTTGGGTTATACAAAGTAGGTGCAGTATTTGGGTTATACAGAGGAGGTTCAGTATTTGGGTTATACAGAGGAGGTTCAGTATTTGGGTTATACAAAGGTGTTTTGGTATCTGTGTAAAAGAAAACCAGCAAAAAGTCCACAACAATAACAAGAACAAAAAACAAATTTTATATATATATTATAAGCTTATTATATATATATATATATATATATATATATTATAAGCTTTATTAGTTTACTAACCAATAGACATCTTGGGCTGGACCTGTTGTTCTACTGGTCTGGATTCTGGAAAGTAATTTGTGAAATATTTGTACAGCCACCTACAAATATTATGTCTAATAATTTTAATATTGGAAAAAAAGTATCTCATGATTAGTCTTGGTTTCATGGATTCAAGCAGGAAGCTACAATAGCACTTATACGTACTTATCCCTCCATACCTCAAGTATCATGCATTTACACTTGCACATGTCTGCAATAAAAGGGTCACATATACTGTAATGACTGACACCAAGATGGCACCATAAAAATGTTGCATACACTATAGAAGATGTGACTGCTTGTGTAGGCTATAATATTATATATATATATATATATATATATATATATAATAATAATAATAATAATAATAAAATGGTTTCAATAGAATATTGTTGAATGTAAGGAGCAGGAATTGAACTTTGTGATATCTAATTACCATCTGAGCCACCTAATCCCACTACTCTAGCTTCAAACCCAGCTGTTTATAACTCTCTCATATAATGACACACTGATATTGTTGTATTAAAAATTGTATTACATGAAACATGCTGAAAATACATACACAAAATAATTGTAGCTACTAAACACATGACATGAATTATATCAAATCATGGAGATTTAAATACTCCATTCAGTGATAGGATGTAGCAAATGATAGACAAAATGGTTAAAGTAAGACCCGTAATAAATCCAACAACATTGAGACAGGCTGCCTTTTCAAGATTTTTCCTCATGGATTCCCTATTACCTCGAACTTCAGCATGACGAGCCTACATTGATAAAGTGTTGCATATTGTCAATTATTTGTACATGCATTGGTACATATATATTTACCTTCTTGACTAATCAATAGTAAAATATACAGGTATTATATTATTATAACATGGTATGATCTTTGATAATAGCTGACGTTGATGTAAGCATCTCTAAATAAAATGCATTGCATGTGGCCATTTGTTTTAAAATTATTTGTATTTAAACAAACACATTTCATTCACTAGTAACTAACTACATCTACATTTTGGACACAAGTTTTACTGCATATGGCTAATGCAGGGCATTAATATGATATGCAGGTATGAGATAATTAGAAACAAAGGAAAATTGAAAAGTCAGGAATCCAACTAGGGATTGAACCTGGGACCTTCTGATATCTACTTACCTCTATTGCATAATAAATAGCCGGAACAGTACACCAAAGTACACACCACGAACAAAACAAACAGCAAACAATTGACAAGACAACAGAAAGGATGAGGCAATGATCTTCTGGATTTCTGTTCTGGACATAAACTGTTTCAGAGGGCTGGACTGTAATGACTCCAGAATTTCCTTGCATCTACAAGTATACATAACTACTATAATTACACACATACTGACTGCATGGTCATGAGTCATTAGTATTCCTGTATATCAAAAAAAAAAATGTTGTACT
Organism: Petrosia ficiformis; assembly: GCA_947044365.1. Taxonomy (NCBI): domain Eukaryota; kingdom Metazoa; phylum Porifera; class Demospongiae; order Haplosclerida; family Petrosiidae; genus Petrosia; species Petrosia ficiformis. The sequence continues at coordinate 555,424 of OX345643.1, forward strand.
GGAAATGCATGTACTACTGTTGTTAACCTGGTACTGAAGCTTTATGTACAAATGTCATGAATTATTATTATTATACCAATTCTACTTGTACCTGCCTGAATGAGACACATCACGTCTTGTAGCAACTTGTACCGATTGCAATCTATCAAAGTCTCCTTATATACAATACTGATATAATAATTAGGGTTAGAAATCAGCTTAGATTCTGAAATTGATTATTACTAACTTCAAATTGATTGATAGTCGATTAAAATCACTGGATGTAATTAGGCCAATTAAGTCAATTAATGCAGGAAACTGGCTTCCTGTGACCTCTTTATTGTACAGTATTTGCTGTGTAGCTGGAAACGTATGCCTTTTAGAATAATTAGCATAGTCGATATCACAGACTTACAGAAGAACTTTCAATACCAATTGATTAATTGAATAATCGATTAATAATTCCAACCCTAAAAATTATTATATCAATTTTGTATATATGGAGATTGTTACTTATTATAACAACTCTGACAAATATTTGTGCATCTAACATGATTAGCAATCATAACAACCTACAAGACTTACTATTCCTCGCAAATGATAATCATTGTTGGGTGAGCCTGACCTGCTGACAGTGGTACCGGTCACAAATATGTTCAGATAATGTTTGAGTATATGGCTAATTAGAACATGTGATATTACGTATAACACATACATTATATATATACATGGCAAAATAACATTGTTAAAGTAACTAAGTTAGTACATTTGCAAGGAATATTGGAAATTGTAATTTAATTGGTCGTGTAGGTTGTTATGGATACGATGAATTTCCTTATCATGTCTATTAGATGTACAAAAAATATTTTAATTTAATCATTGTAGGTTTCTAAACCTGATTATAGTTGTTACATATATCTTTTATGTATTTAAAATTTTTAATATAATTTGTACAAAGTAGCTATGGCGTTAGATGTATGTAACTTGAATAAACAACTAATTGTTAATCCTTGCAACTATACTAACCAATACATTTGTTATTTTAACAATTCTATTTTGCAGTGTAGAGAGCTATTTCAGGACCAACTCCTTGGTGTCCAAATTATTTATGCAGTGTAGCATTTAGGATTTAAGTCTTGATGTTATTATATTGCTAATGGTTTCTAGGTTGCTGTCAGCACAAGTTACTTTAGCCATTATAATGAATGAACTATCTAGTACTAGTGAAGATTTTGTTTATTACAAAGTCGTGTGCACAGCAATTACTACGTAATAATATTCATGAGTTTTGATGGTAAAGTTGAAACTGATGAATTCCATGACTGAAAGTTGAAGTTCATACTCCATTTGCTGCATTCAGTTGTGATTACTTCAAATGCATATATATAATTATAACTGACTAAACCTGAATTGAGGTGTAGGTAGGAGAAGCAAATGCACCTGGTAGTCCAACCTCATAGCTCTGGGTATTTGGGTTATACAAAGGAGGTTCAGTATCTGTGTAAAGGAACACCAGCAAAGAGTCTACAACAACAATAACAAGAACAAACAAATTTTGGGTTTTTTTATATAAAAATTGTGTATTAGTTTACTAACCATTAGACATCTTGAGCTGGACCTGTTGTTGTATTGGTCTGGATTCTGGAAAGGAAGTCTAAATTAGTGTGTACTGCCACCTACAAATATTATGTCTAATAATTTTAATATTGGAAAAAAAGTGATAAGTCTTGGTTTCATGGATTCAAGCAGGGGCTACAATAGCAGTTATATGTACATATCCCTCAATACCTCAAGTATTATGCATTTACACTTGCACATGTCTGCAATAAAAAGGTCACATATACTGTAATATGATGGTACCATAAATATGTTGCATATGCTATAGAAAATGTGACTGCTTGTGTAGGCTATAATATTAAATATATATATATATATAATTATATCTTAATAAAATGGTTTCAATAGAATATTGTTGAATGTAAGGAGCCCACATGAGACATAGTCAATGATGAGAGCTGACCAGGAGTTGAACCTTGTGATATCTAATCAAACATTCTTACCATCTGAGCCACCTAATCCCACTACTCTAGCTTCAAACCCAGCTGTTTATAACTCTCTCATATAATGACACACTGATATTGTTGTATTAAAAATTGTATTACATGAAACATGCTGAAAATACATACACAAAATAATTGTAGCTACTAAACACATGACATGATATCATGGAGAGTTAAATTAATAGGAAAACAAACAAAATGATAGACAAAATGGTTAAAATAAGACCCGTAATAAAGCCAACAACATTGAGACAGGCTGCCATTTCATGATTTTTCCTCATGGATTCCCTATCACCTCGAACCTCAGCATCACGAGCCTACATTGATAAAGTGTTGCATATTGTCAATTATTAGTACATGCATTCATTCACCTTCTTGACTAATCAATAGTAAAATATACAGGTATTATATCATTATAACATGGTATGATCTTTGATAATAGCTGACGTTGATGTAAGCATCTCTAAATAAAATGCGTTGTATGTGGCCGTTTGGTTTAAAATTATTTGTATTTAAACAACACATTTCACTAGTAACTAACTACATCTACATTTTGGACACAAGTTTTACTGCATAAGGCTTATACAAGGTGTTATTATAATATACAGGTATGAGAGAATTAGAAACAAAGGAAAACTGAAAAGTCAGGAATAATACTAGGGATTGAACCTGGGACCTTCTGATATCTACTTACCTCTATTGCATAAAAAATAGCCGGAATAGTACAGCAAAGTGCACACCACGAACCAAACAAAAAGCAAACAATTGACAAGACAACAGAAAGGGTGAGGTAATGATCTTCTGGATTTCTGTTCTGCACGTAAACTGTTTCAGAGGGCTGGACTGTAATGACTCCAGAATTTCCTTGCATCTACAAGTATACATAATTATTATAATTACACACATACTGACTGCATGGTCATGAGTCATTAGTATTTCTGTATATCAAAAAAAACAAAATGTTGTACTGGAAATGCATGTACTACTGTTGTTAACCTGGTACTGAGGCTTTATGTACAAATGTCATGAATTATTATTATTATACCAATTCTACTGGTACCTGCCTGAATAAGACATATCATGTCTTGTAGCAACTTGTACCGATGCAATCTTAAGATAAGTATCAAAGTAACAGTCTCCCTTAAAATCGATTAATAATCCGAACCCGAATTATTATATCAATTTTGTATATATGGAGACTGTTTACTTATTATAACAACTCTGAGATATATTTGTGCATCTAACATGATTGTTCTGTCAACATCATGTATGCACTCATAACAACCTACAAGACTTACTATTCCTTGCAAATAATAATCATTGTTGGGTGAGCCTGACCTGCTGACAGTGGTCATAAATATGTTCAGATAATCTTTGAGTATATGGCTAATTAGAACATGTGATATTACGTATAACACATACATTATAAATATATATACATGGCAAAATAACATTGTTAAAGTAACTAAGTTAGTACATTTGCAAGGAATATTGAAAATTGTAATTTAATTGGTTGTGTAGGTTGTTATGGATAAGCATGTGATTATAATCCAATATTTGTAATTTGAATTTCCTTATCATGTCTATTAGATGTACAAAAAATATTTTAATTTAATCATTGTAGGTTTCTAAACCTGATTATAGTTGTTACATAATATTTTAATATAATTTGTACAAAGTAGCTATGGCGTTAGGTGTATGTGTCCTGAATAAACAACTAATTGTTAATTCCTTGCAACTATACTAACCAATACATTTGTTATTTTAACAATTCTATTTTTGCAGTGTAGAGAGCTATTTCAGGACCAACTCCTTGATGTCCCAATTATTTATGCGTTGTAGCATTTAGGATTTAAGTCTTGATGTTATTATATTGCTAATGGTTTCTAGGTTGCTGTCAGCACAAGTCACTTTAAGCATTATAATGAATGAACTATCTAGTACTAGTGAAGATTTTGTTTATTACAAAGTTGTGTGCACATCAATTACTACATAATAATATTCATGAATTTTGATGGTAAAGTTGAAACTGATGAATTCCATGACTGAAAGTTGAAGTTCATACTCCATTTGCTGCATTCAGTTGTGATCATTTTACATGCATATAATTATAATTGTCACTAAACCTGAATTGGGGTGTAGGTAGGAGGAACAAATGCACCTGGTGGTCCAACTTCATAGCTCTGGGTATTAGGGTTATACAAAGGAGGTGCATTTGGGTTATACAGAGGAGGTTCAGTATTTGGCAAAGGAGGTTCGGTATCTGTGTAAAAGAAAAGCAGCAAAAAGTCCACAACAACAATAACAAAAAGAAACAAACAAATTATATTATATATATATATTATAAGTTTACTAACCAATAGACATCTTGAGCCTGTTTGTCTGGATTCTGGAAAAGTACCGGAAATACCGTAATTCACGCGAAGTCTAAATTTAAGAAAAATATGTACTCCCACCTAAAAATTATTATGTCTATAATTATTGGTATCAGTCTTGGTTTCATGGATTCAAGCAGGAGGCTACAATAGCAGTTATACGTACATATCCCTCAATACATCAAGTATCATGCATTTACACTTGCACATGTCTGCAATAAAAAGGTCGCATATACTGTAATGACACCAAGATATGTTGCATACACGATAGAAATGTGACTGCTTGTGTAGGCTATAATATATATGTAATAAAATGGTTTCAATAGAATATTTTTAAATACACAAGACATGATCTGACCAGGAATTGAACTCAGAACCTTGCGATATCTAATTAAACATTCTTACCATCTGAGCCACCAATCTAGCTTCAAACCCAGCTGTTTTTAACTCTCTCATCATTGACATTGTCATATTAAAAATCATATTACTTGAAACATGCTAAAAATACATAATACATATATGTAACTGCAGCTACTAAACACATGACATGAAATATATCAAATCATGGAGAGTTAAGACATTGTCAAGTCAGTAATCATCTGTAGGATCCTCATTAGATTCCGCATTTTGAATTCGTAAAACCAAAGAAACGACAGCCAAAATGGTTAAAATAAGACCTGCAACAAATCCAATAATGTTGAGGACTAATGCAGATTGACGATTCTTCCTCATGGATTCTCTGTCACCTTGAACTTCGGCATCACGGGCCTACATTGATAAAGTGTTGCATATTGTGAATTATTTCTACATGCATTCGTACATACATTCAATATTTTCACATTCTTGACTAATCAATAGTAAAGTATTATATTATTATAACATGGTATGATGTTTGATAATAGCTGTGAGCATCTCTAAATAAAATGCATTGTATGTGGCCTTTTGCTTTAATGAAAATAAAATTATTTGTATTTAAACAAACACATTTGACTAGTAACTAACTATATCTATAAATACTTACATTTTGGACACAAGTTTTACTCATAAAAATTATGCAACATGTTATTATGATATGCAGGTATGAGAGAATTAGGAAAATTGAAAAGTCGGGAATCCAACTAGGGATTGAACCCAGGACTTTCTAATATCTACCTACCTTCATTGCATAAAAAATAGCCGGAACAGTACAGCAAAGTGCACACCACGAACCAAACAAAAAGCAAACAATTGACAAGACAACAGAAAGGATGAGGTAATGATCTCCTGGTTTTATGTTCTGGACATAAACTGTTTCAGAGGGCTGGACTGTAATGACATTAGAATTTGTTTGATTCTACATTAGTGAAAATTATACAAAATAATTATTATACATTCAAGCTGATAATTCTTTTAATACAATTATAATTAAAATTATACGGGTTGTACCAACTTTCAGTTGACACATTTTTTGAATTTATGTGTGTACCAGTTATTACAAATACACCATAAACATGACTGAGTTATTTTATCCTCGTTTGGTTATGTCTTTCTGTTAGGTAATACTTAGAAGTGCTAGTTTATTTTGTTTTTGATCTATATATATTGCCTAATATAAAAAGTACATATATAATTCATATTGAATTTATCAGTTGAGTGTATATTTATTTATTTATTTATTATTTGCTATCAGCGCAAAATTCATGGAATTCATAACTTTGTTTTCCACTGATAATTGAATATGAATTACAATAATATACCTCAGTAGATTATTTATTATGCCAATGAGGATTAAAATAACGCATTAATTTTTAGTGTACTATTGTGTATTTCAGTATAATAGTTAAAGTTATAATATTAAAATTCGAGGTATGTATCACAGTATGCAGCATTACTTACACAGAATTGAACCCAGGGCCACTGACTTTGTAGTATTTAGTGTTTATTTTCAATATGAGGCGAGATCAGCAAAACATTATTATAACAAAATGAAAAAAAAAACAAGACAAACTATAACAATTACATAAACAATTATTATATATCACATGACATTGAGCCAATCATGTTTTCATATATGTATTTAATACACAGTTACTATTACTATAGGATAAAGGTGTACATCCCCACTAATATACTATTACTATAGGATCAAGGTGTACAAACCCACCCAAGTATTGATAGTTTAAATATTTTTACATATTTTAACTCACCACACAGTGTATTATTTTAACTACAGTGCAAAAACAAAATTCCTAAAATAATTCATTGATTGGTTAATTACAGTAGGAAGGATTTCGATGCCAAAACATTTGCCGAAGTCCTGTTTTGTTGTCTTTCTAATATTTCAGTTTCATATTTCATTTATAAAACTTCAAAGTATCTGTTGCATGAAATTTCATAAGGACTGCACAAATACAAACAATACGTACATATATGTACATATAATAGCTAATTGTAACCTTAATGTTTGTTATTCTGTCTAGTATTTCATTGATGCACAAAAAACAGAATAAATATTTTAATTATGTGGTTGTATGTTTTTCTGAGCCGTATTTGTGCATCTAATATCACTTACTAGTTCTGTCAACATCACGTACGCAGTCAACAACCTACATGACTAATTAAATTATATTCCTTGTAAATGTATTATCCGATAAATTTGTTATTTAAACAATACTTGAAGAATTGTGTAACATTGTAGGCGAGCCTGAGTGACAATTTTCAGCAACATGTTCAGATAGTTTTTGAGTATACAGTATGCAGCATTACTTACACAGCTAAATAGAATACGAGGTGTTACACAAAGCTAAATAGAACATGCGGTATTACATATTGACACATACATATCTTACATGTATAGTGATTTCAGTACCAACTCAACCTAGTGCGACGCTTGCCCTAATTAATTAAGCAGTACAGTATTTAGGAATCAACTCTTGGTGTTATTGCATTACTACTGGTTTCTATATATTGATTCATTGTTGAAACCAGCACACACATGCATGTACTTACACTGTGAATAGTTAAAATAACAAATGTATTGGTCAGTGGAATTGCAAGATGTAATTGTTTGTTCAGTATACATACATCTAGTGCCATAGCTACTTTGTACTAATTGATGTAAAAGATATATGTAATCAATTATCACGCCTTATATCTCATATTAGATGCATTAAGAGGGTCTAGAAACATACAATGATTTATTTATTCTGCTTCTTTATACATCTATTGGACAGAATAAGGAAATTTAAATTGTGGATTATTATTACTTCACCATGCAGTCTACATGACCCAATTTCAACTATTTCTTGCAACTATACTAACCAATAAATTAGTTATTTTGACAATATTATTTTTGCAGTGTACACATGTTGTATTTATATGATATAAAATTATTATTGTTGTTCCATGTTTTGGAACTACAGTTACAAACTGCTATTTGTGTTGTGGAATTGGAAATAGTAAATTTGCCTCATGTCTAATTTATTGAGTGTGGGAGGTATTAGTAATAGTAATAGTAATGTATTGATTTTTAAGGTAATAGTAATATTAATAATTATATTAAACTGACTTGGGAGGTAATAGTAATAGTAATATACTGATTTTTAAGGTATTAATATATTACACTAACTTTGGAGGTAATAGTAATAGTAATGTACTGATTTTTAAGGTAATAGTAATATTAATATATTACATTTTTTTGTAATTGACCTCATGTCTGCCTCTCAATAAATATATAAACAGAACTGTAACGACAAATTGTGTTAGACAAACTATATATATATATATATATATATATATAATAAACGCTAAATTTTATGAATAAGGCTGAAAGAGGAAAGTGACCTGGTAGTCACGGGAATTGAACCCAGGGCCACTGACTTTGTAGTATTTAGTGTTTATTTTCAATATGAGGCGAGATCAGCAAAACATTATTATAACAAAATGAAAAAAAAACAAGACAAACTATAAAAATTACATAAACAATTATTATATATCACATGACATTGAGCCAATCATGTTTTCATATATGTATTTAATACATAGTTACTATTACTATAGGATAAAGGTGTACATCCCCACTAATATACTATTACTATAGGATCAAGGTGTACAAACCCACCCAAGTATTGATAGTTTAAATATTTTTACATATTTTATCAGCAACACCTAACTACACAAAACAGTATGATCTTATTTATCATAATAATTATATTATGTATTACTTTGTTGCTTGAGTGTGGGAGGACATCTGCCTTAGTTTGTATAGCCTGTGTTTGGAATGCAGTTTTATATTACATATTGCATTCTGAAGACAAGATTTCTTTTGGGAAAGTGTAAAGTATGCACGACTTTATAATAAACAACATCTGAATTTGTACTACAAGTATTCACTAGTACTCCACAGATAATTCAATAATTATATAATGTAAATTATAACAGTAACTTGGACGTAACAACAACCTACATATTATTGTAGTATATTGTAGCATACTTTAACTGTTAAACAGACATACTTAAATATATGTTTACTCATGTTTAATTTACACTGTGTACTATTCCAGGATATCATAACAAATGCATTTCAAATTAAAGTAAAAAAAATTTTTTTATGGCCCGTAGGGCCATCCCTATAATTGCTTTCCACGGGGTTTAATGTATATATATATATATATATATAATATATATATATATTCTTGTGTCACTTGCGCGACTATGCGTTGTATACGTAGTTAAGGAAGTTGCGTCATTCCCGGGGGCTCGGTCAATTAATGGGCGTGGCGCGTAAAAGAACGCGCGCTCCAACTCACACGACCAGCAGGAAGAAAGCTGCCTGTAGGCTGTAGCTAAGTAGCTTACGTAGAAACTGGAACTAGTAGCTAGCTATTCTGCCTGAAATATATTCCTAAAGTTCTACAAGGTCCTTTGAAAGGTCAGGAGAGTAGATAATCAAAATAATAACTATAATAAGCTGATGTGTTTTAGGCATGATAAAGTCAGCCATGATTACTGAATGCTGGACACCACAAAGCAGTCATAGGGATACTTTTGTCTTCACTTAAATTTGTAAAGCAATCATAGGGATGTTTTTTTTCTCTATATACACTTGTTTTGTAATATTATAAAATGAAACTTGTGTATTGTTAGATGTGACCTTTAAATTGATTTATCTTTATGTAAACACTTAAGTTTAATTAGTCTGGTTGTAAGAACTTTTTAAAACCTGTCTCTTAATTAGTTTTGATGTACATGTGCTTTGAAATCTGGAATCTTCCAGAATCTTCTTAGCTTTACGATTCATTTTTGTAATGTGTTCAGTGTACAAGTATTGTGTTCAGTGTATAAGTATTGTGTTCAGTCTATAACTCTGTAAATTCTGAAAACCATATTCTAACATGTATAACCAATACAATTGGTTGAATTATCCGGTATTGTAGGAACCAAATGATTGCTGTGGGTCACCACACTTGTATGCTACATCTATGTTTTGACACAAACAAAGGCCATAGGTGGCCCATTGCATTCAATTTACATTCATTATAATATATAATTATAAGTTGATTGATTATTCCTAAGTTAGAACATTGTCTCTTCAACCAGACACATCATCTAGATCTGAGCACTTTTAATGATGGTTATACGAGTATTATCAAGACTCCATGCCTGGTATTATGGAGAATGTTTGCAATAAACAAGCTCTACGATAGTTAGTTTAAAATGGCTATCTTTCAGTCATTTACATGCATAATAATTTTCACTAAATTATTTGTACCTGAATTGGTGGAGTATCTGTGTAGGCATGAGTAAATGCACCTGGTGGTCCGACTTCATAGCTCTGGGTATCTGTGTAAAAGAACAGCAGCAAAACAGACAACAACCACAAGAACAACGAAACAAACAAATGTAAAATAGATAGAAAACTTTTATTAGTTACTAACCATAAGACATCTTTGGCAGAATTCAATGTTTCTCTAACGCTAACGGAAAAAATTCGGAACGTCGATCGCTATTTGTACTCGCGTACGACTGAGGGGGCGCCATAATAATTAGTTTTGTGGGTTAGCATGAAGCCATGAAGCCATGAATATAGAATATAGTCTATTTGTGTGATAATGTGTTTAGAAGATGTTTGAAGTAGTATCGTTTATTTGCAGACAGAGTAACTGACAGACACAACCGATTGCTTATAACCCCTTGCCCAGCATACTGTGCGAGGTAATAAGACATTTTGACTTTCAGTTAAACTAAACTATAACTAAATTACAAGAATACAAGTCTATTAGAATAACTAAATGGTCAAAATTAGTTAACTAAAATTAAAACCCTTTTAGTAAGCCTAACTACAACTATAACTAAAATTGCGATAAACTATAACTATAACTAAAAGTGATCATTATTGTTATACTAAAACAACAATGCAGAACAAACAAGAATTAGAAATTAGTTTTCTATTTAACAGAATAGACATAGAAGAATTCAATACAGGAACCATCTATCCATAGAAAATCAGAGAGCATTCATACACCTGGCTAGGGTAGAGCTCACTCGGGTATTAGTTAAATATCTACCTTTCACCATTACAGCTAAGTAATTATGCACATGTGTATGTTATGCAAATATATACAGATAGATGTTTGTACAATGTATATAACAGGTTCTATAAAAGTAATACCAAGTTGCATAGCATGATGTGCATGACAGTACTACAATACATTTTGCAATCAGTAGCAAAATTATCATGCAAGTGTGATTATATTTGGTGTATGTGTATGCATAATGTATGTCTATGTATTATAATGATAATACAGTTTTGGATCTATTAAACTGAACACTATACATAATTTCATTATTATTATTATTGTACGGTTAATTAGAGATAAGATGTGTTATTCTGGGTCTCTGTATACAATCATTAATCCTTTCCAATCGTCCATATATTAAACAATAAAGCATTGTTTATTACACAGTGAACTAGCATTACTATTATCCTATATAATACCATTTCAATGATAGTATATAAAAGAAACCAACAATAAAAAGCATTCAATTTATCAAATTCACAAGACAATAAAAACATACACAACAATGACAGCATATTAAAAAAATTAACTTTACACAACCGGATTAACTGTCTTTGTCAAAACTAATCATATTCATATTCACTTGTTACAACACTGAATCGTACAATAATACTAATAACGATTATAATCCAGATGATCGCACCAACAACAACGCCAATAATGTTGAGATACAAGGCAGTGCGACGATTCTTCTCCATCAATATGATATTACCACGAGCTTCTGCCTCTTGAGCCTGTCATAGGATACGACATAACCATGCATATAATTATATATAGATGAAATTTATATCTGTATAGATAAGTTAATAAGTCTCTAAGTAACCAATGTTACTCTTGACTTACATTTAAGGCATAAAAAATGGCCGGAATTGTACACAGGAGGGCCCACCAGCTACCACAAACAAAACACAAAATGCTCATTACAATAGACAACAGAAGATAATGATCTCCGCTTCCATATTGACGAGTATAGATCACTGGAGCAGGTTGAGTCACCACAACTGTATTCTATAAAAGGAAAAATACACACTTGTTCATAACTTCATAAGATTTGGGAATGGCTAATAATCCTATAGTAATAGTATATAGTAAAACTATAAATCTGTTGTGTTAAGTGTTGTACATTACATTACATTGCACCAATACTTGTGCACTTTGCGTGATGTTCACAAAACAGTTTTATAGTGATATAGGTTAAGTTGATTTCTATACCTGTTTAGGGACTGCTTGATATCCCCCTTGATATCCCCCTACATAAGGTGGAGGAGGAGCTGTATGAGATAAGATAGATAAATAGATAGATAGATAGACACATAGACATACAGACAGAGAGAGAGAAACATACAGACACAGAATGCATGAAGATGTAACAGAAAATGTCTTTTTGTTTTAATATATGCATGAGTTTTATACAAGGTATATAGATAGTTTATGACATACCTTGAGGTTGAGGTGGGTAACCAACCACAGGTGGAGGGTAACCAGCCTGAGGTGGAGGGTAACCAGGTGGTTGCTGAAAGTTAAAAAAATGAGTTAGAAAGGTAATTCAGTAGAGAGTATGTTGGTTAGCCATCTCAACAAGAATACAAATGGTTTGTAGGCTCATATAATTGTTTAAACACATCCAATCTTCCATCCATAGATAAAACAGATGTTATGAAGACAATGAAGTTGCATGAACCATTGACTATTTAACTAAAAAAATATTACTCACGCCATAAGGTGAAGGTTGAAACAAAGGCTGATTATCCTCTGTGAATATGGAATAGAATAATAAATACATTGACAAAGCAATTAATACTTACTGTCCATGCTTGCTTGACTTCAGTTTTGGGAAAATGTGAGGCCAGCAATGCTGTCCAGTCATGTGATTGTATATTTAGATATTGTTGTCATCATCACAATCACACTATGAATATTATCTCAGTGAGTCAATTAAACAATTAATACTACCATCACATTATCAAGATTAATGATTATCTTAATATGTCTGTAAATTCAAAAAACAATCACTACACACGGTTATTAATATTGATGCAGAAAAGTTGTAGACAAGTTTTCATTCAAAATTGCTGCCTTCACAATGAGAAGCCAAGACATCATAAAAGTAATTATTGAGATAGAAGGCAATATGATGATTCTTTATCATCATTACCATGAGGTACTGCCTCTTAAGCCTGCCATAGGATGAATAAACCATATAATTTTATTAAATTAGTTTTTATGCTTGAATATATGTTATCATGTCATCACAGTGTATATTAATGGCATAAACAATTTGCAGGAATTGTACACAATACTCTGCAAGAATAATGGAAATTGTAATTTAATTAGTTGTGTAGGTTCTTATGACTGCATGGTGATATATATATACAATACACTACTAATTATTATAATCCAATAATAATTACAGTTTCAATTTCCTTATATGGTCTAATTGATTTACAAGCAAAATACATATTTTAATTAGTTTTCCAATTCTTCTTTGTGCAGATTTTGGACGATATTTGATGACAAAATATTGAGTATTATTTAATTTACAGATCCAATACAGTAACCATCCATCCTTTGAAAATCAGGGAGCATTCATACACCTGGCTAGGGTAGAGCTCACTTTTATTAAATATCTACTACCTTCCACCATTACAGCTGAGTAATCATGCACATGAGTATATTATGCAAATCCAGATAAATATGTTTGTACAATGTATGTAGGTTGTAACATTATAACTTAGGTTCTATAAAATTAATACCAAGATGCATGGCCAGATGTACCGAAGGTGCGTGATAGTACTTAACTAAACTATGCTGTGTCACCACAAAAGGTAATTATTGTGCATAATTATTATGCAAATGTGATGAATTGGTGTATGTGCATGCACTTGTTTATGTAATTTTTGTGTTTCATAATGATAATACATATCAAGGTTGTACTAGGGGGAGGGGCAGATGGGAGTTCCTAGTCTTGTAAGGTTGTTTGCATTCCATCTGGTTCCAAATCTGTATCTGTTAGAAGCCACACTCACCCCAGGGATATAATTATAGAGGGTCTAAACGTTTTTGAGATTATTTCCAAAAAGCAATACACAGCATATTAGAAAAAATTAACTTTATACAACAAGATTGACTGTTCTTGTAAGAACTATTCATTATACTCATTAGCTTCCTTTTGTGCAGTACTGACTCGTACGATAATACTAATCATGAAAATAACCCAGGTGACCACACCAACAACAAGGCCAATAATGTTGAGATACAAGGCAGTGCGACGTTTCTTCTCCATCAATATGGTATTACCACGAGCTTCTGCCTCTTGAGCCTGTCAAGGATATGACAAAACCAATTATAGATGCAATAATTATTATATATATCAGTATAGATAAGTTAAGTAATTAATTCTCTAAGCTACTCGACTTACATTTATGGCATAAAAAATGGCCGGAATTGTACATAGCAGGGCCCACCAGGTACCACAAATAAAACAGAAAATGCTCATTATAATAGACAACAGAAGATAATGATCTCCGCTTCCATATTGACGAGTATAGATCACTGGAGCAGGTTGTTGAGTCACCACAACTGTATTCTATAAAAGGAAAAATACGCACTTGTTCATAACATCATAATAATCCCACACTTCAGTTTTCATATATAGTAAAGCTGTAAAAGTGTTGTACATTACATTACATTGCACCAATACTTGTGCACTTTGCGTGATGTTCACAAAACAGTTTTATAGTGATATAGGTTAAGTTGATTTCATACCTGTTTAGGGACTGCTTGATATCCCCCTTGATATCCCCCTACATAAGGTGGAGGAGGAGCTGTATGAGATAAGATAGATATACAGAGAGAGAGAGAGAAAGAAAAGACACAGAATGCAAGAAGATGTAATAGAAAATGTCTTAATATATGCTTGAGTTTTATACAAGGTAGATAGTTTATGACATACCTTGAGGTTGAGGTGGGTAACCAACCTCAGGTGGAGGGTAACCAGCCTGAGGTGGAGGGTAACCAGGTGGTTGCTGAAGGTAAAAAAAAAAGGTAATTCAGTAGAGAGTATGTTGGTTATAGTCTCGCGAGCCAGACACGCCCACCCAAGAGGAAGGGTCTGGTTGCATTCAATAGAGCAACTTGTATCCGACATAGGAAATCCTACGCTCCAATCAAATAAGAGCAAACCAAAATGTCATTAAAAGCCACGCCTAAACGTTTATTACGTAATAAAAGAAATGTATACTCCATGCCTATCATGTGTTATCCACACCCGGATGACAGCTGATGACGCTAAAACATCACTAAGTATATGGCTTCATTTAGATACAAGTTGCTCTATTGAATGCAACCAGACCCTTCCTCTTGGGTGGGCGGGTCTGGCTCGCGAGACTATGTTGGTTAGCCGTCTCAACAAGAAAATACAAATGGTTTGTAGGCTCATATAATTGTTTAAACATATCCAATCTTCCATCCATGGACAAACATATATTATGAAGACAAACGTTGCATGAACCATTGACTATTAAATAACTAAAAAATTATTACTCACGCCATGAGGTGAAGGTTGAAGCAAAGGTTGATTATCCTCTGTGAATATGGAAGAGAAATATTATTACTACTATGTACATAATAAATACATTGACAAAGAAATTAATACTTACTGTCCATGCTTGCTTGACTTCAGTTCTGGGAAAATGGAGTCAGCAAAGGTTGTCCAGTCATGCGATACTGCAGCGATAGTGTCATCTACCTCGTCCCCATCCGGATATCCGGTCACGCTCACAGCGAAAGGTCTTTCAACCGGATGGGACGAGATGAACTTATGAAGTGTGATCATGGATCACACTTCACTATGAATAATATTATCTCAGTGACATCATGTAAATTCAAAAAACGTTAATTAACTGATGCAGTTATTAATTTTATTCACACAGGACAGTTGTAGTGACAAGTTTCATTCAAAATTACTGCCTCCACACAAAAAAATGAGGATGAGAATCCAAGACATCACAAAAGTAGTTATGCCTATTGTACACGACGATTCGTTAGGGTATTACCACGAGCTTAGCCTGTCATAAACCATTTTTATGGCCCGTAGGGCCATCCCTATAATTGCTTTCCACGGGGTTTAATGTATATATATATATATATATATATATATATATATATGTTTGTGTCACTTGCGCGACTATGCGTTGTATACGTAGTTAAGGAAGTTGCGTCATTCCCGGGGGCTCGGTCAATTAATGGGCGTGGCACGTAAACGAACGCGCGATCAAGCTCTACACACCAGCAGAAAGAAAGCTGTTGAACTTACGTAGAAACTGGAACTAATAGCTAGCTATTCTGCCTGAAATATATTCCTAAAGTTCTACAAGGTCCTTTGAAAGGTCAGGAGAGTAGATAATCAAAATAATAACTATAATAAGCTGTTGTCTTTCATGCTTGATAAAGTCAGCCATGATTACTGAATTCTGCACACCACAAAGCAGTCATATCTTCACTTAAATTTGTAAAGCAATCATAGGGATGTTTTTTTCTCTATATACACTTGTTTATGCTTTCATTGTATGTTAAATAGTGTGTTAAGAATAAAAAAATATTATATGCTACATGTCATCACAGTGTACATTAATGGCATAAACAATTTGCAGGAATTGTACACAATACAGCCCACCAGGTACCAAATAAGAAGCGAAAATGGTCAGCAAAATAGACATCATCAGATAATGATCTCCACTTCCATAACCTCTTGTATTCATCACTGTAGGAGGCCAACTCACTACCACTGTTGTCTAATAGGGAAAGAAATGGTGTGCATGAAAATTCATGTGTCTTGCATGCTATAGCAATAGGCGTAGAAACAACTGATTAACAAACAAACAAGCAGCCACAATGGCTTATAAAATTCATAAAACACAGCCACAAAGGGCTGGAAAATATTAAAGCAGCCACCCTGGCTTAGAAAATAACAATAACAATTAGCCACAATGGCTTAGATAATTTATCTAAGCCATTGTGGCTAATTGTTCAATCAGCCACCATGACTTAGAAAATAAGCAGCCACAATGGCTTAGAAAATGAGCAGCCAGAATGGCTTACAATAAGAATTTAATAATTTGGTGTATTAAAGAATCATCAATCATCATAATAATATTATTATAGTTCGTAAAAGGATATAGTAAAGTGTAATTATTCAGGAAAAGCTGTTTCCAGTTGTCATGGATATATGTATACAAGTATAGCTACTGGTTCAGGACGTGCAGGACCTTGTGTTACTTCATATTTATATGGCAGAGGATCTGTAAAATGTTAATAATATGTATATAGATATATTGAAAAAATATCATACATTTTTAACTCACAATCAATGCTGCATATATTGCAGGAATAGTACAACTCAAAGTAACCCATGCTCCACAATTCAAACAAAATATAGTCATGCACAAAGACAACATCAGATAATTGTCACTTGGTGGATTGTATATTGGAGTGGTATAACCTGGTTGAATGGTTACCACAGTTGGACGAGCACATCTAGGCTGAGACAAATGAACAAATAATATTATGATGTTACGTAAAGCAAATAACATATAGGAGTAAACTCATCAGTGGTACAAACTATAAAGGTATGTATCTAATAACAGGACATTACAACAAAAATGCATTACTATTATTAAATCATAGTTCAAATTATCATAAGACTTCCCCCAAAAGGAAATTCACAATTATATGTTAGGTGAGATAATAACTAACTTGTTGAGTTGAAGGAACAGCTTGATTCAAAGATTCTAATATGTTTTGATGTTATCAAAAAGGAAAAAAAAATCATTTATACTAACCTTCATAGCCTACAGGCTGATGAGTATTACAACCAGGCTGTGGAGCATCAGGTGGATGTGGGCGCTGAAGGTAAAAATAACATTATCTTGAAGGTAATTAATGATAGTGTTGTTTATACAGTTAATTTCTCAAGCAACACAAATCACAAATGACTGTAGTAGCGTACAGATGTGTTAAATTTTATATAAAGTTGTGCTATTCATAATATAGTCTTACTGATAACATAGCACTTTTATTAATAGTCAGGACCTTTAATTCTGTTTGCAAAAATATTCATTATTATACATATACTTACAGATTCATAAGGTGATGGTTGAAGTAAAGGTTGAGTGTCTTCTGTTGATATAGAAGAGAAACATTAATTTTATATTCATAAACAAAATTAATTAACAGTTATAGTGACTTACTTTCCATGATACATACGTAGCTTGACTTGACGTTTGTAAGCAATGAAAGTGGGTTGATGTATATCTGGTTATATCAATGTCCTCCCCCCAGGAGGGTTACATAAACAACTGTCTGTGTGTGTGTGTGTGTCTGTTCACCATTTCTCAAAACCTATATATACATTTGAACTATGTACTTGGATATGATATGTTAGCAACAACTACTTATGTTAACACTACATGGTAGGGCCATTCACTGTAGTGCTTTACAATTAATATTACAAATACTATGTGTTATGCATCTCAATATGGTTTGAGTTCAATGCACATCTGTGTGTGTATTAACAACCATCATGCACTGTGGACACTGTTCGATTTGACATCAAATATCACAACACAAAATCAAAACAGAAATACAAAAGTATTGTTTTGAAGTATTACTGTTACAAGATAATGAGTCTTTTTTAGTAATCAGGTTCACTTTCCTGATCTTGTGAAGGTTTGTAGTATAAAAAGTAGAAAGATACCCAGGTAGCGATAGTCAACAGTAGACCAAAAAAGAACCCGACAATGTTAAGTGCAAAAGCATTAGCACGACTACTTCTGCTTTTCTCCATGTCACCAGCCATCTGTGCTTCTCGTGCCTATATACAAATAAAGTTGAGTTAAAATCAAATCTGAAAATTAGCATGTGCTAGTTAGCAAAATTAATGTAGCTATCAAAAGAAATTAGATATCTAAATTTAAACTCACATTCACTGCTGCAATTATAGCAGGAATAGTACAACACAAAGCAACCCATGATCCACATATCAAACAAAAAACAGTCATAAAAATGGAGAGAATCAAGTAATTGTCACTTGGTTCATTGTATACACGAGTGGTATGATGTGGTTGAGTGGTTATGACGTTTGGAGCATAATTGTATCTAGGCTGAAACAAATAAGAAAATATAACTATATGCTTAATGATGAAGAAGTGAAATCATCATTGAGAAATGTAATGATAGGATGACATAACAATGAAGGAATGCAATCAGTGACATGATGCTATATAAATTATAAACAATATGTTATTTCAGTTTGACATTTTAGCCATATCAATTAACTGTGAACAGTGCTTTTAGTCAGACATGGGGTCAATTACATTGATATATTATTACCTTAAAAATCAGTAGATTAATATTACTATTACTAATTCCTCCAAAGTCAGTGTAATATATTAAATTATTACTGTTACTGCCCAAGTCAGTGTTGTGGTTATGAATTACTATAGCATTGAGGTTACTTTGAAATTCTTTGTTTTAAACCAAATGACCATTGCATTTAATATTCATGAGTTTCTCAAAAACAGAATCAGTAAGTCCGAACCTATCTAATTTATTGGAGATTTTTTATTGAGCTTTATTAACATGGTAGAAGTTTTCTTTATTAATAAAAACTGAACCTTTCAACGCTAAGGTCTTCTTTAGCAGTATACAAAACAGCAAATTTATAAATAAGCTATTTTGTATACAATTACAATTACTATTACCTCAACATTGAGATTGTATATTACTATTACTAATACTATTACTTGACTGTCTATTACTAATACTATCCTCAGTTTCTATAGTAAAAGAAATTCCATTGTTCTAATTTAATAATATTATTATCATGAGACATCCAGCCTTCCAGGTGATTCCCCAAAAAGAAAATCACATAAGTGTAAAGTTAGATCATAACTAACTTGTTGAGGTGGTGGAACAGCCTGGTATCCCCCCTGATAGCCATCATAGGAAGGAGGAGGATGACCTAATACATTCAGATATTATCAAAAAGAAAAAAGAAAAGACTTAACATGTGCTAACCTTCATTATGATCAGGTGGAGGATATCCCTACGAAATATAGGAAGAGACAAAGTTTCAATTATATTATTCTACAGATTTATAAATAGTATCACATTGTTATTAGCAGGCTCTTCCTATGGAAATTTCTACTGAGGGGCCTTACTAAATTGAAATGAAAACAGTAATCATTACAATGGTTATACTAGATTTATTTTCTCAGAAATGCCAAGACCTAAAGTAGGTTGTGTTACTCATGACCTCAGACTCATGTGTACACAATAGTCTATAAATAAATAAAAATATATATATATGATATATATAGGCTATATAATTAATTATATATTATAATTATACAGGGTATATATCATATATAGGCTGACAATTAAATAAATGAGGATCCTGCTAAATTTGACATTATAAGTAATTTTGCGTTTTACGCTACTTACGGCGTTAGGTATGGGTACCAAAAGTGGTTGTTTATCTGTTACAGTAAGAAAAACAACGGCAATAAACAAAAGAACAAGATAAAATAATGAACAACTTACCAGTGAAGTTATCACTCATTATTACAGTAAGCTCGAGTATGTTCTAGGTGTGTCCAGTGCGTACGCACGCGCGCGGCATATTTCCGCCCACAATAATAGTCCCGTGTGTACGTGGTTTGTATAATTGAATTGCAGGTATATAGTGGTAAAATAAAATCAGTGTTACAGCCAAGAGCACGGTACAACAATTGCTATTTCTCTTCTCCATATCACCAATGATTTCAGCTTCTCATGCCTGTGTATATATAATTATATATGTATACATACATATAAATTAAAGTGTACTGCAAAGATCAGAATGAAAAAGGTTTGTGTTGACACAAAAACTGTATAGCAGAATGAATGTTAGAAAAACCTAGGATATTTACTGCTGAGAGTATAGCAGGAATAGTACAAGAAGCAACCCATGATCTGCAGAGAAAACAAACAGTCAAAATAACAAAGAATCAGATAGTTGTCACTTGATGCATGGATTGTACGTGGTATGACTTGGTTGAGTGGTTACCACTTTTGGAGGAACATAATCATTAGGCCGAGACACATTTTTATTACAAGGATATCCCAGCAAGAGGAAGGAAAATATCGATGGATGAGTCCAAATTTCCACATTAAAATTGAGCTATTTCGTAACATTCACAAGACAATTCTAAACATGATTATAGCAATATACTTGTTGAAGTTGATGGAGAGTTTATCAGCAGTGATTGTTTCTCTATTGTAGAAATGCTAAAACAATATCATAAACTATAAATATAAGGTCTGATGCAAAGCACTCCCTGCCAGTGAATACAAAATTTGAAGTTGATTTAGATAAAAATTTGTAAGTCACATTGTGTGGCTTCTATTTATAGTGCTATCTCAGTGTATGCTCTTCAGTTATATCAAGATGTTGATGTTACTTTTATGTATATATGCATCACTGATATTTGGAACAGGTAAGTGATCTAGTTAGTAACAGTCTTGTTTTGAGTTCAGAGATGTAATGCTGTGATATAACTATTTACTTTATTACTGCAATGGTAGGAATGTATTCCTTGATATTTTCATTATATAGTTGCACTTAATGCTAAAGTTACTACCAGTCCAGAAGGTCCACCATTCAGAGCAGGTTCCACCATTGTGGTCAAGTGTACTGCATCTAATGGTAGTCCACCTTATGAGTATAAGTGGTCTGTAGGTTGCAGCTATACAAATATTATAAGGAATCTTGCAGTGACTGGATCATTTCTTAGCCCACAAACTACTACTCCAAAATTATGTCAAGATATATTTAAATGTATTGTCACAGATATGAAAGGCACAAGTGAAGTAGGACAAATAACTATTAAACCAGTAACAGGTAAACTATATATGATAATTATATTTGTAATATATTTTTTATATAGTAACTGCTTCTCATCTAGATATAGCTATACAAATTTTAGTCAGTGAAATAATGTTTAGTACCATCAGAAATATCAGTATTCTGATGATTAACGAAAGTGGCCGATTTGCTGATCTTATTTGTAACACTGGTCTTTCAAAACCAAATGTTGGGGAATGGATTCTTCCAAATGGTGTTCCTATATCCCAGAGCAATGAAAACTTTGAAATAGAACGAGGAGGTGGCATTGTCTCTCTACCATACATCACTCTAAAGCTGAAAGAAGGATATTCATTGAACACTGAAGAAATGGGATTATATACTTGTGCAATGCCTGATATAAATGAAGAGGAGCGTGTAAGTCACATTTGGATTCTTCCAGAACAAAACTTTGGTAAGATGCAATAAACTGTCTTTTGCTCAGTGGCACACATTCAGAAACTACTATTATATTCATAATGTTAATTATATATATACTCATCTTGTATATGTTTACACAGAACCAGCAGATCCCGAGTATTTTTATGCAAATTCCAGTGAAATATTGAAACTATATTGTGGATTTTCCACTACACCTGGTGAAATACTGTGGTTCATAAGCAGTACGATACTTACAACCAATGACAGTTTTCTTATTACTCAGCGTCTGTTGCATTCTACACCTAATGTACTATATGAAGGTGTATTGGATATAGTTGATGATAGTTACCGGTCTCAAGGTTTAACTCTACAATGTATTATACATAACACAATTATAGGAAACAATCTTCCAACTCCATCAGTTGTAACCATTAGAAGTAAGTATAGTGTAATAAGTGTAAGTTGTATTATGTATGTGCAAAGGATCATATATATGAGAATATCGTCATTATAATCATTTTGCTCTACAGCACAACATTATTTTGTGCTAAGTTTTATTGGCCGATCACAAAGAATTACCTGTTCTTTTACAAGTGAAACTGTACAGCGTGTTGAAATGCATTCAGATGAAGGTATACTTGATTCAATACCAGGAAAAACAATTAAATTTGGAATCACTGAGACTACAGATACAATACATAATAAACAATATGCTTGCATCGGTGTAGCTTCTGATGGAAATGATTTTGTTGAGAATATTACAATAGTGGCTTTAAGTAAGTTGTAAACAAAACAGTACTTAATTGTGAAGTATCCATTTTATTTTATTCAATACAGTTCCTCCCTATGCTTTAACAATACATATAGAAAGTACAGATATAGTCCTTGCTGGAGAAGCTCTAATGCTAGACATTACTGCTATTAAGATGTCTGGATTCACCTATGAACAGTTGATCTTTTGTACTAATCAAAATGAAATACTGCTTTCTGAATTGGAAGGATTTGATTATCCAGAACCTCCTACTAATATTGGTTCAATACTAAATTTGCAGATTAATGTTAACCCTGTCTTACTGTCCCATGCTGGTCTGTATATATGTACTGCATTCCTGGAAACTCCTCCTATGTTAGACAACATTAGTGACACTACTAATACCTCTATCAAAGTGAAAAGTAAGTGTATATTAATATCTTTCTGTGTTATGCATTTTGTTTTATGTTACCAATAGTACCTTCTCCAAATGTTACCCTTAGCACCTCAGAACCTGTGTCAATGCTACAAACAGGTGATATGGCTCTGTACACATGTACTGCCATGGTAACCAACACACATATAGACTTGCCAGTTCATGCTGTGTTTAAATGGACATTAGGTAATCTATCCATCCATTCAAGAGAACGATTTGAAATTTCAGAATTGTCTCCATTGATTACTACAAATATTACTAGCTACCATTCTGTATTGAGAATTGCACCAGTGATAAGAAGTGAAGATGAAGGTGTCTTAATGTGTAGTGTATTCATAACTGAGGACGTTTCCAATGAGTATATTTTGGATAGTTCAATCACTAATACATCAACAACATTGACAATTGAAGGTACAAATGTATTATAATTACATCATGATGGTTTACTCACACTTATATATTACAGGACCAGATCAATTGAATTCAGAATATTTTCAATTACATTTAATAGGACTGGAAATACCATGCTTACAATGGATAGTGAGTTTAATATTTGTGTAATATTATATCTGCAAACGAATACAATTGCCTGTTGATACACTGCAAAAATAGAATTGTTAAAATAACAAATATATCGGCTAGTGCAGTTGCAAGGATTTGACAATTAGTTGGTTGTTCAGGATACATACATAACTACTTTGTACTAATTATATTATAATAATTATGTAAAAGATATATGTAACAACATACCTAATATCTCATATTAGATGCACAAAGAAGGTTTGGAAACCAACAATGATTTAATTAAGATGATTATTTACACTGTACAGTTGCGCAAGGAATAGTCGAAATTGTAATTTAATTGGTCGAGTAGGTTGTTATGTCTGCATGGTGATATACATGTACTTGTACCAATTATAATCTAATAACTTCAATTCTTATACTATCTATTAGATATACAAAGAAGCAGAATAACAAATAATTTAAAATTTCCAAACTGTCTTTGTGCATCTAATTTGAGATATTGGACATGATAATTGATTATAGTATTTTAACAACTCTATTTTTGTAGTGTATATAGGTCATGAGACTAATCACAAATTATGAGATATTACATTTCAATATAGGTTGAACCCATGAATAACACTTACCTGAATATTATAACCAGTGAAATCGTTGAACCCATTACACAGAGATGTGACTGTCAGTATTCTATCAACAACATTGTAAATGAACACTTCCAGTGTTCTGAAGAACAGTCATCTACATGTGTGACATACAGAGCTAGGCTATATGGTACCAGAGACCAAGAAGGAATGGCACTAGTTGGTTATATGCAAGACTGGATCAATTCAAGTCCAGATGTGATACAAACCGACTCCTTATTGAGCATTGATACTAATTGTGAAGTTGTTATTAATTCTTTCAATGATTCATTATGCACATGTATGATGAATAACGACACTATGAGTGGTACCAATGAGACAGTAATTGAAGATAGTGGCTTATTACAAACTATAATAATTATTGTTAGTATTACAGTCGGAGTATTATCATTCATTCTGATAGCTGGTTTGATTGTAATTTGTGTTTATAGATACAAGAAAAAGAACAAAAAGAGGCAGTAAGTTACACATGATAGTTGTATATTGGTAATCAACATTTTCATCTTGTCAATAGGAATGCAGGATTTGCAGGTCATGTGGAGGAGCACATAAATGAAAGAAAAGCCGCAAATAGAGAAGGAAGTCATAATGTTGAACATGAATAAAACTACATTCATTAATAATATTAACTATCCATACATGAATACGACTACATTCATTAACTATCCACACATGCACAATGCTTTTATGAGGGTATTTTGTAACTGTATTTCTATTTTTCATTAACATGATTATGTAATAATTAATTAACTTACAACCATCATAAACTATTTTAATTTTGTCAAAATATTTAAACAAGATATAAGGAGGCAAAGCTGAGTATGACCCCTTTTACTATTAATTATCCAAACATGCATACACACGAGATGGTACTCCTTTTTTCAAGATTTAATTACATATTTCTTTATTGATGTGATTTGTGTTTTGTTAATAAATAGGGTCAATGTTCTATATATCCATCAAATGACCTTGCGCAATATTTGTAGGTCTCCTGCCAGTGAATACAAAATTTGAAGTTGATTTAGATAAAAATTTGTAAGTCACATTGTGTGGCTTCTATTTATAGTGCTATCTCAGTGTATGCTCTTCAGTTATATCAAGATGTTGATGTTAGGCTTATGTATATATGCATCACTGATATTTGGAACAGGTAAGTGAGATAGACCTAGTTAGTAACAGTCTTGTTTGGAGTTCAGAGAGGAAATGTAATGCTGTGATATAACTATTTACTGTTTATTACTGCAATGGTAGGAATGTATTCCTTAATATTTTCATTCTATAGTTGGACTTAATGCTAAAGTTACTACCAGTCCAGAAGGTCCACCATTCAGAGCAGGTTCCACCATTGTGGTCAAGTGTACTGCATCTAATGGTAGTCCACCTTATGAGTATAAGTGGTCTGTAGGTTGCAGCTATACAAATATTATGAGGAATCTTGCAGTGACTGGATCAGTTTTTGGCCCACAAACTACTACTCCAAAATTATGTCAAGATATATATAAATGCATTGTCACAGATATGGAAGGCACAAGTGAAGTAGGACAAATAACTATTAAACCAGTAACAGGTAAACTATATATTATATTTGTAATATATTTTTTTATATAGTAACTGCTTCTTATCTAGATATAGCTATACAAATTTTAGTCAGTGAAATAATGTTTGGTACCATCAGAAATATCAGTATTCTGATGATTAACGAAAGCGGCCGATTTGCTGATCTTATTTGTAACACTGGTCTTACAAAACCAAATGTTGGGGAATGGATTCTTCCAAATGGTGTTCCTATATCCCAGAGTAATGAAAAATTTGAAATAGAACGAGGAGGTGGCATTGTCTCTCTACCATACATCACTCTGAAGCTGAAAGAAGGATATTCATTGAACACTGAAGAAATGGGATTATATACTTGTATAATGCCTGATATAAATGAAGAGGAGCGTGTAAGTCACATTTGGATTCTTCCAGAACAAAACTTTGGTAAGATGCAATAAACTGTCTTTTGAATATTTGCTTACCAGCATGCACATATTTAGAAACAATTATTATATTCATAATGTACATATACTCATCTTACACAGAACCAGCAGATCCCGAGTATTTTTATGCAAATTCCAGTCAAACATTGAAACTATATTGTGGATTTTCCACTACACCTGGTGAAATACTGTGGTTCATAAGCAATATGATACTTAGTACCAATGACAGTTTTCTTATTACTCAGCGATTGTTGCATTCTACACCTAATGTACTGTATGAAGGTGTATTGGATATAGTTGATGATAGTTATCGGTCTCACAGTTTAACTCTACAATGTATTATATATAACACAATTGTAGGAAACAATCTTCCAACTCCATCAGTTGTAACCATTAGAAGTAAGTATAGTGTAATAAGTGTAAGTTGTATTATGTATGTACAAAGGATCATATATATGAGAATATCATCATTATAAACATTTTGCTCTACAGCACGACATCATTTTGTGCTAAGTTTTATTGGCCGATCACAAAGAATTACCTGTTCTTTTACAAGTGAAACTGTTCAGCGTGTTGAAATGCATTCAGATGAAGGTATACTTGATTCAATACCAGGAAAAACAATTAAATTTGGAATCACCGAGACTACAGATACAATACATAATAAAGAATATGCTTGCATTGGTGTAGCTTCTGATGGAAATGATTTTGTTGAGAATGTTACAATAGTGGCTTTAAGTAAGTTGTAAACAAAACAGTACTTAATTGTGAAGTATCCATTTTTCTTTATTTAATACAGTTCCTCCCCATGCATTAACAATGCATATAGAAAGTACAGAGACAGTTCTTGCTGGTGAAACTTTAATGCTACAAATTAGTGCTAGTAAGATGTCTGGATTCACCTATGAACAATCGATCTTTTGTACTAATCAAAATGGAATACTGGTTTCTGAATTGGAAGGATTTGATTATCCAGAACCTACTACTAATATCGGTTCAATACTAAATTTGCAGATTAATGTTAACCCTGTCTTACTATCACATGCTGGTCTGTATATATGTACTGCATTCCTGGAAACTCCTTCTCTGTTAGACAATATTAGTGAAACTGCTAATACCTCTATCAAAGTGAAAAGTAAGTGTATATTAATATCTTTCTGTATTATGCATTTTGTTTTATATTACCAATAGTACCTTCTCCAAATGTTACCCTTAGCACCTCAGAATCTGTGTCAATGCTGCAAACAGGTGATATGGCTCTGTACACATGTACTGCCATGGTAACCAACACACATATAGACTTGCCAGTTCATGCTGTGTTTAAATGGACATTAGGTAATCTATCCATCCATTCAAGAGAACGATTTGAAATTTCAGAATTGTCTCCATTGACTACTACAAATATTACTAGCTACCATTCCATGTTGAGAATTGCACCAGTGATAAGAAGTGAAGATGAAGGTGTCTTAATATGCTGTGTATTCATAACTGAGGACATTTCCAATGAGTATATTTTGGATAGTTCTATCACTAATTCATCAACAAACTTGACAATTGAAGGTACAAATGTATTATAATTACATCATGATGGTTTACTCACACTTATATATTACAGGACCAGATCAATTGAGTTCAGAATATTTTCAATTACATTTAATAGGACTGGAAATACCATGCTTACAATGGATAGTGAGTTTAATATATATTTGTGTAACTATGTCTGCAAGCAATACAATTAAAATAACAAATGTATTGGTTAGTATAGTTGCAAGGATTTAACAATTAGTTGGTTGTTCAGTATACATATATCTAACACCATAGCTACTTTGTACTAATTATATTAAAATACATAAAAGATATATGTAACAATGATAATCAAGCATAATGATTTAATTAAGATAATTATTCACAAGTAAATAATTTATTGGTTAGTACAGTTGCAAGGAAAATTGGAAATTGTAATTTAATTGGTTGTGTAGGTTGTTATGGGATATTCATGTAACTACAATCCAATAATTGTAATTTCAATTTCCTTATCTGTCTAATTGATGTACAAAGAAACTACGATTCATAGCAAATCAATATTTAATTATGTATATAGAACAATAACAATGTATACTTATTTCAACATGTTTTGATTATAAATAAAATCGTTTGTATGTTATGCGCATTACATAGTGGGTTGTTATTAAAATACATTCATGTAATCTCTATAATAATTCTATCAGTATGGCAACTTATAATGAAAATCTTTCAATTGAACTGTCATGTTTAAAAACATTGCTAAAATAACTAATTTATTGGTTAGTACTGAGGAATAGTGGAAATTGTAATTTATTTGGTCGTGTAGGTTGTTATGTCTGCATGGTGATATACATGTACTTGTACTAATTATAATCCGCAATTTCAATTATCCTTATACTGTCTATTAGATATACAAAGAAGCAGAATAACAAATAATTTTAAGTTTCCAAACCGTGTTTGTGCATCTAATCTGAGATATTGGAGATGATAATTGATTATAGTACAAGTATCTTTTATCATGCAGTCATAACAACAACATGTATGACCAATTAAATTATAAATTACATCCTTATAACTGAGTAATTTTAACAATTCTATTTTTGTAGTGTATATAAATCATGAAACCAATCACAAATTATAAAATATTACAATTCAATATAGATTGAACCTATGAATAACACTTACCTGAATAATATAACCAGTGAAATCGTTGAAGCCATTACACAGAGATGTGACTGTGAGTATTATATCAACTACATTGTAAATGAACATTTCCAGTGTTCTGAAGAACAGTTATCTACATGTGTGACATACAGAGCTAGGCTATATGGTACCAGAGACCAAGAAGCAATGGTACTAGTTGGTTATATGCAAGACTGGATCAATTCAAGTCCAGATGTGATACAAACCGACTCCTTATTGAGCATTCATACTAATTGTGAAGTTGTTATTAATTCTTTCAATGATTCATTATGTACATGTAGGATGAATAATGACACTATGAGTGGTACCAATGAGACAGTAATTGAAGATAGTGGCTTATTACAAACTATAATAATTATTGTTAGTATTACAGTCGGAGTATTATATTTCATTCTGATATTTGGTTTGATTGTAATTTGTGTTTATAGATTCAAGAAAAAGAACAAAAAGAGACAGTAAGTTACACACAATAGTTGTATATTGGTAATCAACATTTTCATCTTGTCAATAGGAATGCAGGAGTTGCAGGTCATGTAGAAGAGCACATAAATGAAAGAAAAGCCACAGGAAGTCATAATGTTGAACATGAATAAAACTACATTCATTAATAATATTAACTATCCATACATGAATACGACTACATTCATTAGCTATCCACACATGCACAATGCTTTTATGAGGGTATTTTGTAACTGTATTTCTATTTTTCATTAACATGATTATGTAATAATTAATTAACTTACAACCATCATAAACTATTTTAATTTTGTCAAAATATTTAAACAAGATATAAGGAGGCAAAGCTGAGTATGACCCCTTTTACTATTAATTATCCAAACATGCATACACACGAGATGGTACTCCTTTTTTAAAGATTTAATTACACATTTCTTTATTGATGTGATTTGTGTTTTGTTAATAAATAGGGTCAATGTTCTATATATCCATCAAATGACCTTGTGTAATATTTGTAGGGCTCCTGCCAGTGAATAAAAAATTTGAAGTTGATTTAGATAAAAATTTGTAAGTCACATTGTGTGGCTTCTATATATAGAACTGTCTCAGTGTATGCTCTTCAGTTATATCAAGATGTTGGTGTTACTTTTATGTGTATATACATCACTGATATTTGGAACAGGTGAGTCAAATAGACCTAGTTAGTAACAGTCTTGTTTTGAGTTCAGAGAAGAAACTTAATGCTGCCACTATAGCACTATTTATTGCAATGGTAGGAATGTATTCTTTAATATTTTCATTCTATAGTTGGACTTAATGTTACAGTTACTACTAGTCCAGAAGGTCCACCATTCAGAGCAGGTTCCAGCTTTGTTGTCAACTGTACTGCATCTAATGGTAGTCCACCTTATGAGTATAAGTGGTCTGTAGGTTGCAGCTATACAAATATTATGAGCAGATTCTTTGTGGCTGGATCACTTATTGGCCCACTAACTACTACTGGAATAACATGTGAAGATATATATAGATGTATTGTTACAGATATGGAAGGCACAACAAGTGAAGTAGGACAAATAACTATTAAACCAGTAACAGGTAAACTATATATATATATGATATATTTGTAATATATTTATTTATATATTAACTGCTTCTTATTTAGATATAGCTATACAAATTTTAGCCAGTGAAAAATTTTTTGTTATCATCAGAAATATCAGTATTCTCACAACTAATGAAAGTGGTAGATTTCTTGATCTTATTTGCAACACTGGTCTTACAAGACCGAATGTTGGAGAATGGATTCTTCCAAATGGTGTTCCTATATCACAGAGTAATGAAAAATTTGAAATAGAACGAGGAGGTGGCATTGTCTCTCTATCATACATCATTCTAAAGCTGAAAGAAGGATATTCATTGAACACTGAAGAAATGGGATTATATACTTGTGTAATGCCTGATATAAATGAAGAGGAGCGTGTAAGTCACATTTGGATTCTTCCAGAACAAAACTTTGGTAAGATGCAATAAACTGTCTTTTGCTCAGTGGCACACATTCAGAAACAATTATTATATTCATAATGTTAAACATATATAATTATATATATATACTCATCTTACACAGAACCAGCAGATCCCGAGTATTTTTATGCAAATTCCAGTCAAACATTGAAACTACATTGTGGATTTTCCACTACACCTGGTGAAATACTGTGGTTCATAAGCAGTACGATACTTACTACCAATGACAGTTTTCTTATTACTCAGCGTCTGTTGCATTCTACACCTAATGTACTATATGAAGGTGTATTGGATATAGTTGATGACAGTTACCGGTCTCAGGGTTTATTTCTACGATGTATTATCTATAACAGAATTATTGGAAACACTCTGGATCCAGTTCCCGCAAGAAAAACAATTGGAAGTAAGTGTCAACAAAAGGCAAACTATAAATATATATATATATATATATATATATAATTATATGTATATTATATTATATAGTATGCTAATAGGTCCTATATACAAAATATAGTACCTGAGTTTGTGTCCGAGGATGTGATATAGCCGAAGCCTGCAAGGGCTATATCACATCCGAGGACACAAAACGAGGGTCCTATATGCGGTATATAGGACCTATTAGCATACTGTATACAATATATTGTATGATAGTGACATCTCCTGCTGCATGCTGTGCACATGGAAGGTCTATATAGAACTCACCACATCAAAGAGATGATGTCACCATCATACTATATATACATAATATTATATCAGAAAATGTTACAGCAGGTTTTGTAAATATTATATAAATATTTTCTTGCTATACAGCAAGACATCATTTTGTGCTAAGTTTTATTGGCCGATCACAAAGAATTACCTGTTCTTTTACAAGTGAAACTGTTCAGCGTGTTGAGGTACATTCAAATGAAAGTATACTTGATTCAATACCAGGAAAAATAATTTCATTTGAAATCACCGAGACTACAGATACAATACATAATAAAGAATATGCTTGCATTGGTGTAGCTTCTGATGGAAATGATTTTGTTGAGAATATTACAATAGTGGCTTTAAGTAAGTTGTAAACAAAACAGTACTTAATTGTGAAGTATCCATTTTTCTTTATTTAATACAGTTCCTCCCCATGCATTAACAATGCATATAGTAAGTACAGAGACAGTTCTTGCTGGTGAAGCTCTAATGCTAGACATTACTGCTATTAAGATGTCTGGATTTACCTATGAACAGTCAATCTTTTGTACTAATCAAAATGGAATACTGGTTTCTGAATTGGAAGGATTTGATTATCCAGAACCTCCTACTAATATTGGTTCAATACTAAATTTGCAGATTCTTGTTAACCCTGTCTTACTGTCACATGCTGGTCTGTATATATGTACTGCATTCCTGGAAACTCCTTCTCTGTTAGACAACATTAGTGAAACTGCTAATACCTCTATCAAAGTGAAAAGTAAGTGTATATTAATATCTTTCTGTATTATGCATTTTGTTTTATATTACCAATAGTACCTTCTCCAAGTGTTACCCTTAGCACACCTGTGTCAATGCTACAAACAGGTGATATGGCTCTGTATACATGTACAGCCATGGTAACCAACACACATATAGATTTGTCAGTTCATGCTGTGTTTAAATGGACATTAGATAATCTATCCGTCCATTCAAGAGAACGATTTGAAATTTCAGAATTGTCTCCATTGACTACTACAAATATTACTAGTTACCATTCTGTATTGAGAATTGCACCAGTGATAAGAAGTGAAGATGAAGGTGTCTTAATGTGTAGTGTATTCATAACTGAGGATATTTCCAATGAGTATATTCTGGATAGTTCAAGTACTAATACATCAACAACATTGACAATTGAAGGTATAAATGTATTATAATTACATCATGATGGTTTACTCACACTTATATTTTACGGTACCAGATCAATTGAGTTCAGAATATTTTCAATTACATTTAATAGGACTGGAAATACCATGCTTACAATGGATAGTGAGTTTAAAATTTAAATAATTGTCAGCAAACAAAACAAATGCTTTGTACTTTTATTGTCATAAAGTCATTACGTTAATAAATTATAAATAATATAATACAATAACAGTGCTTGTTTGTAAGTCATTAGTAAGATAAATCCACTAATAGATATTAATACAGGTCACCGTGACAGTGATTAGAAGAGACCATTAGTGGATTTATCTTACTAATGACTTACAAACAAGCAGTGTTATTGTTTTATTTTTTTTTTTCTGTCAAGATGTATTCCATTGCTTCAATATACTGTAAAAATGAATGTGTTGTTTTAATCAGTTGCAAATGCAGTATTACTAATATCCCCTTGAGGCTATATATAAATCAATGCTTTCTTGCTAGGTGATGTTTACAAGTAGTAATTTATTTCATTTATAGTGTACATGTACTTTAAACAATCCCTAGGGTAATTAGTTACAACATGTTGTAATTACTACTCATGCGGTAATTACTACTCAAAGATCTGTGGAGTCCAACAGATTAATATTATATAATAAATCTACTTACATACTAATTACCCTTGAATAAACAAGTCACATTCTGATATGTACTATATAGTAAAAAATTGTCAAGATCAAATGGGACTAGTACTTGTAAATATTATCTGCAGGAAAAACAAATCAGCATTGATGAGAATGAAGTTGCATTGAAACTCCTGTAACTAACTGAAGGTTAAAATAACACATTGCTATTCGCTGTGTTACATATAAAGTCATGTGACACATCTATCATATATGTGAAACAGTATAGGGTACTTTTAAAAAGCGGCATTTTGTATTCAAAAAAAATGATTTCACTTTCATAAGTTATGATGGATATAGTATTCCTAGAATGGGGTATGCTTGTTTACTATACATAACTTCGATGTGAGCATTTAAATCTTCTCACCTTACACCCACTGGTTGGCAAAAAAAACATGATTTTGTGAAGATGATAAACAACTATGATAGTCACATGTTACTATGTTTTCTTAAGAAGTTAAACATAGATTACTTTGCTAATTAAAGTGAGTGATGAGAACTAGAAATAATACAGGGTAATTTGTTTACTCTATGACTGGGTTCACATAATGATGTAAGGCCTTGTGTTGTGTCCATTGCATTGTGAAAACTGATTGGTGAAATGCAACGCAGCTGACACAGGATAGAATCAGATTCTATCATCGTGTCATGTTGTGTTGTGTTTAACGGCATTAATGGAAGCATATCTTTTTTAAATACAACGCATTGGTGCGACACAAGGGAGCATTGTGTGAACCAACCTTAATACATACCTCTCCAGATTAAAATTTGGGAGTGCAATTCCAATTAAAATCTTTTAGATTGATGACATAACTTATATGTTTATATAGTTAATGAAAATCATAAAATATTACACTTCAATATAGGTTGAACCTATGAATAATACTTACCTAAATATTATAACCAGTGAAATCGTTGAAGCCATTACGCAGAGATGTGACTGTGAGTATTCTATCAACTACATTGTAAATGAACATTTCCAGTGTTTTGAAGAACAGTCATCTACATGTGTGACATACAGAGCTAGGGTAGATGGTACCAGAGACCAAGAAGGAATGGTACTAGTTGGTTATATGCAAGACTGGATCAATTCAAGTTCAGATATGATACAAACCAATCAATCCGACTCCTTATTGAGCATTGATACTAATTGTGAAGTTGTTATTAATTCTTTCAACGATTCATTATGTACATGTATGATGAATAACAACACTACAAATCGTACCAATGAGACAGCAAGTGAAGATGAAATCACCAATGCGACAGCAAGTGAAGATGAAATCACCAATGCGACAGCAAGTGAAGATGAAATCACCAATGCGACAGCAAGTGAAGATGAAATCACCAATGTGACAGCAAGTGAAGATGAAATCACCAATGCGACAGCAAGTGAAGATGAAATCACCAATGCGACAGCAAGTGAAGATGAAATCACCAATGCGACAGCAAGTGAAGGTGAAAGTACCAATGAGACAGCAAGTGAAGGTGAAAGTACCAATGAGACAGCAAGTGAAGGTGAAAGTACCAATGAGACAACAAGTGAAGGTGAAAGTACCAATGAGACAACAAGTGAAGGTGAAAGTACCAATGAAACAGCAAGTGATGGTAGTGGCTTATTACAAATTATTATAATTGTTGGCATTACAGCTGGAGTATTATGTTTCGTTCCGATATTTTGTTTGGTTGTAATCCTCATTTATAAATACAAGATAAAGAGCACAATGAGACAGTGAGTTACACATGATAGTTGGTCTATTGTGTGGATAATCAAATGTTTCGTCTCTAGGTTACCACTTCATACAACTAAGAATGAGCAGTTTGAACTTAACCCAGTAGCAATGTTAAATAACTCAGATGTAAACCCAGCATATGGCATGGTGTTAAAGAGAGATGAAAATTCCAAGGAAGAAAAGGCTGAAGAACATGAGTATGACTACATTCCCTTTTACAGTAACTATTAATTATCCAAACATGCATGCACACGTTTTTGAGATGGTACTTCTGTTTTCAAGATTTAATTGTGATTTGTGTTAATGAATAGTCAATAGCACATAAAACTATGTGCTCAAAGTTTTTATGTATATATATATAATATGTTCATGTACTTTGAAAAAATGTTCATTTGGAACAGCTAATAAACTCACATTCACTGCTGAGATTACAGCAGGAATAGCGCAACACAAAGAATACTCAAAACAGCAGAGAGAATCAGTAGTTGTCACTTGGTAAATTGTACACAGGAGTGGTATAACTTGGTTGAGTGGTTTTGGAGGAGCATAATCATATCTAGGCCAAGACAATTATTTATTACAAGGTAGTTTACTTGAATTTATATAGTTTTAATAAAAATTATAGTTCAGTATAATAAACATATTTGAATTATGTCTACATAATTATATGTATGACAGAAGTGGCAACAAACAGGTGCTCAAATTATAATGGTTTCTTCATCCAAAATAAGTAGTTGAAGAACAATATTTGTTGAGGTGGAGGAACACCCTGGTGTCCTTAGGAAGAAGGAGGGTTTTCTAAGTAAATGAATTTGATGATCAGAAAGACTGCGAAGACACAAACCAAGGGTCCTATATTGGTATATAAGACCTGGTAGTATACCTATATACAATATATTATACAATGTTGACATCATTTGTGTTTAATTCCTTTATCTCAATTTGTTCAATTTCAATTTCATTCCTTTTATCTAGATTAGCACTGTTTTATTTATCATCTATCGGCACTGTTATCAGTTGTTAAAAAATATCTATATACACATATATAGACCTGCTTTCAGATCTATATAGTATATTATATATTAATATATAATTCTAAATATAATTCTACTCACTGCATTTGAAGTCAATGGAGAGTTTATCAGAAGTCGTTGTCTCTCTATTGTAGAAATATTAAAACAATATCATAAAGTATAAATTGGAGGACTCACCATTCGCAGTGAATACAAAATTTTGAAATATGATCTAGATAAAAATTTGTAAGTCACATCGTGTGGCTTCTATTTCATTCTATTTATAGTGCTGTCTCAGTGTATGCTCTTCAGTTATATCAAGATGTTGATGTTACTTTTATGTGTATATACATCACTGATATTTGGAACAGGTAAGTGAGATAGACTTAGTTAGTAACAGTCTTGTTTTGAGTTCAGAGAAGAAACTTAATGCTGCCACTATATCACTATTTATTGCAATGGTACGTAGGAATGTATTCTTTAATATTTTCATTCTATAGTTGGACTTAATGTTACAGTTACTACTAGTCCAGAAGGCCCACCATTCAGAGCAGGTTCCATCATTGTGGTCAACTGTACTGCATCTAATGGTACTCCACCTTATGAGTATAAGTGGTCTGTAGGTTGCAGCTATACAAATATTATGAGGAATCTTGCAGTGACTGAACCATTTATTGGCCCACTAACTACTACTGGAATATCATGTCAAGATATATATAGATGTATTGTTACAGATATGGAAGGCACAACAAGTGAAGTAGGACAAATAACTATTAAACCAGTAACAGGTAAACTATATATATATATTTGTAATAATTATATTTATTTATATATTAACTGCTTCTTATCTAGATATAGCTATACAAATTTTAGCCAGTGAA
Organism: Petrosia ficiformis; assembly: GCA_947044365.1. Lineage (NCBI taxonomy): Eukaryota > Metazoa > Porifera > Demospongiae > Haplosclerida > Petrosiidae > Petrosia > Petrosia ficiformis. The sequence continues at coordinate 592,936 of OX345643.1, forward strand.
ACATTTTTTGTTATCATCAGAAATATCAGTATTCTCACAATTAATGAAAGTGGTAGATTTCTTGATCTTATTTGTAACACTGGTCTTACAAGACCGAATGTTGGGGAATGGATTCTTCCAAATGGTGTTCCTATATCCCAGAGTAATGAAAAATTTGAAATAGAACGAGGAGGTGGCATTGTCTCTCTACCATACATCACTCTAAAGCTGAAAGAAGGATATTCATTGAACAATGAAGAAATGGGATTATATACTTGTGTAATGCCTGATATAAATGAAGAGGAGCGTGTAAGTCACATTTGGATTCTTCCAGAACAAAACTTTGGTAAGATGCAATAAACTGTCTTTTGAATATTTGCTCACCAGCATGCACATATTTAGAAACAATTATTATATTCATAATGTACATATAATCATCTTACACAGAACCAGCAGATCCAGAGTATTTTTCATCATATTCTGGTCAAACATTGAAACTATATTGTGGATTTTCCACTACACCTGGTGAAATACTGTGGTTCATAAGCAATACAACACTTACTACCAATGACAGTTTTCTTATTACTCAGCGACTGTTGCACTCAACACCTAATGTACTATATGAAGGTGTATTGGATATAGTTGATGACAGTTACCGGTCTCACAGTTTAACTCTACAATGTAGTATCCATAGCAGAATATTAGGAAACAATCTAGATCCAACTCCATCAAGTGAAACCATTCGAAGTAAGTATAGTATAATATATCAGTTGTATATGTATGTACAAGGGATCATAATATTGTTGTATAATTCGTTCTAGCACGACATTATTTTGTGCTAAGTTTTATTGGCCGATTACAAAGAATTACCTGTTCTTTTACAAGTGAAACTGTTCAGCGTGTTGAGGTACATTCAAATGAAAGTATACTTGATTCCATACAAGGAAAAACAATTTCATTTGTAATCACTGAGACTACAGATACAACACATAATAAAGAATATGCTTGCATTGGTGTAGCTTCTGATGGAAATGATTTCTTTCAGAATATTACAATAGTGGCTTTAAGTAAGTTGTAAACAAAACAGTACTTAATTGTGAAGTATCCATTTTTCTTTATTTAATACAGTTCCTCCCCATGCATTAACAATGCATATAGTAAATACAGAGACAGTTTTTGCTGGTGAAGCTCTAATGTTAGACATTACTGCTATTAAGATGTCTGGATTCACCTATGAACAGTCCATCTTTTGTACTAATCAAAATGGAATACTGCTTTCTGAATTGGAAGGATTTGATTATCCAGAACCTCCTACTAATATCGGTTCAATACTAAATTTGCAGATTCTTGTTAACCCTGTCTTACTGTCACATGCTGGTCTGTATATATGTACTGCATTCCTGGAAACTCCTTCTCTGTTAGACAACATTAGTGAAACTACTAATACCTCTATCAAAGTGAAAAGTGAGTGTATATTAATATCTTTCTGTATTATGCATTTTGTTTTATATTACCAATAGTACCTTCTCCAAGTGTTACCCTTAGCACACCTGTGTCAATGCTACAAACAGGTGATATGGCTCTGTATACATGTACTGCCATGGTAACCAACACACATATAGACTTGCCAGTTCATGCTGTGTTTAAATGGACATTAGGTAATCTATCCGTTCATTCAAGAGAACGATTTGAAATTTCAGAATTGTCTCCATCGACTACTACAAATATTACTAGTTACTATTCCATGTTGAGAATTGCACCAGTGATAAGAAGTGAAGATGAAGGTGTCTTAATGTGCAGTGTATTCATAACTGAGGATATTTCCAATGAGTATATTCTGGATAGTTCAATCACTAATACATCAACAACATTGACAATTGAAGGTACAAATGTATTATAATTACATCATGATGGTTTACTCACACTTATATATTACAGGACCAGATCAATTGAGTTCAGAATATTTTCAATTACATTTAATAGGACTGGAAATACCATGCTTACAATGGATAGTGAGTTTAATATTTGTGTAATATTATTTCTGCAAACGAATACAATTGCCTGTTGATATGATTTCATAGCAAATCAATATCTAATTATGTATATGGACTATAACATTGTTTGTTTATAAGCTATTAGTGATGCATTAATGAGCTCAGAAATATATATAGTTTTAGAATGACCAAAATGCTTTTCTCTGTGCCATTTTCATGTTATTGTTCATATTACATGTTTGTGTCAAGATTGCTTCTTTAGTGTGATCATGTATTAATTAATCTTATGGCATTAAACTAATACATATATAGTCATGTAAGCCTAATTTTATATCATATGTAGTTCAAAATGTCTTTTATGGAAAAATGACCTAATATTTCCACATAAAGTGATTCAGCAAAGAAGTCCCCTGTATTGGTGTGGCCTTGTTTACTATAGTCAATGTCACATATATGTTTTCTCAATGAGTTAAATGATTGCTGTTTGCCATATGAGTGGCAAAGCTGGCAGTTGGGAGATAGAAAAGAAGCTTAGTCAACCATCTAAAAGGATGTTGACATCATGTTTGTGGGTTGTAATGTTTACTTCTTTCAACATGTTTTGATTATAATTGAAATCGTTTGTATTTAATGTGCATATACAAAGTGGGTTGTTAATCATGTAATGTCTATCTAACGTAATAATTCTATCAGTATGGCAACTTATAATAAAATGTGTTGAATTGTTTTTTTTTCTCAGTAAAATGATTGTTGTTCGCCATATAAGTATCATGTGGGGGTTCTTATCCGGTATAAAGTTGTTGACACCATGATTGTGGGTACTTGTTTCAACATGTTTTGATTAATTATATGTTATATGCATGCTTATACAATCATAACATGCTATTTGTTAATAAAATACATTCTACAATAATTCTGTCAGTATGGCAACTTATAATAAAAATCTTTAAATTGATGATATGACAATACTGTCATGTTTATATAGTTCATGAGACTAATCACAAATCATAAAATATTACATTTCAATATAGATTGAACCTATGAATAACAGTCACCTCAATATTATAACCAGCGAAATCATTGAAGCCATTACACGGAGATGTGACTGTGAGTATTCTCTCAACTACATTGTAAATGAACATTTCCAGTGTTCAGAAGAACAGTCATCTACATGTGTGACATACAGAGCTAGGCTATATGGTACCAGAGACCAAGAAGGAATGGTACTAGTTGGTTATATGCAAGACTGGATCAATTCAAGTTCAGATATGATACAAACCAATCAATCCGACTCCTTATTGAGCATTGATACTAATTGTGAAGTTGTTATTAATTCTTTCAACGATTCATTATGTACATGTATGATAAATAACAACACTACGAATCGTACCAATGAGACAGCAAGTGAAGATGAAATCACCAATGCGACAGCAAGTGAAGATGAAAGTACCAATGCGACAGCAAGTGAAGATGAAAGTACCAATGCGACAGCAAGTGAAGATGAAATCACCAATGAGACAGCAAGTGAAGATGAAATCACCAATGCGACAGCAAGTGAAGGTGAAAGTACCAATGAGACAGCAAGTGAAGGTGAAAGTACCAATGAGACAACAAGTGAAGATGAAACTACACATGGTACCAATGAAACAGCAAGTGATGATAGTGGCTTATTACAAATTATTATAATTGTTGGCATTATAGCTGGAGTATTATGTTTCGTTCCGATATTTTGTTTGGTTGTAATCCTCATTTATAAATACAAGATAAAGAGCACAATGAGACAGTGAGTTACACATGATAGTTGGTCTATTGTGGATAATCAAATGTTTCGTCTCTAGGTTACCACTTCATACAACTAAGAATGAGCAGTTTGAACTTAACCCAGTAGCAATGTTAAATGACTCAGATGTAAACCCAGCATATGGCATGGTGTTAAAGAGAGATGAAAATTCCAAGGAAGAAAAGGCTGAAGAACATGAGTATGACTACATTCCCTTTTACAGTAACTATTAATTATCCAAACATGCATGCACACGTTTTTGAGATGGTACTTCTGTTTTCAAGATTTAATTGGACATTTCTTTATTGATGTGATTTGTGTTAATGAATAGTCAATAGCTCAAAGTTTTTATGTATATATATATAATATGTTCATGTACTTTGAAAAAATGTTCATTCGGAACAGCTAATAAACTCACATTCACTGCTGAGATTACAGCAGGAATAGCGCAACACAAAGAATACTCAAAACAGCAGAGAGAATCAGTAGTTGTCACTTGGTAAATTGTACACAGGAGTGGTATAACTTGGTTGAGTGGTTACCACTTTTGGAGGAGCAATCATATCTAGGCCAAGACAATTATTTATTACAAGGTAGTTTACTTGAATTTATATAGTTTCAATAAAAATTATAATTCAGTATAATAAACATATTTGAATTATGTCTACATAATTATATGTATGACAGAAGTGGCGACAAACAAGTGCTCAAATTATAATGGTTTCTTCATCCAAAATAAGTAGTTGAAGAACAATATTTGTTGAGGTGGAGGAACACCCTGGTGTCCTTAGGAAGAAGGAGGGTTTTCTAAGTAAATGAATTTGATGATATTAATCATACAGAAAGACTGCGAAGACACAAACCAAGGGTCCTATATTGGTATATAAGACCTGGTAGTATACTATATACAATATATTATACAATGTTGACATCATTTGTGTTTAATTCCTTTATCTCAATTTGTTCAATTTCAATTTAATTCCTTTTATCTAGATTAGCACTGTTTTATTTATCATCTATCGGCACTGTTATCAGTTGTTAAAAAATATCTATATACACATATATAGACCTGCTTTCAGATCTATATAGTATATTATATATTTATATATAATTCTAAATATAATTCTACTCACTGCATTTGAAGTCAATGGAGAGTTTATCAGAAGTCGTTGTCTCTCTATTGTAGAAATATTAAAACAATATCATAAAGTATAAATTGGAGGACTCACCATTCGCAGTGAATACAAAATTTTGAAATATGATCTAGATAAAAATTTGTAAGTCACATCGTGTGGCTTCTATTTCATTCTATTTATAGTGCTGTCTCAGTGTATGCTCTTCAGTTATATCAAGATGTTGATGTTACTTTTATGTGTATATACATCACTGATATTTGGAACAGGTAAGTGAGATAGACTTAGTTAGTAACAGTCTTGTTTTGAGTTCAGAGAAGAAACTTAATGCTGCCACTATATCACTATTTATTGCAATGGTACGTAGGAATGTATTCTTTAATATTTTCATTCTATAGTTGGACTTAATGTTACAGTTACTACTAGTCCAGAAGGCCCACCATTCAGAGCAGGTTCCATCATTGTGGTCAACTGTACTGCATCTAATGGTACTCCACCTTATGAGTATAAGTGGTCTGTAGGTTGCAGCTATACAAATATTATAAGGAATCTTGCAGTGACTGAACCATTTATTGGCCCACTAACTACTACTGGAATATCTTGTCAAGATATATATAGATGTATTGTTACAGATATGGAAGGCACAACAAGTGAAGTAGGACAAATAACTATTAAACCAGTAACAGGTAAACTATATATGATATATTTGTAATATATTTATTTATATATTAACTGCTTCTTATTTAGATATAGCTATACAAATTTTAGCCAGTGAAACATTTTTTGTTATCATCAGAAATATCAGTATTCTCACAATTAATGAAAGTGGTAGATTTCTTGATCTTATTTGTAACACTGGTCTTACAAGACCGAATGTTGGGGAATGGATTCTTCCAAATGGTGTCCAGAGTAATGAAAAATTTGAAATAGAACGAGGAGGTGGCATTGTCTCTCTACCATATATCACTCTAAAGCTGAAAGAAGGATATTCATTGAACAATGAAGAAATGGGATTATATACTTGTGTAATGCCTGATATAAATGAAGAGGAGCGTGTAAGTCACATTTGGATTCTTCCAGAACAAAACTTTGGTAAGATGCAATAAACTGTCTTTTGAATATTTGCTCACCAGCATGCACATATTTAGAAACAATTATTATATTCATAATGTACATATAATCATCTTACACAGAACCAGCAGATCCAGAGTATTTTTCATCATATTCTGGTCAAACATTGAAACTATATTGTGGATTTTCCACTACACCTGGTGAAATACTGTGGTTCATAAGCAATACAACACTTACTACCAATGACAGTTTTCTTATTACTCAGCGACTGTTGCACTCAACACCTAATGTACTATATGAAGGTGTATTGGATATAGTTGATGACAGTTACCGGTCTCACAGTTTAACTCTACAATGTAGTATCCATAGCAGAATATTAGGAAACAATCTAGATCCAACTCCATCAAGTGAAACCATTCGAAGTAAGTATAGTATAATATATCAGTTGTATATGTATGTACAAGGGATCATAATATTGTTGTATAATTCGTTCTAGCACGACATTATTTTGTGCTAAGTTTTATTGGCCGATTACAAAGAATTACCTGTTCTTTTACAAGTGAAACTGTTCAGCGTGTTGAGGTACATTCAAATGAAAGTATACTTGATTCCATACAAGGAAAAACAATTTCATTTGTAATCACTGAGACTACAGATACAATACATAATAAAGAATATGCTTGCATTGGTGTAGCTTCTGATGGAAATGATTTCTTTGTGAATATTACAATAGTGGCTTTAAGTAAGTTGTAAACAAAATACTTAATTGTGAAGTATCCATTTTTCTTCATTTAATACAGTTCCTCCCCATGCATTAACAATGCATATAGTAAGTACAGAGACAGTTTTTGCTGGTGAAGCTTTAATGCTACAAATTAGTGCTAGTAAGATGTCTGGATTCACCTATGAACAATCGATCTTTTGTACTAATCAAAATGGAATACTGGTTTCTGAATTGGAAGGATTTGATTATCCAGAACCTCCTACTAATATCGGTTCAATATTAAATTTACTAGTGTCTGTTAACCCTGTCTTACTGTCACATGCTGGTCTGTATATATGTACTGCATTCCTGGAAACTCCTTCTCTGTTAGACAACATTAGTGAAACTACTAATACCTCTATCAAAGTGAAAAGTGAGTGTATATTAATATCTTTCTGTATTATGCATTTTGTTTTATATTACCAATAGTACCTTCTCCAAGTGTTACCCTTAGCACACCTGTGTCAATGCTACAAACAGGTGATATGGCTCTGTATACATGTACTGCCATGGTAACCAACACACATATAGACTTGCCAGTTCATGCTGTGTTTAAATGGACATTAGGTAATCTATCCGTTCATTCAAGAGAACGATTTGAAATTTCAGAATTGTCTCCATCGACTACTACAAATATTACTAGTTACTATTCCATGTTGAGAATTGCACCAGTGATAAGAAGTGAAGATGAAGGTGTCTTAATGTGCAGTGTATTCATAACTGAGGATATTTCCAATGAGTATATTCTGGATAGTTCAATCACTAATACATCAACAACATTGACAATTGAAGGTACAAATGTATTATAATTACATCATGATGGTTTACTCACACTTATATATTACAGGACCAGATCAATTGAGTTCAGAATATTTTCAATTACATTTAATAGGACTGGAAATACCATGCTTACAATGGATAGTGAGTTTAATATTTGTGTAATATTATTTCTGCAAACGAATACAATTGCCTGTTGATATGATTTCATAGCAAATCAATATCTAATTATGTATATGGACTATAACATTGTTTGTTTATAAGCTATTAGTGATGCATTAATGAGCTCAGAAATATGTATAGTTTTTGAATGACCAAAATGCTTTTCTCTGTACCATTTTCATGTTATTATTCATATTACATGTTTGTGTCAAGATTGCTTCTTTAGTGTGATCATGTATTAATTAATCTTATGGCATTAAACTAATACATATATAGTCATGTAAGCCTAATTTTATATCATATGTAGTTCAAAATGTCTTTTATGGAAAAATGGCCACATAACGTGATTTAGCAAAGAAGTCCCCTGTATTGGTGTGGCCTTGTTTACTATAGTCAATGTCACATATATGTTTTCTCAATGAGTTAAATGATTGCTGTTTGCCATATGAGTGGCAAAGCTGGCAGTTGGGAGATAGAAAAGAAGCTTAGTCAACCATCTAAAAGGATGTTGACATCATGTTTGTGGGTTGTAATGTTTACTTCTTTCAACATGTTTTGATTATAATTGAAATCGTTTGTATTTAATGTGCATATACAAAGTGGGTTGTTAATCATGTAATGTCTATGTAATGTAATAATTCTATCAGTATGGCAACTTATAATAAAATGTGTTGAATTGTTTTTTTTTCTCAGTAAAATGATTGTTGTTCGCCATATAAGTATCATGTGGGGGTTCTTATCCGGTATAAAGTTGTTGACACCATGATTGTGGGTACTTGTTTCAACATGTTTTGATTAATTATATGTTATATGCATGCTTATACAATCATAACATGCTATTTGTTAATAAAATACATTCTATGTAACACAATAATTCTGTCAGTATGGCCACTTATAATAAAAATCTTTAAATTGATGATATGACAATACTGTCATGTTTATATAGTTCATGAGACTAATCACAAATCATAAAATATTACATTTCAATATAGATTGAACCTATGAATAACAGTCACCTCAATATTATAACCAGCGAAATCATTGAAGCCATTACACGGAGATGTGACTGTGAGTATTCTCTCAACTACATTGTAAATGAACATTTCCAGTGTTCAGAAGAACAGTCATCTACATGTGTGACATACAGAGCTAGGCTATATGGTACCAGAGACCAAGAAGGAATGGTACTAGTTGGTTATATGCAAGACTGGATCAATTCAAGTCCAGATGTGATACAAACCGACTCCTTATTGAGCATTGATACTGATTGTGAAAGTGTTATTAATTCTTTCAATGATTCATTATGTACATGTATGATGAATAACGACACTATGAGTGGTACCAATGAGACAGTAATTGAAGATAGTGGCTTATTACAAACTATAATAATTGTTGGTAGTACAGTTGTAGTATTATCATTCATTCTGATAGCTGGTTTGATTGTAATTTGTGTTTATAGATACAAGAAAAAGAACAAAAAGAGAGAGTAAGTTACACACATAGTTGTATATTGGTAATGAACATTTTCATCTTGTAGATCATCACAAACTCATACAACAAATTCTGAGCCAGTTCAACTTCAACGTAATAACCATGTACCACCGTTACAACACACAAATAGAAATCCAGCTTATGGTAGGGGAGTAAACCAAAGTGAAAATTCCCAGCAAGGAAGAGGTCGCAGGCCAATATTACCTGTTGTCAATAGTAATGGAGGTCATGTAATACAGCACATAAATGGAAGAAGACCCATAAATAGTGCAGGAAATCGTAATGTTCAACATGAATATGACTACATTCATTTTTACTATTAATACACACATGCACGCTTTTTTTGGTATTTTATAACTGTACATCTACATCTATTTTTAATGATCAATTAAGGTGGCGGGTCCACCGATTTCTCATTAAATATTCACACTTAAAAAAGTATTATTTTTATTTGTAAAATACTATGAAAAGGCTCTGTAGTCTGGAGAAGGACTGGAACCACACACTTGAAATCCTCATGTTTGTGGAACTGTGTTCCAATAAGACGTCGAAAACTGCTACAAATACGAAATTTTCAGTTGTTTAAAAATGGTAATTTCCATTGTTATATAGTGGGTGCAGCGGTTCTTAATTACATGTAAATCTTTATTATAAAGAATGAATTCATGAATAATCAATATTTCGTTATTGCAAACAATGAATATTATGAATAATAATTAGTGGACACGCCCCACAAGTCTAGGGCAGGGATGATTAATTGATTAATCAATCGATGTTGAAAACTCTTTTCATTATCGATTCTACTAATTATTCCAAAAGACATACTTTTCAAGCATGTGACAAACAATAATGTACAATGTGAAAGTGACAGCAAGCCTTTTTGATCATCAAATGGGAGGTGTTTCCTGTTTAAATTGATTTAATTTAATTGGCCTAATTACTTCTGCTGATTTTAATCGATTATCAATCAATTTGTAGTTAGTGATAATTGATTTCAGAATCTCAGCCGATTCCCAGCCAACAACATCAACATAAATCATAAATGATTAATTTTGTCAAAATACTTTCATGAATAAATAATAAATTCCTGTCAATTCTATATCATATATCAGCCAATGTTTAGTAGAGACTGCACCAAAATATACAATCCATATAAGCATGTATAAAGAGGTGTTAATTACTTTAGAAGGCTATCACAGCCAAACTACAAAGTAATGATGCATTGATTCAATTTGCATGAAACTCATAGCTTTGGCTAACAATAATTATTAAAATCTGACAATATAGTGTTTACAAAACAACTTGGAACAGTTGAGAGAGACTAGCTAGCTAGCATGATGAAACTGAAGAAAAGGGCTCAAGAAAAGTTCATTATTTTGTGCATAATATTTTCAATTAAAGGTAATAACTCAGTCAGTGTAATTATATTATTATGTTCTATTTAATTACTATAAACAGGTGTTTTTGCATGTACAGAAAAGTTTCTTTCACTGGAATCTCATGATGAATATACTAAACTGTACAACAGACAACTCATATACCCTCATATGAGATTCACATGTACAGCATATATTACTAAGTGGACATTTATTGCCGATTTCAATTCTCTTTCAGAAGAAGCATCCTTTCCTGAACTACAATTATGGGATGAAATAAATGGTGGCTATCGTCTTATTACTAGTTCCGGCTATGATAAAACTCAGGCTACTATCAATTTAAATGAAACAGGACAAATTTCATACACACCACACACTCCTATTCCTGTCCATGAAGGATATATCCTGGGTGTATTAATACGGTTCTTCAGTTCAAACAGTGTCAGGATTCACTTTTTGGAAACTCCAAACGGAATTTACAATTATTATTTTCTCCTAATATCAAACACCGATAATCACAACACTACCTTATTTACTTCAACAGCATATTTAGGACGAACATACATTCCTTTTGTTACTGCAGAGCTTTGTGAGTTCCTGTATAAATACACACACACACCCACACACAGATCACCAATTACCTTGCATAATCTGTTGTTTATCCCTATATTTAGCATTTGCGAGTAGTACAAATATCATAACAATTACTAGCAATCCATGGTCAACAGCGAGCAGTACTGTCTTACAAACATCCACCAATATTCCCTCACTGACAACCAGCAGTACTGCCTTACAAACATCCACCAATATTCCCTCACTGACAACCAGCAGTACTGCCTTACAAACATCCACCAATATTCCCTCAATGACAACCAGCAGTACTGCCTTAAAAACATCCACCAATAGCTCCACACCAAGTACTGATGTACTGCCATCCTTCATAGCAACAATAGGCAATACAAACACACTGTCACAAACAAATACAAGCAATGTCGGTGCACAGTTATTTTCCTTCTCAATAAGTGTATCAAGTATAGAAGATGTACAAGCTACTCAAAATAATACCATTCATACTGTCACACAAAATGAGAGATCTTCTTCTACTAATAAAGGTCTGTCAACCATCACTTCTTCACACACAACTTTCATTATCTCTCATATCCCACCACTGTGTCACTTTAATTGCTTCAACATTGCATATTCTCAAAATATCAGCAAATTTGTTTTCTTCTTTAGATTCTACATCAAAGACTGCAAGTACTAACTCTTCGTTTGTCACCCCAAATCATGTGAATGCTTCCGAGAGCAATGAAATGATAATTTCTTCTCCATGGGCCATTGCAGTGATAGTTATTGGAGGATTCTTCATAATCTCCTCTCTGATCTTTGTAATAACAGTTGGAATATTAATAAGAAAATTAAGAAACAAATCTATTCAAGATCATCCGTCATTGACGATTACTAACATTCCTAAAGTAAATAAATCTCTTTATGTTGAACACCAGCCAAGACCAGAGCATGACTCGATGTACCTAAATACAGCATATATACATTATAAAGACATTGAACACAGATGGAAGCCAAGACCAGAGCATATTGGTGATTCAATGTGTACAAATGCAGAATATATGGGTTTTAATAATGAAGGCATCTATGATACTTTACAACCCAAAGAACACCATTACGACAGTCCGATAGTAAACAATTACTTTAATAGTGAAATTCACACAGTATCAAATGAATTTGTACTGAATCCTGCTTACAAAAATGAATCATTCTTGGAAAGGACCTACAGTAACCCCTTTGAAACAGCTCCTGGTGTAATCCCAATGCAAACTAATACAGCATATAACGGATATACTTGTTAACTGTTTTTATTATTATATTATTTAATTATTGTGTCTCCTTGTAAGCTGAGATTGGCAATATTCTTATTCAAATAAAAAAATATTATATTTGATTTAATTATACATTTTAAACCACAAACATGATAACAAATACGTTTTGAACTTATCAAACATCTGGACAGCTACGTCACTGACCTCAAGTATACAAACAATAGGCAACAGCCAGCAATTAAGCACCAATATAATTATAGTGAGGAAAACAATCACTCCACAAGAGGAATATGTTGCATGGCACGAAAGCCTGAGCAGTCATCTGTCATAGCCAAAGTACAAATGATCAGACCAATTATCCACTCAGTATGTTTGAGCAGCCTTACAAGTAACAGTGCAGGTGTAGTCAGGTACCGCGGTATTTAACTAGCTATCAGTCTTTTGTTAGGAAGCTATCACTGACCCCATAGAAATGAAATCAAGGTTGTGGATTTTGGTTTGGAGTGTCACAATAAACCTCTTCATGAAAAATTGTAAGGACTATAAAAAATACAATACATGTTTTTACTAGTACGTGCGAGTATTAAATATAATTATTTGAATTTAAGAATATGTTTATTTCTCTGATTGAGAAACTACCTTAGGCCCTTTCAATTGAAAATTTATTGTCATTCTTCTGTATATAGGTGTAACAGCTGATAATTCAATTGTTACCAATAACTTCCCAAGCTTAAGCACAATTTTATCAAACAAAGCAAACACAACTGTAACTCCAGGGAGACAGTATATATTTCCACACATTGAATTCAACTGTGATGCTTATATTACTAAATGGATTTACAGAGGACGTTTAAGAAATGATTCTGTTGTGCCAATACAGCAATACCCCATATTTCAAGTATGGGAAGATGGTATAATAATTATCGCTGATTATATTCGTGATGAAAGTACGGATTATGATGATATTGTGAGACCACTTCAAGAAACAGAAGATGGGTTAATAATATTCATGCCACAGGAACCTGTTAAAGTAGATGATGATTCAATTTTAGGAATCTACATACCAGAAAATCCAACAGATATATATTTTGATGAAAATCCTTTCGATGCAAGAGAGTATTTCTTTCAAGAATCATCTGATGAGTTATTGATTTTTCGATACATATTTTCAGAAAATGAGAGGATATATATTCCACAAGTAACAGTCGAATTATGTGAGTAGGCATACACATATACATACATATACATACATATACATACAAATATGTACATATACATACATATACATACATACATACATACATATACATACATATACATATACATGCATATACATACATACATGCATATATGTACATATACATACACATAATTATATATACATACACATATATATGTATGACATGTATTATTTTGTGAAGTCATGTGCAGATACTTTAAGCTATAGTCATAAGTAGTATGTGTATAATTTAAGTTAACTAAATGGAAGTACTAATTTCATTTTATAATTGCTGTGGCAGTACATGTAACTTAGTTTAGCTATTAAAACCCCATAATGCCTTAATTTATATATAACTTGTAGGGTGTTGCAATATAATATTAATGTTTTCTTGTTGCTACAGCCACAAGTTCCTCAATCCTTTTGTCTACGTCTTCATCCATGGTTAGTAGTTCAGAAGTAATTCAAATTTCCACCAGCTTAAGAACAATACCTGTCAATCTGTTGTCCTCATCAACGGTTGGTAATCCGCAACTCTCCGCTAGCTTAACAACAACACCAGTCAGTGTATTGGTTGGCATTCCACAACTCTCCACCAGCTTCATCAGAGCGTCTGTCAACGTATCATCCACGACTGCTTCATCGAGAATACTACCTACTTCCTCCATTTATTCTCAACTCTCTCCAAGCACATTGTCTTCCTCTTACTATTCCTCATCCTCTTCATCTTACTATTCCTCATCTTCTTCCTCCATAGCTTTCCATTCTAATGATATACATTTTCTCACAGAAATGATTGCAGGAGGAGTCACAGTAGGTGTGCTGGTGATAGTACTATCAATTTTTACCATCATAGTTTGTATTTTAATCAAAATACTACGCAAAACAAAGGCCAATGTAAACCAACAAGAACTTGTACCAAACTCCTACATGACAGCACGAGATTCCATGCTCACAAATGTAGCATATCACCAAACATACATAGACGCCAATCATTATGATAGATTAATCAGAAGCAACAGTACACAGTACAGATCAGAGCTTGTTGAAAGTACACGATCTTCTAGTGGGCCTGACACTATATACGTACTGAATCCAGCATACAGTATGAGTGTGCCAGAGAGGCGATTTTCACAATCTTTACCACTACCTGATGTCCCAAATTCTCTACCTAATCCATATATACAGCCAATCCCTTTAGTAGCGAAAGAATACGAAGTACCACTACAGTTTGCATGTCACAATTATGAAGAACCTTTACGTTTCACACAGCACTGTTATGAAAACTCAGACGAAGCCACAGGAGTAGTTTAAAGTCAACTGATGATGACATAGAAATCTGGAGACCAGCCAGACTTGTTAGATAATACTGGGTGTGGATTATTACAAAAAATGTTACACCATTGAATACATCCAGAGTTGTTTGAACACAATAAAATAATTCTCATTTGATTATTTCTGTACTTGGAAGTTGAAGTAGTTAACATTGTCAATATAATTATTTATATACGTCATATTTACTAATTTATTTATAATGATGTTTGTGGCTTAACTATAGTGCTATGTGGCACTCAGAGCTATGCTATAACACAAGTATATAAGTAAATTATAATAAACGGGTAAAATAGATGCAGCAACACAGTGATACATAGATACAAGCTTATTATTATTAGTTTCATATTCACAATATTGACTTCAATCAGGTATAACTATCATAGGCTCTAAATGTTATAATGGAAGAAATAGCCTCGTTAGACAAAAACGAGCCCCATGTGCTCTCTAAGCAGTCCAGCAAATAATTTGTCAACTCTGTGTTTCACCACATGAACAACTAACTTTAGTTACCTTACTAATTAATAGGGCCATTCTCAGGCTGAGGTCAAAAGCATTATTTGTGACCATACTGTATGGTCACAAATAATTCGGAGCTAAAGTTAGTTTTTCAGGTGGCATACGAATGAGGCGATGGCCATTAGGGAATAATTTTGATGAAATACCTAAACCTGTACACTTGCCCAACCCAACAACTAAGTGCAGTGATATATTCTTCATTGTTCCTAGACAAAACAGGAAGTTACTGTAACAATACAGTTGATACAATGACTTCTTCAAACAATATGACCGTCTATCAGAATGTAAGCACATCACATTATTTGTGTATTATTCACAATACCAATAGAGGTGAAAAAACAGTTTATTAAAACATGGAAACACAAAATCAGACACAGAAGACATACTGAATAAGAAATGACGAATGTATAATATAATAAATGGTGTAGTATTAGAATAACTCAATGGAACATCCACCGAGATATTTGAGATTATAAATGACAGGAGAGAAAACGAGAAATTGATCCAGTGTTTAGAATTCAATATTAAATATTATTTTTATTTGTATTTTCAATGGATCAAAGTGACACGACTAGAGGTAATTAGATTTTCATTACGGAAGTTCTCGATCCTCCAAGTATCTATATTCGAATGTAAAACCATCTTTTTTTCTTTGAGCCCATTTTTCGTAATCAAAGTAGATATAAGTACCCTGTAATTAAAAAATTAATTAATGTATAATTGACAACTAATTATAGATCCAAGTACCCTGTAATTAAAAAATTAATTAATGTATAATTGATAACTAATTAAAGTAGATATAAGTACCCTTTAATTAAAAAATTAATTAATGTATAATTGATAACTAATTAAAGTAGATATAAGTACCCTTTAATTAAAAAATTAATTAATGTATAATTGATAATTAATCAAAGTAAATATAAGTACCCTGTAATTAAAAAAATTATTAATGATAATGGATAAAGTACTCTGTATTATACAATTTTAACACCAAATATTTTACTCGTAGTGTAAACAGGAGCCCATAAAAAAAGAGAGGGTAGGAGCGTGAAACTCCCACGCAAACAATGAAAATCCGTGTGCACTGCATATTATAATTACGTTACTATAAATAGCGCGTATCAAACCATGCCCCTAACACATGGCACGGCCGGCATGGCTAAAAGACCAGCTATAACAGCTACGAAGGCCAAGCGCCTTCCAGCAAAAAAAAAAGTAAGCTTCTGGTGGCCGAAATCCACAACGAAGAGCAAGATATCTCGTCCAAAGCACTGGACACTTCGACGAATATCCAATTCGAGACAAGTTTTGAGAGCTATTCTTAAAGAACAGCAATGTGAGTTCGGTAGGCCTAGTGAAATGTATTGAAGAAATGCAGTATGCGTACAAAAAGCTCCTCACTAAGTTCTGTGTTGGTAAGAAAATTCTGGAAACTCTTGATACTCCTGGAAACACTCAACAATTGGCTTAATTGATTTGGAGCAAACTTGATACAGTTCATCGACACTTCCAACGATAATTGTTCTACTTCGTAGATACCTGATGACGATGACACTGAGTCGTTATCCAATATCTTTCTTTTTAAAGCGCTTCTAACAATCTCTTGACTACACGATGCCATTTAATTGCAAATTAGGGGCGTGGTTTGACACGCTATTTATAGTAACGTAATTATAATATGCAGTGCACACGGATTTTCATTGTTTGCGTGGGAGTTTCACGCTCCTACTCTCTCTTTTTTTATGGGCTCCTGGTGTAAACTATAACTAAATGCAATAACTACAATGTATAGTGTATAACTAAATGCAATAACTACAATGTACAGTGTATAACTAAATGCAATAACTACAGTGTACAGTGTATAACTAAATGCAATAACTACAATGTACAGTGTATAACTAAATGCAATAACTACAATGTACAGTGTATAACTAAATGCAATAACTACAATGTACAGTGTATAACTAAATGCAATAACTACAGTGTACAGTGTATAACTAAATGCAATAACTACAGTGTATAACTAACTAAAATGAAAAATGGCCAATAATGGGCACTTTTAGTTAGTTAACTAAAACTAAAACTAAAACCCTTTTAGTAAGCCTAATATTATTTTAGTTAATTAACTATAACTAAGCAAAGAGAATCCAGGCATACTATAACTATAACTAAAAGTGGTCATTTTTGTCAAACTAAACCAACACTAACCATTTCATAATCATCGGTAATTGTCTTTGGTTCTTCAAGTCTTTGAAACCAAGTCATGTATTTCGTATGAAATCTCCATGATAGTTTTTTTAAAGCTTTGGCTGCCATATATTGAGCTTTTGTACCCTGAGTACAACAAAAACTAATTATAATTATATATATATATATATATATATATATTATAGTCACATATATTTATATAACTGTGCATACAAGTCACTGATATTCTATTACATGTACATGTATGTGTACTTATAAATATCTTACCTGCGTATGATACAAAGAAGCAATTTTAATTTGAAGGGTGTGGTCTCACAAGTTATAATAATTACATAATTTAGCAGTTCAAGAAAATGAAAACAAGTAAATTAATATTTTATGAAGGGCGCTTAGGGTTTCAAGAACTTTAGAGAAAGCTTAGAGACCACCCTGTATATCATTAATCATCAGATCAACAATCGGTATCAACATAGACAAACAAATTCGACTGTTTGTCTGTTTGTCTGTCTGTCTGAAGAGCAAAAATATATTAATAATCTTCACCTCCATGTAATAGAATATAAAGAATAAAGTCTCAATGGACAGTCTTTGATAAAACTCAAATGAGTCCATATGTGTAGGAGGATGTTGATGATGATAAGATGGAGTGGGGTAAGGAGTTCTCTGTAAATAGGGTCTGTAGAAAAGTAAGAGATAACAAACAAACCTCGATGAAAACTTTTATACATACATGTATATCAATCATTCCTTCAATATATAATTATATGTATAGATGTTTGATTAGAGGTACATGTATAGTAATATGACAATAATGACCATTTTTAGTAATTAACTAAAAATTTAGGCTTACTAAAAGATTTTAGTAAACTTTTTTCATCACAGTAGACTCGTAATTTAATTATAGTTAGTTAAGTAAGTCATAAGTAATAGTTAGAACACACTTTACCGTGATTACGTGTTTTAATGTAGCACGAGGGCGGGTCAATAAAGGTTGAGTTTACATAATGCATGAGCCGAAGGCGAGTGCATTATGTAAACGAGACCTTTATTGACTGCCCAAGTGCTAAATTGAAACACACGATGCACTGTCAAGTGTGTTCTAAGTGATTTATTGATGATCTGTTGAACTACCATTGTTGTTGAAGCAGCTTCGTTAGTAGAGGTGAGCAAAGTGTGCAATAACTATTTATTGCACGCAAAAGTGTGCAATAAGTGATTTAATGGTCAATCACGTGACGCAATATCTGCACTCTGATTGGCCACAGGTCACATGATCAGCAATAATGTATTATTAAAGAATTTTTAGTCATAGATAATTAAAACAATATATATTATACAAGTACATTTACACGTATATGTACATGTACATGTACTTAATGTACTAGCAACCTCTTCTAATCATAATATGTACATTAACTACATGTACATGTACATGTGTACATGTAGTTAGCAACTTATAATATGTACATGTACATGTACATGTACATGTACATGTACACATATACAAGTATATTAGTGATCCTTAGCATTTCTGTATTAAGTTTCATTGTAACCAAACAACTATTATTACCTCACTCTCTCGGAATCAGATGGTTCTGGTAAATGTTTAAAAACAGCTTCTAACATCTTCAATTGATATACTCTATCCTGATTGAGGGGTACAGGACCAAGAGGGGCTACCCCTAAGAGGGGCTGCATTTGATTGTCTGTTCTTGTTGTACTAGTGGTAGTAACAGTAGTTAATAGGGTGCTATCTAGTCTTCCTCCAGGTGCTGGATTGAGCAGAGCTACATGTACATGTGTATGTGTGAAAAAACTTTGAGATATCTAGACAGTAAGAGTCCATGAATGATGGATGGATGGATGGATGAACGATGAATAATGGATGAATGGATGGATGGATGAATAACGATGAATGGATGGATAGATGGATCATGGATGGATGGATGAATGGATGGACGAATGAATGATGAATGGATGGATAGATGGATCATGGATGGATGGATGGATAGATGGATGGATGGATGGATGGAAGATTACTGGCTTACGTCTTAAACTTTGATCTGGTGAGTCTGTTTTTCCTTCTTCTAAAAGTTCATGTGTAGCTACAGCTACAGCAGCCATATCTTTAAGAGACGATAGACCAAGAGCTGTATCACCCAATGGAGGTGAAGGCTGAAAGTGTAATTATAACACTGTTAATGTGTGTTTGTTGACTACCTAATAATAAACACCATTATTTGGAAGTTATACAGGTGGTACGAAGGAAGTAAGCTTCTTAGATACCAGATGTCAATGGCTTCCTCACAAAATAGCCAAAAGGTAGCATTTCATCAATTTATCTCTGAACTAGTGTTATTGTAGTTAACTACATGTATAACTAAAACCCCTTTTAGTAATGTATTGTGACTTTTAGTTAACTAAACTATAACTAAATTACAAGTCTATTGTAATAACTATAACTAACTAAAATGGTAAATGGCCAATCATGGGCATTTTTAATTAGTTTCCTAAAACTCTTTTAGTAAACCTAAAATTGTTTTAGTTAATTAACTATAACTATAACTAAAAGTTTGATAAAATAGACATACTATAACTATAGCTAAAAGTGGTCATTATTGTTGTACTAAAACAACAATACTGTGAACTATCATATTACATTGATCATACTCACCCATCCACTATTTCTATCTTTACTCAAACCACTTGAAGTGAACCCAAGTGTATCAATAGGAATTCCAGAGGTACTAGTACTACATGGTATAGAGGACACACCCAGGCTTCCAAGGGAGGAAGGAGAGAAAGAAGGCTCAGTAGATTGAAGAGGAAAAGAAGTGACTACAGAGGGAGGGTTTCCAGATAGCGGAAGTGCTGTTAGTGAAGAACCTAGAGAAATAAAATCTTTAAATACTGACTGATAGGATAATTTAGAAGTACACACACATACAATGTACTTTGCTCACCAAATAAAATATCAGTGGTAGTAACAGACATTATCGCACTTGCAATTGTTCCATGACTAGTAGAGGGTATGCCCGAACTCCCAACTGCAGATGGTGATCCAAATGGCATGACGTTACCACCAGAATCTGTTCTGGATATACTTCTGCTTAAAACAGAAACCTGTTGCTGTGATGAAGAAGATGAAGTTGAACTAGTCATTGATGTTGAAGTTGGTGAAAGGGCAGTCGTAGGTTGACCAGTTGGTGATCCATTAGGTGAAGTATTTTCTGATATACCAGTATATATACTCAAGTTTGGTGAGGTGGCTATTCAGAGATCAAAAGAGACTAGCATAATTGAATGTGTTTCTGTGTACATGTAAATGTCATACTGTACATGTACTTGTAATATTGTACATGTAAATGTCATGCTGTACATGTACTTGTAATATTGTACAATGTACATGTAAATGTCATGCTATACATGTACATGTAATATTGTACATGTAAATGTCATACTGTACATGTACGTGTACATGTAATATTGTACATGTAAATGTCATGCTGTACATGTACATGTAATATGGTACATGTAAATGTCATACTGTACATGTAATATTGTACATGTAAATGTCATACTGTACATGTACATGTAATGTACATGTAAATGTCATACTGTACATGTACATGTAATATTGTACATGTACATGTAATATTGTATAAATGTCATACTGTACATGTAAATACTATCTGTACATGTAGTTTTCATGCCATACATACATATATACTATTATACCATGACAATTGTTTGATGTGGTTATATTTTACCTCATCAAAAATTGAACTTGTTGAAAGACAGGATAAACATTCCTCCCTACATTCTTATCACTACTTCCCTATCTCATTTCTCAATATTTTTGTTTGAAACTTACTTGCTTGAGAATTAGGACCAGATACAATACTATCTTGAGATGTATGGGGAATGCTACCATCACTATGCAAGAGTGGTTGGTTCTCTTTAGGTGGGGTTAGAACAGGTGAGAGAGAAGAATTTGAACTAGAATGACTGTGTTCACTAGATAATGACGGGAGATCTTGTAATCTTCCAACCAAATGGGATGTCTGTATCGATGGAGCAGTTGATGGAGTAGAGGATATAGGCGGGGCCATTGTTGATGTAGTAATAGGCTCTGATAATGACACTGTTTGGTTTGGTACAGCTTGAGATGGAAGTAACTGCAAAATATAGGAAATGATCACACAATACACTATGTACTTAACTCAAAATTATGTACCCAATTCACTTATCTTTCCTCTCTATAAACACAAATACACATGTACCCAATCCACATATCCCTCTTCCTTATAAACACAAATACACGTGTACCCAATCCACATATCCCTCTTCCTTATAAACACAAATACACATGTACCCAATCCACATATCCCTCCTCCTTATAAACACAAATACACATGTACACAATCCACATATCCCTCCTCCTTATAAACACAAATACACATGTACCCAATCCACATATCCCTCTTCCTTATAAACACAAATACACATGTACCCAATCCACATATCCCTCTTCCTTATAAACACAAATACACATGTACACAATTCCTCCATATAATCACAAATACATATATACTCACAACTGCAGCAGTCAATTCAGTCAAATTAGAGGGTGTGGTTATACTGCCAGTACTCCCAGTACTGCCAGTACTCCCAGTACTACTGTCACTACTACCGCTAGAGGAACTCTGATTACCTCCAGCTGCAACTGCATATGCTGAAGTCATGGAAAGTGGTTGTGTCTTGACACCAGATGTTGTTATTAATAAGGGTTTTGGACTCTCTTGTGATGGTGATACAGGGATTGTGTTCACAGTACTAATGGTTGTGATGGGTGACGACAAAGGTTGCTGTAGTACCGTAGTAACTCGAGTACTACCTAATGAATTGGTCATATTTGACGAAGGAGTTACAATTTTAGAGTTGTTAACTGATGATTTATTATTAGGTGTAGTAACTGTAGTTAGTTGTAATGACTTGGGACCTGGTCTTCTTGGGGATGGTGGTACCGGCTGTGATAATATGATATATACATGTACATGATGTATATATATACAATAACACACAGACAGACAGACAGACAGACATATATACAGATAGACAGACAGAAAGACAGACAGATGGAAAGACAGACAGACAAAGACAGACAGATGTACAGATAGATAGACAGAAATACAGACAGACAGACGAAAAGACAGACAGACAGACAGATAGATAGACAGACAGATAGATAGACAGACAGATAGATAGATAGACAGACAGACAGACAGATAGATGGACCTCATTCCCATAATCACTACTAGTTGATGTTGTTTTGCCTCTTCTCCTATCTTCAAATAATTCCTGTTAAAAGTCACATATTAGTTTCATAATCTCTAAATCAAAACATCTCAATTCATTTACATTGTAATTAACCTGTGAGGTTGATCTCATTGTGCCAGTTGGTGTTTTGGGTGACAATGGTCCACTGGACGTAGGAGAGCTTGCTAAAGAACTCATGTCATCATCATTTGATTGTATATGACCAGTAGTTGGTGTGACTGAAATAATAACAAACAAAATGATTACTCAGATACATACTGTTACATTATGAATGAAGACATTATTAACTTAAATAATTATATTACAAAACTCTTATAAAAAGGATTCTTAATGTTAGCATAGTCTCATCCCCAGACTGCCACGCTCCATGGCAAGAAAGAGTATGGTAACTTGGGACAATATTCCTGGTAGCAATGTCATAATCAGGTGACTGTCACCTGATTCACTCCACCTACTTGCATTGCAATTCTTTGGCTACTTGAGGTTAATCATGGTCTCAAGACGATGGTAGAAGGTGGACACCTCACACCTTTTGTTACAGCGTCTTTCCTTACCGGTTTTTGATATGCCGTTTTTGAATATACCAAGTCATGTGATCAATTAATAAACTGAGCTATCTGATTGGATATTACAAGATTCAGGTAATAAATGTCACCGCACCAAGATTATTGGCCCAAGTCACATTACTATTATTTGCTGTGAGGTGTGGCAGTCTGGAGACAAGACTAATATTTGCATGGTTATTAGTCTGATCACATACATGCACACACATGCATGTATATACATGTATACACAATAATACATTCATATTTCAGACAGACAAGACACACACTCACACGTACACACAGTTGTCTCACTGTTTGGTCCATCTTCTAATTGCAGATCTTCATAGATTAATTCATTCTCTGCGAAATCAGGTTCTTGATTACATTCTAGATAATACTGAAGATCATCTTGAATTAGTTTTATAGTTTCTGTTTCTAAAGAGCAATTATCTAACATTCTCATGATAGTCTGAGAGAGAGATAGAGTACATGTGTAAGTTTGGATGTAGTTTCCATGACAACCATTAACACACCTCTAGTTTTTGTACATGAAACTTGTGTCTTTCTACCCATTCACATAATTCATCTACTCTGTCTTGTTTCTAAGATAAACAAGTACATTATAATGTTTACATGTACATGTACTTGTATAATGATATACATGTACATGTACTTGTATAATGATATACATGTACATGTACTTGTATAATGATATACATGTACTACTGTACTTGTATAATGATATACATGTACATGTACTAATTTACTTATAATGATATACATGTATGTACTAATTTACTTATAGTTTTATACATGTACCAATGTACTTGTATAATGATATACATGTATATGTACTTGTACATAATGATATACATGTACATGTACTACTGTACTTGTATATAATGATATACATGTACATGTACTACTGTACTTGTATAATTATATACATGTGCATGTACTAATATGATATACACGTACATGTATAATGATATACATGTATGTACTAATTTACTTAGTTTTATACATGTACCAATGTACTTGTATAATGATATACATGTACATGTACTTGTATATAATGATATACATGTACATGTACTACTGTACTTGTATAATGATATACATGTACATGTACTAATGATATATAATTATATATATATACATGTACATGTACTACTGTACTTGTACTAATATAATAACATACATGTACATGTCCAATGTTGATGTACAAGTACATGTACATAATACAAAGGAGTTTTGACTACATGTAAAAATCTTACATCTCTGTCCAGTTTCTTTCTTTTTGAGCCAACATGTACTGATTCTATTTCACTTTCAAATTGATCAATCTGCATTTGTAGCTGATCAATGGAGTCCGTTAACCACTGTCTCACTTCATCTTTCTCTTTCTGTGCTGGATCTATTTTAGTAGCTAACCCCAACCCTAGAACCAGGGATGAAGAGGAGGGGCTGATGATTATACTATAATGGAAGTACCAATTCTTTCAGTATATGAGCGTGGAGAATGACATATGTGTATAGAAGTGGGAGGTACTGGTATACAGAGTGGAGATGTATGTATGAGGTATGTGTAGAGGACAAAGAGTGGGGTTGGGGTGTAGGAGGAGGTATATGCATAGGAGAGGAAAGGTACAGCAAGAAGGAAGAGGAGGGAAGAATAAGAGTGAAATGAAAATGGGAAGATGAGAAGAGAGGTAGAGGAGAGGAAATGGAAAGAAAATAAATAGTAATGGTAGTATGAATGAGTATGAGAGAGAAGGGAGAAGATAGAAATAAGCCAGAGTGGAGGTAAGTGGTACTAAGTACGTACACATACCCTCTTTAGAATATGCTTTAGTTTTAGTTTCTCTCTCTACAACTTTAAATCTTTCCATTTGCTAAGAAAAGATAATTAATTAGTACACTGTATACCATCAGTATATTATTAGTATACTTTCAGTACACAATCAGTATACTTTCAGTACACTAACCATACATCCCTCCCTAACTCACAGTTTCTATTAACTTTCTATTATCCATTAATGACTTCTTATCTTTAATGTCATTTGATGTCAGCCATGTTTTAATGTTATCTCGAAGACGCTAAACAATAAAGTACTACTGATTATACCAGTCACTGACATCCATGGGGTCTCATACCTGTAATTTCTTTATTTCTTTTTTAAGATCAGCCTCATACTTTTCCTTTTGGTTGGCATTAGCTGCAGTATGTACCTATGAATATTTGTATGACATTCAATGGGGGGCGTATTGAAGGATAAATAAACCGACTTTCTGCCAGATTTCCTCAAATGTCTCCACACCTTCTGTAACTTTTTTTAGACACTTATCAATTTCTCCTGGGCATACACATAAATAAATACAATAGATTCCTAGATATTCACAAGAAAAGACAATTTCTAAACACACCTTGTAACTTCCTCTTATCTGCCATGACGTACGTGTCTAGATATACTATACCAGTGCATTGAAAAGCCTATATAGAACAGAGAAGCTATAAAATATAAGGGAGTTTGTACCCAAAGTCCTACCTCGTGTTGGACGTATAATTAGAATTCAGTTGCTTTGATCATCACATGACATTCATATGCTAATCACATGATTATTTTCACCATGGAGGCAAAATACAAATAAACAAACAATAGATTGTTCCCCCTCGTGGCTTGTTTGCAGTTCCATCAGAGTTAAGAGACTATTGCAATCGCAGGATCAATATGGATCTTACTATCAGAGGTCAGCTGCCACCTTCCAGTGGAAGAAAAGTGAGTTTCATGTGCAATATTTTTGTCACTATGCTCAAAACATCTTCCTGTTCAGAGACCATCAACAGGTTCACAAAGAACAAAGTTACACTCTGGGAAGCTAGAGTAAGTACATACCAAAAATACAAATGATTGATCTTTATTCCATTAAGATCATTAAATCTTTGCACTTGGCAATGCTAATGCATTTACACTTTATTGCAGACACAAATGGAAGAGTACTAGTCATCATCGTCCTGATTCTGTGCCAGTATCTCCACTTTGGGATGAAAATGTAAGATAAAAAAATAAATGTATATATATATATATATATATATATATACATATAATTTTCTTAGCATCCATTGACAGTATATTCCACATCCATGCCTTTAAGTGCACGCAGTAACTATGGTTACCTGAGTATGACTCCAGATCGCCCATCTACATCAGCACATAAAAACATCCATCACAGACCACATACTACAGTGCTTAATACTAGTGCTTTGAACAGCAGAAAGAAATCACGAAATAAAAGTGATAGATTGAACACTACACTTCCTTCATCACAGTCACAAAGAACCACTAATGGTCAGATACCAAATTACACACAATCTGAGATTAGTTTTCTTCCAAAGAGTCCATTAAAGAGGGACTTGTTTGCAGGAACGTATTCGAAGAGTGATACTGATCTGTTAAATGGTAGTGATATGATGGCTGAGACATTTGACCACACTGTTAACGAAATATCATCAGAAATAGATGTTATCCTAAATGGTATCCATTCAGGTATGATTCTTACATCACCTTCGCTTGAAGGGACACTCAAACAGTCAACAAACGTAGATGAAACTAACAGTACTGATGGAAAATTAAGTCATGAAGAGAAAGCTATAGATATAGAAATGTCCTCAAACCAATGTAATAGTACAGACAAAGCTCTTACTTCTCTCAATCAAGAGAAAGATGAAGAAGCAGCTGTTACAATTCAGAGATGGTATAGGCAGAGAATAAGATTAAAAGAGAAGTTGAGACTTGAGAGTTTGTTACAACAAAAGAAGAATGAGCTTAACAGAAGTAGAAATGAAGATGTACAGAGGACTGTTAGCAAAGTAAGGCAATTCAACACATTTATAATAGTTATTATAAAAATAATTTTATACAAAAATAAAAGAATGTGTAAGGATATCAAAACCTGCTTGCAAGATGGGGATGGTACTGTAAATCAAAGAAATTATTTCCATATATCCCTACATATGCACAGTATTTTGTATTTTGATATTCATAGCAGTGTATGTGTACGTACATATACTTATATACATGTAAGTAGGATCTGGTATCAATAGATACTTATTAAAGCTACATATACCACAAAAAATACATTCCAACTTGCAAATGTGATCTTTGGGGAAAACTAAGATGACACAAAGACACTCTACTCTCATGGACTGCTTTGTATGTTATAAT
Source organism: Petrosia ficiformis (assembly GCA_947044365.1). Classification (NCBI taxonomy): domain Eukaryota; kingdom Metazoa; phylum Porifera; class Demospongiae; order Haplosclerida; family Petrosiidae; genus Petrosia; species Petrosia ficiformis. The sequence continues at coordinate 620,689 of OX345643.1, forward strand.
TATTTTGTTATTATAGTATGAGCTGGAGCAACAGGAAGAGGAAGAAAAGCAGAGAAGAAGAGCAGTTAAAATGCAAGCTGCACGAAAAGTGGCAATTGAGAATTTAAAAAAGAAGAGAGAAGAAAAGAAAAATGAAAGAGAAAAGATTGTTCAGGAAGAAATGGTAAATGATCTTTAAATAGTAAATGCAGTAACTCTACGAAGGGGATTAAAATATAAAACTAACTGTAGTAGAGTAGCTGTCCAGAGGGAAGATCTCTAGAGTGAAGATCTGCAGTAACTCTGAAGAGGAGATTAAAATATAAAACTAACTGTAGTAGAGTAGCTGTCCAGAGGGAAGATCTCTAGAGTGAAGATCTGCAGTAACTCTACGGAGGGGATCAAAATATAATACTAACTGTAGTAGAGTAGCTGTCCAGAGGGAAGATCTCTAGAGTGAAGATCTGCAGTAACTCTACGGAGGGGATCAAAATATAATACTAACTGTAGTAGAGTAGCTGTCCAGAGGGAAGATCTCTAGAGTGAAGATCTGCAGTAACTCTACGGAGGGGATCAAAATATAATACTAACTGTAGTAGAGTAGCTGTCCAGAGGGAAGATCTCTGGAGTGAATATCTGCAGTAACTCTACGGAGGGGATCAAAATATAATACTAACTGTAGTAGAGTAGCTGTGCAGAAGGAAGATCTCTGGAGTGAATATCTGCAGTAACTCTACGGAGGGGATTAAAATATAATACTAACTGTAGTAGAGTAGCTGTCCAGAAGGAAGATCTCTAGAGTGAATATCTGCGTTAACTCTGAGGGGAGATCAAAACATGATATTAACTGTAGTACATTAGCTCTTCAGAGAGAATATCTATAGTAGCTCACTAGAGTGAAGATCTGCAGTAGCTTGATCTCCAGGGAGAAGATCTGCAGCAAATGGAGTTACATGTACCCTCTGAAGATTAAAACAAAATGAATAAGACACACACAATACTACAGCTTCAATGTTTGTTCAATCATTGTACCTATCTGTTATGTGAATATTTTTTTTATTATAGCAAATTCAAGAAGCGAAAGTTAGAAAAAAGACATCGTCAAAGACTACCAAAACAAAACCTGTAATAGTTGCTACTTTTACTGGTCCTCAGTCTGTGGAGCAATCCCAGTCTGAGACTAACTGCAATCATCCTCATACTGAGACCACTGAACAGATAATTTCTGAAGGAAAGGATAGTGGTGCGAGCGAAAAAGATAAAAAGACTCCAGTTGATGAATTTTTTGAGGTAATCAAGTTAGCAATAATAATTACTATATTTACTTGCAAATAGACTCGGGGCTGTTCAAAGAACAAAATATTTACTTAATTATATAGCTAACATGAGTTCCCACACCCCATTTTGCTCTATGTAATACCTGTAGCTATATTGAAACCAAAGTCATGCCCTATAAATTTTCAGCAGCACAGAAACAGTAAGAAAAAGCTAACTGCTGGCAATCAACATACATAGCTTTTGGTCCAATCATATTTAATAGTAGAAATCTGAAAGCGCAAATTAAAGACTCTTCCCTCTGAATTTCAGTGAAGTATGTACAGAAGTGTAAGAGAACACCAGGGGACAGACATTTGTGTTTGTATATAGAGATTTTGATATTATTACCATCTTGTTTTGTAGGCAGGCCCAAAGAAACTACCTTCTCCTTCTCCAAAGAGGAAGCAGTCATCAACTTGCTCTCCTAACCATACTACTACAAAACAAACTAATTCTACAATGGATGATATATTTGCTACACTAAAAGAGCTGGAAGAGGAACACCCTCCATTACCAGGGGTTGAAACCACCTCTCCAACATCCATTAGCTATCTCTCAACCGCAAATCTTCAGAGATTACAAAATCAGCCAATGCCAAGACTCACAGACCTGAAGCTACAAAGCATTTTATCTTATCTGGATGATGTACAGAAAACCGAAACTGATTCGTCTGACGTTAATGCAACAGGGAAGAGCCAGCTGATAGAGAAACATAGAGATGTATCTGGTGATGCTCGGGTACAAGAAGATCTTTCACAACAACTAGAGGCTGCTTCTGCTGTCGCAAATGATGTTACAACTACTATTGTAACACTGCGTATGGAGATTGAAAACAAGAACAAGACTGTTGAAATGCTACAAAAAGCTTTATCTCAACAGAGAGAGCTAACTGTGTACCATGCCAAAGAAATGGAGAAAGAAGCTCAAAAGCGACTGGAGTTGCAAAGAGATGAATACGAAACTACCATCAATCGACACCAGTGCTTCATTGATCAATTGATAGATGATAAGAAGGCACTCAGTGACAAATGTGAACAACTTCTCAAAGAGATCAAAGAAATGGACAAGAAATATAAAACAAAGATTAAGACTATGGAAGATGTGTGAGTATAGAACAGGAAATTATTAGGGACATGCGATATGCCACCCCCCCCCCCCCCCCCCCAATGCCCAAATGAATAGTATTGCATATTGCACCCAAAAAATATCACAATATGATATATATAGTATCATGATATGTTTGGAAATAGCAATAGAAATGCTTATAAAATGCTGTTTGATGGAACTTGGAAGTCAAAGCTGATCTTCTTATTTGTATATAGGCCTTTTTCAGCAACCTCTACCTTTAAAACCTGCTACTGCATTTTGTACAAGCTTGTATCATGCTGAGATAAGTAAGTTACAGTGGCTGCTCTACTTGCTTCATCATTTATAAGTAATTATAACATTAACAAGTACTATACGAACCTATTTACCTGTACTAGAATTAAAATAGAATCATGTTGAGTTGAAGCTGAGCTTATTATAAATTCATAGTTTTAAATACATATGTGTGCACTACTATGGGTTTAATCACCATACATACGTACATACAACACAAACTTTAATAATTAATTACACTGCTCATATCCACAAGAAGCTTATCAACACCTCAGTGCAATTTTCATAATGAGCTTAGTTTTAAATCAACGTTGGTTTGATATCTAAGATACTAATGAGTACCCTTTCTGGATGCCAAGTTTCATGTGCTTCACAAAAGTAGAATTGTACTTCTACTTTAATAAAGATTAAAGAAATCTTCAACTCTCTAGACATGCTGCAGAGTTTGAAAAACAGAAACAGACTTCGATAGCTACGGATAAACTGAGACGTGAAAGATGGAGGACCGAGGAAACTCAACGGATTAAAGAGGCAACTGTCAAAAGCCTGGAACCAGAAATACAACGAATAATCGCAAGAGGAAAGACAGAGATACAGAAACTGAAGGCTATGCACGAGGTTGGTGAAATATTTAAAGATATCCAATGAAAATTGTTTTTGCTTATAAGACGGCAGAAAAATGAGCCTTTTGAACAACTATTTTTTGAAAATTGAACAAGATCCCTTTTCGTATGCCTAGTCACTGATATCCATGTATTGTTTGTAGGCGGAGTTGCTGCAGGCTGATGAGAGGGCAAGCAGAAGATTCTTGCAACAAACTGAAGAACTTAGAGGACAGTTAGCACAAGAGAAAGAGATATCTTGTCAACACGAAAGAGAGCTGGCTAGACAAAAGTTAGTGAAGATAAATAATTTGATGATGGATTTAATACTGTATTTCAGATATGAACAGTTAGCTGAGCAGGAAGAGCAGAGCTACCAGCAACTGAGGAGAAAATTGTATTCGGAACTACAGCAAGAGAGAGATAAGTTAGCTGCTGAAACACAGGGACACAAAGATGCAATTGAAAAACAGCTCAGAGAATTAAAGGTTTGGGTATACACAATTCTCTCCAGTATAAGGCCATTCTGTAATTTGTAGACTTTAACATTACGATTGTACTATAAAGTATACATGTGACTATCATTAACTATAATATATATTGATTGTAGGATACTCATGCATCTGATGTGATGAGACTTAAACAACAATATGAGTCTTCTAATGAAGGAATACACAGAAGACACGCTGTAAGTTACAGTATCATTAAATATACAACCCTACAATACATTCTATTTATTCACAGAGTGAATTGAAGGATTTACAGGAACGTCTTTCTATTGAAAGGCAGGCATGGGAAGAGAACTACATTAAGAAACAAGATACAATCCTTCTCTCTCGTGAAAGAGAAATGAAAGAGAGACTAAGAAAAGAAAGAGATACGGAGATTGAGACAGTTATTCATAAATTAGAGGAGGAGACAGCAGCCATCAGAGAGGAATGTGAGAGAACAGCGGAAGCTAGAGTAAAGTAAGACATTGGCAAACAATATAATGTGTACATTTGATTGTATTGTTCACATTTGTGATGACCTCAAAATTATGATGTGTTGACTTATGTAATATAGTGTATAGTTTAATGTCATAAGGTTAATACATGATTATACTGTAACTCAATAACTTATATGTACTATAGTGTATACTTTGATGTCATAACAATCATACTGCAACTTAATAACATTATATATAATATAGTGTATAATTTAATGTTATAAAGTTAATACATGATTATACTGTAACTCAATAACTTATATGTAATATAGTGTATAGTTTAATGTCATAAGGTTAATACATGATTATACTGTAACTCAATAACTTATATGTACTATAGTGTATAGTTTCATGTCATAACAATCATACTGCAACTTAATAACATTATATGTAATATAGTGTACAGTTTAATGTCATAAGGTTAATACATGATTATACTGTAACTCAATAACTTATATGTAATATAGTGTATAGTTTAATGTCATGATTATACTGTAACTTAATAATGAAGCAATGGATTGAAATTTGCCATACACAAAAACGAACAGGAAGGATAATTATATAAAAATGGTACAGGTAAAGAGATTGTTGTGAACATTTTTCTGAGGTCATAGTGAATGTCAACAATCTTTAATACACAATTGTGATGATGATCAACTCATTAAACGTTCCTGAGAACACATTTACTATGTTGTTTATTCTCTGTTTATGAAGGAGAATCAGAGAAAAATATGAAACGGAATTGAAAGAAGTTGAGAGATCAGAAAGAAACACACTTGAGAAATTTAACACAATGAAAGTATGGCTGCAACCTTTTAGTAGTAAATATATCAGTGTTCTGGCCACACTGGTCGGGAGTAACCTCCACTCAGCATGAATTAACCACCACTCAGTATTAATTAACCACCACTCAGCATGAATTAACCACCACTCAGTATTAATTAACCTCCACTCAGATAATACATAGGCTACTGAGACAGAATTAAGTATATAGCACTAAATGTGAGTTAGAATCCAATCACCACTCTGGGCAGGACACTGTACATAGATAAATCTAGTTATTACTATATTAGTACATATGATACTCATTCCTTGTCTTCCATAGACACAGTTAACAGAGTTTGAAGGTGATGTTATTAGATTACGATCTCAACTAAAACAAAAGGAGGAAGAGATTAGTAGAGTTAATGAGATTGCAACACGTCTTACACAAGAAAGAGATAGAGTAGCTGATGTTGTGAGACAGGAATTTGTTGATAGGTATGCTACATGCATGTACATACATACATACATACATACATACATACATACATGCATACATACATACATACATACATACATACATACATACATACATACATACATACATACATACATAGTTACATACACACACACATACGTACATACATACATACATGCACACATACATAAATGCATACATACATACATACATAATACATACATACATGCATACATACATACATACATACATACATACATGCATACATACATACATACATACATACATACATACATACATACATACACACATACATGCATACATACATACTAAAGGTTGGTTTCTTTGGAGGAAGAGAACAGACATATGAAATTGGAAATGAGTGAATTAAAATCCAGACATAGTTTAGAACTAAACAGAATGGAGAGAGACAAAGAGAGAGAACTGGAAGAGGTTCATCATCGCGTGAAACAGGCATTAGCAAAGAAAGAGGATAATCACAGGTCACTTAGAACTCAACATGAGGTTTGATTGTACACAATCACTTATACATGTATACAGTACACATAGACGCAGACATGTATTACTAAATGGATTTTTATCTATTAGGCTGCTTTGAAACGAGCCGATCATTTGGAGATGCTTTTGGAACAGCAAAGGAAGGAGCTATTGAAAAGATGATTACAAGATTGAATAATTATAATAATTATTATAAATTATATCAATTTTTTATCCCTTGTAATTAGAACAGTACTACACAATTGAAATAGTTTTTAAAATATGAAAACACCTGTGCCAAAATTAATGATTGGTTTTGAAATTAGAAAGTGTGATTGGTCCAAAATTCTCTTCAATGTATTTTTGTTCCTATATCTCCACCTGGATGATTATCAAGAAATGACTGCTTCCTAATTCCTTGCCTGCTTATGAGTTCACAAACTAGAGCATTACACAACATGTCCTAATATGATAAAGAAATGGACTTGATGGATGGCTAACATCACTAAAACAAGTTTAACCTGTAACATAAGAGTACTGGAAGGAAGACAGTTGAACGGTTCCTCTAAATTATTAATGTCATAGTGTAGACAACCTGAGCTCAACTTTGCAAGAGGGCTTTCTGGAAAAATAAAGAATAAAGAATGGGAATATTATAATTGAATGGTTCATGATAACAGTCATACACTTGACAATATCTCATCAGTAATGCTCAATGTCTGATCAAAATATTTTGTTAAATATGTTCGTTTCTAGTCAGCATTATGTCTAAACATCTCTTAACAGTTATCATGAGTAGTGTCATTAT
>OX345643.1:632500-667500 GCA_947044365.1 Petrosia ficiformis
TCTATCTATCTATCTATCTATCTATCTATCTATCTATCTATCTATCTATCTATCTATCTATCTATCTATCTATCTATCTATCTATCTATCTATCTATCTATCTATCTATCTATCTATCTATCTATCTATCTATCTATCTATCTATCTATCTATCTATCTATCTATCTATCTATCTATATCTATCTATCTATCTATCTATCTATCTATCATGTAGTATTGAACCAGTTGAATTTATCTACCTGGTACACAAGGGTAAGTAGTAATAGAGTTATAAATCTACACACATACAGATGGACGACGAATAGTAGAGTATTAAATATAATTGTATTTAACATATAACTATATACCTAGCTCTCATTTATATACGACCCAGACATAGACAATACTATAGTGCTGTTTTGGGTAAGTTAACTCTCTTGTGTATATTAATTTTAATTCTTGTAATAAAATTACCTTTCATATAATTATATATAATATATAATATTTAGGCGCATGTAGCCATACTGACAACAGCACTGTCTGATCTTTGGTAATTACATGTAAATCACTCATTAATTATTTGTTTAAATACAGGAAGAGTCAAATAGATAATTGTCTGCTTTGGGATATAGTGGTTGATTCTAGCTCTCTTGTTTAAAACCAGTTTGACAAGAACAATAGTACTAGTTATTAACTGATAAATACAGATGAGTCAGATATAATAAGATATTCTACTTTTTGAGTAGATTAGGTACAAAGTGTAGACTGACCTGTGCTGTTGTGAAATCATCATGCACTGTGTGTGTGTGTGTGGATGTGTGTGTATGCATGTGTGTGTGTGTGTGTGTGGATATGTGTGTATGCATGTGTGTGTGTGTGTGTGTGTGTGTGTGTGGATGTGTGTGTATGCATGTGTGTGTGTGTGTGTGCATGTGTGGATAGACAAAGCTGAATAATAATTGAAAAGAACACGTGAATAACAGCGTCAATATATTACGTCTAAAATCGCTCTTTGAAGTCAAAATAGGAAAATATCACAGTAATGAAAATTTGTAAGCTTGACACTATGTCATGAATTACATTAAATAATGAGGTCTGTTCATTTATCTATTTATCTATCTGTCTGTATGTCTGTCTGTTTACCAATCTGTCCCTTTGTTTGTCATAGTACTATCATCCACCCTGACCTTCAATAAAGTCAGTAGTGACTCCCATCTTTTTGAGATTATTCAAAATGAAATGGCCTTGTTCATCGTTACCCATGAAACAAAGTAAACCCGTAGGAACTAAGAAAAGTAAGAATAGAAATGATATTCCAACATCAATGAAATATCACACACCTCCTCCTAAGGCAGCCCAACACAGGTGATTCAAAGTCACTCCCCCTATCAATTTAGCCTCCAATGCTTTAAAAGGACTATGATTAATCATATATATATATATTATAATAATAGAGACTGATGTCTAGATCTACCTTAAAAAGAATCCCTTTTCGCCAGCTTTTGGTACAACTGCAAATAACATAATTAAAGTATAAATATTAATATTTTAACTGCATGTACACACACGTGAGTACCTCGGACATTGTAGATATGATCAACAACATTACTCCCACACCCAAGGACATACTTTCCTTTTCCGGCTGTAAGTAGATTCATAAAATGATGGATTAATATGCAATCATGAAATCAGAAAAACTGATGAAATTCCTCAAACCTGTTGTTGATTGTTTACAAGAGCCTCTAATGGCATTTTGGTACTTGAAAATGGACCTTCTTGCAAAACATCCCAGCATGGCTTCTTAGATTGGGAGGAGCAACAGTTTTTGTGAGTATAAAATAACTTATGTGATTGTAGAACTATTCATTAGTAATGAATCTCACCTTCAGCAAATAAACAAAGTTACATTTGCAACTCTGCAGAAAGATTCGTAACTGTAGTCAACCAGTTAGCCATTCCCTTACTCATTATGGCTGAAGCTGTTCTCTTGTATCCTAACATTGAAGTACCTAAAACCACAGACAAACTGGTGTCTCTATTTCAGCTTGAAGGCACAGATGTAGATAATAATTTAAAACAGCTAAACTCCTACCTTCCTAGTGTACCTGAGGATGATGGTAACTCTTCCCTAAGATCGCCTGGGAGAGTATCTACAGATGATTTTTGCTGTACAGCATGTTCATTTGCAAGTAAACCGATAAATCAGGCTGTTATAACGAACCATGTCCACTGTTTAAAAAAACTCATAAGATGTACTCCAAACAGCATTGATATTTCAAGTAAAAGTAACAAAGGAACTACATTAGTTCATATTGCAGCACGACATGGTTCTCTAGATGTATTGAAGGTACTTGTGGAAACAGATAGATCACTAATCAGAACTTTGGACTACAAAGGAGCAACTCCATTACATGCATGTGCATACTATGGGAATGTAGCCTGTCTCAGGTATTTGCTCCAGATTGGGAGCTCTGCTACAATGAAAGATAACGATGGAGCAACTGCCGTTCATTTTGCAGCTGTCTCAGGTCACTTGGATTGTCTAAAGGAACTTATAGAGACAGGAAGAGGTGATTCGAATGCAAAAACTAACAGTGGTGAAACTCCTGGTATGTGTACTATAGTATGATCAGTGATTGTTTTATATTCTGTTACTTTTTTGCATGCAGTGTATTTAGCAGCTCAAGAAGGTCGCTTTGATTGTGTTCGATATCTTGTGGAATCTGCGGGTGCTAATCTTCGTATTGCATCATATGATGGGATGAGCCCCCTTCATGCAGCTGTTCAAAGTGGTCAACTGCCTGTTGCACACTGGCTAGTGAGATCTGCAAATTGTTCAATACACGCTAGAACTAGTGATGGAGCGACACCTGTACACTTTGCTGCAGTTAAAGGTAAATTTGTAACCATCAACAATTTATCGTTATTTTTCTATCTATCTATCTATCTATCTGTCTATCTACCTACCTACCTACCTACCTATCTGTTTATCTATCTACCTACCTATCTACCTACCTACCTACCTACTTAACCTACCTACCTATCTATTTATCTATCTACCTACCTATCTACCTACCTACCTACCTATCTATTTATCTATCTACCTACCTATCTATTTATCTACCTACCTATCTACCTACCTACCTATCTACTTACCTATCTACCCACCTATCTATCTTAGGTCATGCAATAATCTTGGAATGGATGCTTCATCACAAGCTTGCTACAGGTTTGGAGAGGGATGATTACGGAGCAACTCCCATTCATGATGCAGCAGAACATGGACAATTGGAATGTTTGCATGTGTTCTATAATCATCACATTTGTCTCAATTTACAAGATGCCAATTGTCTTACCCCTATGTGAGTTATATACCTATTATATATCTAATATACAGATCTGTTACCTTTTATAAAAGATTGTTGTCATATATAATGTTTCTTAGTTGGTCATGTGATACGTTTAGGGAATAATTCAATATAGCAAATATTGGAATAGTATACACACGATGTTTTGCCTGTCAACTTATCACAATAGCAAAACATTGTCAATTTAATAATAGGTAATTCCCTCTCCCCCCAAATTAGCATTTGAATCACTAAATCTTGAGCCATACATTCTCACAATGAAGATCAGAATTGTAAACTTAAAAAAATGATCATGCTAATTTTTTTTGGTATCATAAACAGTATCTGTTCTTAAGTGTCTTTCAGGCATCAATCACAAATCGCTGATTCCTAGTCTTATACATATATTTTCAGTTAGTATGGATGGACGCTATTTATATAATCTAATTATATTCATATTAGAAATTATTTCTTTTAATTCATTGATCAGTTTATTAGAAATAAACTAATCATACCACTGAAGAAGATGGCTGAAGAGCTATTGGTTTTATCTCTAATGAGCTTATAAGTAATAATTAAATAGTGGTTCAGTACCAGTTGGCAAGTAGCTTGTAATATTCAGAATATTCATTTATCATGTACATATGCTTGTTTATACAAGTGACAATACACATCATTACAAAAGCACAAGCTTTTTAAAATTCATTTTATTAAAAATTAATATTGTACACACACAATCATGGTTTACACAATTAGCTTTACATAACAGGCAAGCAGATGTGATGTTTTCGAGTAATACACATCTTTCCAGGCATATATGATGTTACACACGTCTGTTTATACAATTCAAATTAATGATATTATACACATGTGAATTACAATGGGTGTTGATGTAGTCAAAACATCACAGTACATTGAGTTATGATAGCAATTGTTTAGTTGTTGATGTATTTTACTACTTAGGGACCTGGCTAAAGAAAAAGGTCATGATGATTGCTTGGCATTTCTTGAGAATCCTTCAAGACATCTTCACACATGGCTAAAACAGAAACGGCAGCTTCAGGCAGCCTGGCAGAGTGAAGATAACGAAGGAAAGAATGGACAGAGAACGGTATCTTTAAAAAGGGGAAGATCATTCAGTTTTTTTGGAAGGATTAGGGTGAGAATGTTTGCAAAATATACTGCATGTATTACATTTCCAAATTTGTTACACATACTGGTAATACTATGACTACAAAAATTAATGATAATTTTTGTTGTCTTCTTTCGTAGGGAGGAACATTGAAGTGATTATGCTTATATTTGCATGTACATACCAAATACAATTATAATTAATGTAATATAATTATGTATATCAATCACACCGATGTTATTGTCCATCTCTTGCAATTTTTTGATGCAATCATGTTCACATTATTCAATTTAACAAAAAAATTTGGATCTTCTACGCATATTAATTTAATTTTTGTACATATAATTTGCAATTAGATATTATGTTACAAAATTATGTGGTCAAATCTTTGGCTTGAAACTGTTTTTCTCTTCACGAAGAAATGCCATGGTGCTAATGGGATCAGATGTTTTGGCATGAGCTTGAACAGATGGTTTGCTGGTAATGAATATTAATATAAATTAATATATATATATGTGTGTGTGTGTGTGTGTGTGTGTGTGTGTGTCTATCCAGTTATGAAGCTACCTGACTCTCATAAATGGATTATATGTTAGCTCTTCTGCAATTGTTGAGGGGATAGTTGGTTCGTTATTGTCTCTCTTAGCCTGCACAGATTATTAAATGATTGAACATAGAGGGAGGAGACATAGAGAGAGAGAGAGAGAGAGAGAGAGAGAGAGAGAGAGAGGGAGAGAGACATATATATATATATAGAGAGAGAGAGTACAATTAATGTTAAAAGATTGTGACCTGTGACCAAGCTGTTTTCTCAATGATGGGTTGACTTTCAGGTTCAACATGAACTGCATACGCTAAATTTTTCAGTGTGTATTCATGTCCACAATAAACCTGCTGTTAATTAGAAAATATATATAATTATATATATTATATAAACGATTATAATGTACATATAATTATACACATATACACATATATTAGAGATACAAAATAGAAAAGTCTCATTCCAAATCACCCAGTATAGGAATTTGGATGAGATAGGACTGTACATGAATGTGAATAGTTTACTGTTTCCGGAGGTAGAGTTGCTAAAACTTCACAAAGTGCGTGATACATCTGTTCAGCAGTGCCTTCAAAAAACCTTCCACATCCTCCAACAAAGAGAGTATCACCTACAAACAAATACACGAATAAATCATGATAAGAATTGGTTACGTTTCTGGACCTGTAAAAACTGCTTTGGATGACTTGTCTTCGCTCTCTACATAATAACAAATATGACCAGTCGTGTGACAAGGTGTTTCAAAAGCTGTGATTGATAGATCACCAACCTAAATGATGGATGAATGTACTAATGGAGGAACAATAGCCTAAAAGATTACGGGTGATGGATGTACTAATGGAGGAACAATAGCCTAAAAGATTACGGGTGATGGATGTACTAATGGAGGAACAATAGCCTAAAAGATTACGGGTGATGGATGTACTAATGGAGGAACAATAGCCTAAAAGATTGCGGGTGATGGATGTACTAATGGAGGAACAATAGCCTAAAAGATTACGGATCAGAGTTTTTGATATGTTTTGAAGCATGGGCCAAATTGGCTCAACAATTGTTAGTGTATGCACTATCGGGAATACATTATAAACAAAGAGTTAATACTGTTATTGACAATATAATCATAATTAACTGTCCCACTGGCCAAAAGAGAGAGCTGTGCAGTGCCAAATAAGTGACTCTTTGGGCCAATGGTGCACTATATGAGCTTATTAAAAACACTGGTGTGAGTGTAGTTCTGTGTACCTACCTTTATTTTATCATTACTTTTTACCATTCGATTCAACGCTCCAATTCTATCATCATTTCCACAAACTGTGAGTCCAGGAATGAGTGATGTCAGCTCTACATTTCCTCCAGCATGATCCCTAGGTTGTTAAAATAACTTATAATCTATTTTCCTATGCTAGTAGGGTACACACAAACCAATGATGATGTGTTGTTAGTACTGTAGTTAAAGTCACACCTTCTGATTTTACAACCGAAAATACCTAAGGTTCAAAAATAATAATAAATGAAAGAAACAAAGAAGACTACTTGCTTCATCTAATCCTGTTTCGTTTTACAAATCATTACAATTTAATGTTGTTTTAAGGGGTTTTAGTTATCGTTATGATAACTAAAGTACCTTTTAGTAAGGTATTGTGACTTTCAGTTAACTAAACTATAACTAAATTACAAGTCTATTGCAATAACTATAACTAACTAAAATATTGTCACAATTATTGTCACAATTATTGTAAATGAAGTCTCTAACAAAAACTCTTCTACACAGCCATGTTTGATTTTCATACAAAAGAAATATTCTACAATCTTCTTTGGACATCATTACCTTCTTTGGTTCCACTGGATCAACAATGGCTGCCTCTTTAGTTTCCTCACTAACCAAGAGGTACATGTAATTATCTTGAAGTGCGGGTATTATTTTTACATACATGGCTCGTTGAAAGTGTGTTGTAGAAATAGAATGATAAGTTAACGAGTCTGACGAGAAACAAGTAACAGTTTTAGGAAAATATGATGGAGCTGGAGGTAAAAAAGATAATGTATTCTCTAATGCATCTGTCTGTCTACATATCTATCTATCCATTCATTCATTTATCTATCTATCTACCATCTGTCCATTCATTTATCTACCTACCTATCTATCCATTCATCTATCTATCTCTGTCCATTCATTTATCTACCTACCTATCTATCATCTACCAATCTCTCTACCTACCTAGTACCTATCTATCTACCTACCTATCTATCTATCTACCTGCCTACCTACCTACCTATCAATCTATCTACATGCCTACCTAACAAGATAGATGGATTTGGTTAGGTAGATAAATTTATGGATATGTAGGTAGGTACATCGAGCAGCCGTTCTGATTACTCCTAGTTTATTATTGGACTATTCCAGGAATGAGACTATAATTAGGGGAGGAATTATAGATGCTAATTAATCATGTCTTGGAGATATTGCCATATTGGCAGTTCAATTACTTGTCTTGAGGGATAATTTTTTGTCGAACTACTTACTAAATTTAACAAATGTTCTAGTGGTTATTAAAAATAGCTCCACATTGGGAATGCATTTTTATTAGCCAGCGCCAATTCAGTATTTAATAATTGAAAAATTTCCGATATCATTCATCCTTACCGGCTACTTAGACTAAAATTGGGACCTCTTCATTGATCTCCATCTTCCCAATATATGTATGTACAAGATGGTGGTGTATTATATTAATTGGTTTTTGTAATTATGAGTTTTATAGATATATAAATCCATTTTAGGTAACTGTAAATATTTTCTTACATTTAATAAAGTTCAAGGACCTCCTGGTTGCTTGCTGAACAGATCTGGAAACACAGTGAAACAGCAATCTTGTCAGCATAGCACACAACCATATACATATATATATATACACACAGGAACCCCTACTAATAATCTTGGACCCTATGAAACTAAAATAATTATAACTTGTTACTCAAACGATAAAATACGGAATCAAAAAAAATGAGTGCAACTATTACAGTACACATCTACACAACAAATTAAGTCAACAGTTACTAAGCCTCATTCCCAATCCTTCTTAATCTCAAACGCCCATTCCCATTCCAAATAAATATGTTTATCGTCATCAGTGAACCTGCTCTTCACGACGTAAGTACCTCTCTTGATCAAACCAGCTGGTGTCTCTTCCAGAGGTGATTTGAATTCATGAGGTTCAGTCTTAGGACCATAACTACCGACCATCAAATTGTTTTTATCAACTAGAGAAAGATTAAGGTAGAAGATTGAAGTAGTATTGTATTAATTATTATAACTAACAGCCCTTTTAGCAAGGTATTGTGACTTTCTAGTTAAGGTGGCAATCTAGCAGTATCATAACAGATTTCAATAATCAATAGTACTTTCTGTTATTCATGATATTCAATACTTTACAGATTTTCCACCACAAATATGTTCTGTTTAACTATCGGGGTTGGACTGTCACCAACCACAGAAATTTGATTTCTGTTATCACAGTTTATAATGAATGAGCTAAAGAGTATATATTCAGGTACATATTGTTCTGTTCTAATACAACACATGCCCTTGATATTTCACTTGAAGGAAGTGAAGGTGTCTGCCCACCATTTCTTCAAAATCAATTTGCTGAGATGTTGTCACAAAGAGTGGGAATTCCACTGTCTGTAAAAGCAATTATCACAACAGTGAAAATACAAAATTAAGTAGAAAAGTGCCCGGAACACTTCGTAGCCCTATTGAAGGTAAGCATTTATATCTAGTTTCAGAGGTATGTCATCCATTATGCAATGTAACCCAAAAGTTTGATTTCCAGCTCTTTGTAGTTTGGTATTGGATAGTTGCGAAACTTCAGCTGAAAGCTCTTCCTAAGATCTGTTTTATGTAGCTGCAAAAGTTATGAATATCATTATAGAGGTAGAGCGCCACCTTAACTAAATTATAACCTTCTAAGTAAGTCTAAAGTAATCACTATATATATAACAAGTGGCAATTATTGTCACTAAAACAACACTATATTGTAGATATAATAATACCATAACAAAACCCTTTTCGAAACCGTCTGCTCTGTCTAACTAGTGACTTCTAACCTCTAATTCCCTTCCTATGAACACTGTATGCATATCGCAATCCAGATACAATTTCACGTTGTACACGAAACTGAATAAGAATTCGATACTGACATCCCTCTTTAACAATAATAGGATTATCTTTAAATTTTGTCAAATCCCCTGTATAACGAGAAAGATGCCACTAATACTTACACACATACATATATCTATAAAAGTATAAATTAAAGATGAATAGTTTTATATACATGTATACAATACACATAAACACAATATTAGAGGGAGGAGCTTTTCAGTTTCAACTTTGGATCATCGATTCCCCGTCCCCCATCTGTAAACAAAAACCCATACATGTGTACTACAAACATACATACATATATACATATATAAATATATACACACACATACATACATACATATATACAGACATACACACACATACATGCATACATACATAGATACATATACACATACATGTACATACATTCTTAATACATAGATACATAGAAATATACATACATAGTTATATACATACATAGTTATATACATACATAGTTACAACATACATAATACATTCACAAGTAAATTCCTTTGGTAAAGGACCGTTACATGAAATTTAATATGTAGACTGAATCAATAGCAAGTTTTAGAACAAGTCAGTCTATATTCTTTACAGATTGATTTAACATATTTTCTTCCCAATAATCTTTCCTATATCATACCGGTTAGATCCAGATCAAATGGGGCGTGGTCCACAGGAGCAAAAATCATTTTTTGTAACAAAACATTTGGACCTCCATCATCTAAAAAGAAAGGGAATTTCAATATTTTGATACCAGGTAATTTCAGTATTTGATACCAGGTAATTTCAGTATCTGATACCAGGTAATTTCAATATTTTGATACTAGGTAATTTCAGTATTTGATACCAGGTAATTTCAGTATTTGATACCAGGTAATTTCAGTATCTGATACCAGGTAATTTCAGTATTTGATACCAGGTAATTTCAGTATCTGATACCAGGTAATAATGAACTATAAACTGATACCATACAATATAATACATGTATTTAAAGAATGAATGAACACTTTACATAAGTAGATATTGGAGTATAGGTGTTATATAGACAAGTATAAACGCATATTATACTATAATATATATATATATATAAGCTGAAAGTAATGCATTTGTGGTAATTATAAATTGAATGTTGAATAAACAATACACTGCTGTCATTCCAAAAGAAATATAATATGGATAATCTGATCCTCTCCCCTACACACCATACCTACCAAGTATGGCAAGCAACTTAAATAGTGTTGTTTTAGTTAAACAATGACCAAATAACTAAACCCTTTTTAGTAAGGCATTATGACTTTTAGTTATAACTGAATTATAAGTCTATTGCAATAACTATAACTAAACAGAGAAAAAAGTATTCCTATGATTGCTGTATGGTGTCCAGCATTCAGTAATCTCGGCTGACTTTATAAAGCCTGAAACACAACAGCCTATTATAGTTATTATTTTGATTACCTACTCTCCTTACCTTTTAAAGGATCTTGTAGAACTTTAGGAATATATTTCAGGTAGAATAGATTGCTATTAGTTCCAGTTTCTACGTAGCAGCTTTCTTTCTTTCTCCTGCTGCTGCTGCAGAGCTCGGGCACGCTTTCTATTACGTGCCACACCCATTAATTCTTTGAACCCCCGAAAATGACGCAACTGCCTTAACTACGTATACAACACATACTCGCACAAGTGGACACAAGAATATATAAAAATTATCAATCCAGTTTCTGGTGGTAGAGTTTAATGGGCGTGATCTCTCAACGTTTATCTAAGTCTGTTCAAAATCCTGATGACCTCATTGTAATTTCACAAGGTTAATACATGATTATATTGTAACTCAATACCTTATATGTACTATAGTGTATAGTTTAATTTCACAAGGTTAATACTGTAACTCAATAATGAAGCAATGGATTGAAATTTCACACACATAGAAAATAACAGGAAGGATTTATATATATGGAGATGGTATAGATAAAAGATTGTTGGTCATTCCAAACTAAAGTTAGGAACATTTTTCTGAGGTCATAGTGAACATGAATGACGCTTAGTTATGAAGTTGATGTATATCTTGTAAATATCATGATTAGTACTAATACTACTCAACTATAGTGACATGTACAAAAGGAGGTTGTCATGACAACATACATACTATATGTGTGTTAGGGAGACAAGAATTTATTTACCTTTCACATTACTGGCCGCTCCTAAAAGTTGCTCTTTATATTTCACTAGCGACTCGTCATCTTGGTCCAACTCTTGAAGTGTTTTTAAGTCAACTTGTTTTGGTGTTTTGTATCCAGGAGTGACTTCATCATCATCATCTCCCTGTGGTTGTAGCAAAATCAGTAAATAAATTTATATTACAAAGAGAATATGTTACCTCAATGGGGACAGGTGGTGTTTGATCTTGGCCTTCCGCCATATTTGATTCTTGTTCTACTACGAAATAAACAACAAATTAATTTATGTTAAAACAAATTTCCATTTCCATTTTAGAAGAAGTATAATATAGACAGTAAAACTTACAGCTCACAGAGAAGTAACCAGAAGAGAGGTCAAGCAATAATTCTGCGCATGCGTACTTAGATTGTACAGTAATTAATTATTTGCAGCGCGTTACGAACAGACGTCCGTATAAAGCCACCTCCGGTTCCCTGTACTAACCCTAATTCAAACTGAGAAAGGTATATATATATATATGAGAACCAGGAGAGAGCTAAGAGAAGAAGTTATGAGCAAAGAATACGTGAGGTTGAATTTGGTATTCTCAACTTGTGGGGGCATGGCAAAAAAATACGACAATAGCTTACAAAAGGCTCGCTTCCCTTCTTGTAGACTGTAGTTGCAGCAAAAAGAGATCAGCTGTATAATATTGTCTTGGCACATGGTTGCGCACCCAGTTGAGTTTCTCATTACTCAGATCTGTTGTGAGTACATTAAAAAAAAACAAAAAAACTTGTGCGTATTTGTACGCACTGCGTAATTGTATGCATTGCGTACATGAATATGTACGCATATCGCATTGCGTAATTGGAAATGATTTCGGACCTGAGATAGGAGGAAAGCACTATGTTTGGACATGAATGGGCAAACAGACGTAGAAAATGTCCAAACAATAGTCCAAATTATAGTAAAAACGTATTATAGTGCCAAATAAAACTATGACGTATTATTTAGCAGACCTCCCACTGTCCCACCATATATACACCTACTTCCTCAATGACTTCCACTGTATCTTAAGCGTCTTAAATGAGTAGGTCTGTTGGAGATAGAAGATCGACATCAACTTTGCCTGGTCGTGCTTCTGTTGATGTAGGCCCTGGTCGCGCTACTGTTGATGTGGGCTTTCCAAAAGTCACAATTGTCGGTCCTCCGAAGTTGATCAATAAATGGGAATTTCGTACAGTGAACAGCGTTCCTGCAAAAACACCTAGCACCAATGGAGCTATTGCAGGAGATGAAGAGGATAATATTTCTCCACTATACTATCAGAAGGTTTGAGGCTTTATATACTAGTCCCTGAGTATAGTATTGTATCATGCAGCAGTCTGTTATGATTCTCATAGAGAAAGCACTGTACACATACTGTAGTGTCAATATGATTAGCTCAGGAACAACCTTTGTCTGATATCGATTGAGCAAAAATTGTTCATTTTGTTTCATAACAAAGCTAATCGTATTCATAGTGCATATTTGCACAATTCTTTTTCTTAATCTCATTTTAGATGCAGTGTTTAGTACAAGAGATGTTACATTCTGATACGGGTGTGCCTGTACGTTCACACAGAAATAGACTACTATCAGCTGTTCCCAGTGTCTTTACAGGTCAGCAATTACTACACATACTATAGCAGGGAATATAAAGCGTATACACTCTCATTGATTATTTATTTTACAACAAGTTTTAGTTGCAAAAGTATCGTCCACTATTTTCAGAATGACTGTGATTGTTATTATTAGATTGAGTTTTAATGTCATTTTCCAAAACTATAATTATATAGTTACGTTATTAGTGTTGTTTTAGTTTGACAATAATAACTACTTTTATAGTATGCCTGGTTTATCAAACCTTTAGTTTAGTTATAGTTTAATTAACTAATATGCTTACTAAAAGGGGTTTTAGTTTTAGTTATATTTAACAAGACCTTTATATAACGAACACCTTACCAAACAGAAAAGGAGTATATACAACTGGAAGTTAGACTATACATCAATTGTTGATAACTTGTCAATTGGCAAGATACAACTATGTCGACATTATATACTCCCATTGCTAAACTATTAATGATGAAACAATATTATGATTCTTATGCACACATTAGTCAAGACAATGAGGTGACGAATGCACAGAATGTATGCAAATGATGTGATAGATTTTGATGACATCCTCATGCTCTTGTAATTTTGGTACTTTTGCTAAAAGATAACTGTTTTGCATGAGTTTGGAGATGGTTGCAACTCAATACGATATCTTATTTCATATGCAACATTTAATAAAATGTCAACATAAATAGTCCAGTTAATTAGATTATCTTATTCGATATGCTAATTGTAATAGAATTTCAACATAAATATAGTACATACAATATTGTTATTTACACACACTTTACTTACAGGTATTGTACATTCACACATATGTAATTAGGATGGAATCCACAAAAATTGTAGTAGTGTGTATATATAAACAGAGGGTATTTCCTTAAACTAATAGGTTAATTCAGATGATAGTGTTTCCTGTGTCACATAGGCTTCAATTTGTAGTTGTACTATACTTTCACTATCTTATTTAGGATCCGATTTAATTCACTGGATTGCAAGAAGAATACGTTGTGCAAAACGTGAGTGTATTATATTATTTGTGTATATTATAATAATTATTATGAAAACCTGGGAGATGTGACTCCTGTCTCTTCACTTGGAATCAAGTCATTCCCAAAAACAAAATGACAGAAACCTTTTAGCAATAAATAATTAATTATATCATATCCTTGTATATATGTGAGGTCAATCAGTAGGGTACAAAACAAACAAAAATAAATTATAGTGATTGAATGTGGGTGAGAAATTGCAGAGCAGCAATCCTAATAGAATACTACTATGTTACTGAACGGCATTCACATTCACTATCACCTCGGAAAATGTTCATAACTTTAGTTTGGAATGACCAACAATCTTTTTACCATCACCATTTTCAGATAATTATCCTTCCCATTCTTTTTTGTGTATGTCAAATGTCAATCCATTACTTCGTTACTGAGTTACAGTATAATCATGTATTAACCTTATGACATTAAACTATACACTACATTACATATAATTTATTGAGTTACAGGTATTAACCTTATGACATTAAACTATAGTACATATACGTTATTGAGTTACAGTATAATCATGTATTAACCTTATGACATTAAACTATACACTATAGTACATATAAGTTATTGAGTTACAGTATAATCATGTATTAACCTTATGACATTAAACTATACACTATAGTACATATAAGTTATTGAGTTGCAGTATAATCATGTATTAACCTTATGACATTAAACCATACACTATAGTATGTATAAAGTCATTAAAATTTGAGATCATCATGAATTTAAGTGTTTTTGTTAAGCTGTTTATAGCATAAAAATGGTAGATATTTTGATGGTTGAATGCTAGGGCAGGTACATAATGTGAGCTCTTGTTTATTAATTTTTTAGCTGAAGCAGCTCACATAGCTCTTATGCTTTATAAACATGGATACTTCTTCTCTGTGGACAGAGACGATTCAATTGTAAAAGAAGATAACACTTTGTTTAGATTTCAAGTGAGGTTGAATGGATGGATGGATGGATGGATGGATGAATTAATGGATAGATGGATGGATGGATGGATGGATTGATGGATGGATGGATGGATGGATGGATGATTGATGGATGGATGGATGAATGGATGGACGGGTGGATGGATGATCATTGACGTCGATGGATGGATGGATGAATAAATGGATAGATGGATGATTGGATGTATAGATGGATGGATGGATGAATAAGATATAAATAATCCATTTCATACATACAGACTCCTCACTTATGGCCATCGCAAAGTTTTGATGATTCAGATTTTGCATACTGTAAGTATAATCCTATAACTACCCCCCTTGCAATAACTACCCCCCTTGCAATAACTACCCCCCTTGCAATAACTACCCCCCTTGCTATAACTACCCCCCTGTATAATGCTACAACTACCCCCCTGTATAATGCTATAACTACCCCCCTGTATAATGCTATAACTACCCCCCTGTATAATGCTACAACTACCCCCCTGTATAATGCTACAACTACCCCCCTGTATAATGCTATAACTACCCCCCTGTATAATGCTACAACTACCCCCCTGTATAATGCTATAACTACCCCCCTGTATAATGCTATAACTACCCCCCTGTATAATGCTACAACTACCCCCCTGTATAATGCTATAACTACCCCCCTGTATAATGCTATAACTACCCCCCTGTATAATGCTACAACTACCCCCCTGTATAATGCTACAACTACCCCCCTGTATAATGCTACAATTACCCCCCTGTATAATGCTACAACTACCCCCCTGTATAATGCTATAACTACCCCCCTGTATAATGCTACAACTACCTTGCAATAATTATTATTATATATAATATTATACTCACAATAGCTATATATCTTGTGAAGCAAGTGAAGAAGAGCAAAAACAGAGTAATAAAACTGGCTGATTATCAAGTGGTAAGTGCATTAATTGATGGATAGATCATGAACTTATATATATTATCTATGTTACTGATCAGCTGTCTAGATTAGTTGTGAGTAAGATTGTAATAATTGTTATGAAAAGAGTGACAACTGTCACGAGTATTACAGAAATGAAATATTTGCCGTATTTGTAACAGCGAGTTTGGATATCTCCAGACTGGAGTGTTTCATTATCTTCTCTCATTGAAGTAGGACAGGGGCAAGAAGGATAACTGGCCCAAATATGCATAGTAAAGTGAATATACCAGCTAGCCTGTATATATCAAGTTAATGGATTAATTTAGGTGCTATTCTTCAGCTCCCAGTACTGTACATGACTTCTCCCTCCATCTCCTGGGCTGTTTACATAGCCAGTCAGCTATTCATATCAACTTCCTACCCCGCAATACACAACATCTTTTTAATTTGTCTTTTTTTTTTCAATTCCAGTAAATGTTTTTATTATCATTGTTGTGTAGGCTAGCTTACGTTACCTTCAAAAACATTTGAAATCGCACTGGAGTGACATTAATTACAGAGCCGATGAAGAAGTCAGGTATTAGAATAGCTAAGATATGTTACTAATATATTCATGTGTCATTATAAGACAAATATATGTGTGAGTTAGTGGCATTCATTACACATAACACACACATATACATGAACATTCATGTGCCTGGCATGCTAGTAAAAGGCGTAGAAACAATTAACAAACAAACAACACAATCACCCACCATGGCTTAGAACACAATACACAATCACCCACCATAGCTTAGAAAATAAGCAGCCGCAATGGCTTAGAAATTTATGTGTATTGAAACTGTGTATGTTGAGTGTGTGTGTGTATGTGTATGTCTGTGTGTGTGTCTGTGTGTATCTGTGTGTACCTGTGTGTATCTGTGTGTCTGTGTCTGCATATGTGTATATATATACATGTATAATTATAATTATCATGTACATGTGTTAATTCTGTGTATTGCGTTGAGTATGTACACATTATATGTATGTATGTATGTGAAATTCCTGTTGTATGATACATGTATATATATATTAGTCTTACTAATCAAGTAATTTGTTTACTATGAGAATAATAGTAGTAATAAAATAATCTTGGCACAAACATCACATATCTTAAACTGTTCATTAATATTAAGATACAGATCAGTAATTGTGGCTGAGCCCACTAACTTACAGGCGCTCGGTTGGTTTATCGTTGATATGTTACATAATCACATATAAGCTTATTGAGAGTTAAAAATTACTAACTTAATGATCTATTATAGAGAAAGTCCTTATTAGTGTTTGAGTGCCTTACAATGAATTAGTAATAAAATGTACTATCTCTGTAAGTAAAGTCATTTTCTAAATTAAGTCGTGGTACATGTAATTACCATGACTTGATTTAGAAAGATGTTCATAACTTTAGTTTGGAATGTGAAAAATAATCGTTTACCTTCAACATTTCATATAATCATCCTTCCTGTTCTTTTTCATGTACATCAAATTTCACTCTTACAGTATGATCATGTATTAACCTTATGACATTAAACTATACACTATTTACATATAAATTATTGAGTTACAGTATAATCATGTATTAACCTTATGACATTAAACTATATACTATATTACATATAAAGTCATCACATTCTGTCATTGTGAAATGTGTATATAATATACATATTTATAATAAACACATCATTGTGAGTATAAATTAATTATATCGTGAATAATGAATTAATTCTATAAATTGAATGTGTAAAATCATAACATGGTTTCATATTTTGACGCTAGTAATTAATTACTATTACTATTTTCAATGATTGTGTAAAGATCATGGTTACTGATTTTGTTTTGTTTAGAATTATAAAAGAACAGAAGAAGATTGCTCGAAATCTCTTAGAAAGTCAAGAAAAAGCATTTTGGAGATTAAGAAGACCTCCAGTACGTACATGTATATTATAAAAATATTAATGACACACAAAGCATTGTGGAATTGTTTATAAACCTATGATTGCCTGGAATACAATATAGATATGGGTATTAGTGTTGTTTTAGTAACTCTTTTAGTAAGGTATTGTTATTTTTAGTTAAGTAAACTATAACTAAATTATAAATTATGGCTAAAGATATTTGGGCACCTTTAGATTAACTAAAATTTGTGTTTATTGTCATATTATTCCACATATATCTGAACCTTATGTGGCAATTAATTATATCTTCCGAAAAAACATTCATAATTTTAGTTTAGAATGATCAACTATCTTTCTCCTAACCATTTTAAAATATTTATCCTTCCTGTTCTTTTTTTTGTAAATCAAATTTCAATCCATTGCTTCATTATTGAGTTACAGTATAATCATGTATTAACCTTATGACATTAAACTACACACTATAGTACATATAAGTTACTGAGTTACAGTATAATCATGTATTAACCTTATGACATTAAACTACACACTATATTACATATAAGTTATTGAGTTACAGTATAATCATGTATTAACCTTATGACATTAAACTTTACACTATAGTACATATAAAGTGATTACAACCTAATTTGAGGTCATCATGAATGTGAACAAACTTTAATTATAACACTATCTTTCTTGTAGCCTGATGAAAGTAAAATCACTGATTGTGTTTTGACAAAGTTTGGAATGGAAAGAAAAAAGAGTCCATTACCAGTGAGTGCAATCTGATAAATAATCATATTCATAGCTTGATAATTTATTTTTTACTAAAAGAGTTAATCACTGAAAGCTTTTAGTAATCATATAATATTACTTTTTTTACTAATAATGATAATTATTTTAATTACCAAAATTGATGCTAACTAGCAATTCATAGTTTATTTGGTGAAACTATAATAGTGTTTCAGTTATAGTTATAGTTAATTAAAAGTGTACTAATTTTAATATTAGGTGATGTTACAACAGGATAGTACATCTCGTGAGATACAAACATTAAAGGAAATGTTAATAATGACAACACATAAACTCTCAACAACTCTGCATGGGTAAGTATTAGTACTGATATACTATTATGATATGATGATACATACATAACCACACATGATGCGATGGGTTAGTATTAGTACTGATATACTGTTATGATATGATAATACATACATAACACACACATGACTCGATGGGTTAGTATTAGTACTGATATACTGTCATGATATGATGATACATACATAACCACACATGATGCGATGGGTTAGTATTAGTACTGATATACTGTTATGATATGATGATACATACATAACCACACATGACTCGATGGGTTAGTATTAGCACTGATATACTGTTATGATATGATGATACATACATAACCACACATGACTCGATGGGTTAGTATTAGTACTGATATACTGTTATGATATGATAATACATACATAACCACACATGACTCGATGGGTTAGTATTAGTACTGATATACTGTTATGATATGATGATACATACATAACCACACATGACTCGATGGGTTAGTATTAGTACTGATATACTGTTATGATATGATGATACATACATAACCACACATGATGCGATGGGTTAGTATTAGTACTGATATACTGTTATGATATGATAATACATACATAACACACACATGATGCGATGGGTTAGTATTAGTACTGATATACTGTTATGATATGTTGATACATACATATCCACACATGACTCGATGGGTTAGTATTAGTACTGATATACTGTTATGATATGATGATACATACATAACCACACATGACTCGATGGGTTAGTATTAGCACTGATATACTGTTATGATATGATAATACATACATAACCACACATGACTCGATGGGTTAGTATTAGTACTGATATACTGTTATGATATGATAATACATACATAACCACACATGACTCGATGGGTTAGTATTAGTACTGATATACTGTTATGATATGATGATACATACATAACCACACATGATGCGATGGGTTAGTATTAGTACTGATATACTGTCATGATATGATGATACATACATAACCACACATGACTCAATGGGTTAGTATTAGTACTGATATACTGTTATGATATGATGATACATACATAACCACACATGATGCGATGGGTTAGTATTAGTACTGATATACTGTTATGATATGATGATACATACATAACCACACATGACTCGATGGGTTAGTATTAGTACTGATATACTGTTATGATATGATAATACATACATAACCACACATGATGCGATGGGTTAGTATTAGTACTGATATACTGTTATGATATGATAATACATACATAACCACACATGACTCGATGGGTTAGTATTAGCACTGTCACTCTGTCATGATATGACATAGTGACAGTGCTAATATTAGTACTGTCGTGATATAACACTGAAAGTAATATACTGTAGTAAACATACATTATATTTGTAATAGTTATGTCATAAAGTGCCATGACATGATATAGAAATGTATTTACATCACAACATCACTGGTAGGTATCAGATATCTTATTCATTTATCCACTTTCTATCTATTTGTCTGTCAGTTCAAACTCTACTATTAATCCTTTATATTATAGTTTAGTAAAATATAGCACTGAATATTCTGAATTTGATCCACTTTTGAAAAGCCCTACTCCACGAAATCCATGGATTACTAACGATGAGACCCTGTGGACATTAGAAAGATCTTTGTTAGTTTATACACATTTGTTAGTACATATGTGGGTCTATATACATGTCAGTATATATGTATGTATGTACATGTCAGTATATATGTATGTATGTATAACTATGTATATACAGCTGTACATGTCAGTATATATGTATGTATGTATAACTATGTATATACAGTTGTACATGTCAGTATATATGTATGTATGATAACTGTGCATATACATATATGTATGTTTGTATAACTGTATATATACATGTATGTATGTATGTATAACTGTATATATACATGTATGTACACATGTATAACTGTATATATATATATACATCAGTGTTTTTGATAAGCTCGTATGGCGCACCATTGACCCAAAGAGCTTCTTACTCGGCACTGCATGGTTCTCTTTTTGGGCCAGTGGCGCAGTTAGTTATGATTATATTGTCACTAACAGCACTAACTCTTTGTTAATTGGCTCAAGATGTATTCTCAATGGCGCACACAGTAACCATTTTTGAGCCAATTTGGCCCATGCTTCAAAACTTATCAAAAACTCTGATATACATGTATATTTATATGTATGTACATGTACATGTACATGTATGAATGTGTGTGTTGGTGTTTATTGTATGTATAACTGTGGCATTGTGTTTATGTCATGTACATATATGACTATATGTATGTACATAATTATATGTATGTATACATTTTATGTATGTGTTGTGTATGTATGTCATGTATGTATGTATATATAAGTATGTATGTATGTGTATATTGTTTGTGCGCGAACATGTATGTATTATGTAGTGTGTGTGTTTGTATGAGAGTGTATTGTGTATAGAATCATTTAATCCTCACATCAAACCAGAAGACAGACTCCATTCATTTTTACTCCCCTTCACTTGAATTCCTATTTCTCACCTCTTTCATCTCTCTTCCCTAAAGTGTTGAGTACCCTAATGAACAACAGCTGAAGAAATGGAAATGTTCTTTTCGTGATATGTTAAGAGATGTTACTGGGAGATATAACTTTGAAAAGTTCTGTCAAAAACAGTATAGTTCTGAGAATATTCGGTTTTGGCAGGCAGTACAAGATCTTAAAATGTTACCACTAGTTTCTGTGCCTGGTTCTGTCAGTATAATATACGAGTAAGTATATATTATATTGTATGCTATACCTAATTTAATTGAATATATATAAGTGGATATATCATTAGAATACATATATATATATATATATATATATATATATATATATATATATGTAATGTATTCTATAGCTATATGTATATATATGTGTATTCAGGCTCAACTGTATATATATATATATGTGTATGTATTCAGGCTCATGTATATATATATGTGACCATGTATGCTGTGTGTGTAAACTATTTATTTGTGTATGTATTTACATTTCTACTTGTGGTTCAACTCTCTGTATGTTTGTATGTGAGAGTAAGTAAATATGGATGATTATAGCTACTTGTGAACGTGTACCTTTTACATGATTGGTACGTGTTTATTGTTTGGTGTAATACACACTTCTATTTCATTACAGTGAATTCATCAGTCAAGATGCTCACAGTATGGTAAATGTGAGTGCTAATGCTGTAAAAGAAGCTGAACAAGACTTACTAAATCCTTCCAGATATTCATTTTCACTTGCACAGGTGAGCACGTTTAAAATACATGTGTGTGCCACTATGGGTTCAATCATCATGGTAACCACATTGTAGACATGAACTGCATCTGGGAAAGTGAATATGACTTGGGTAATTGCACTACGCATTTACACAAGAAGCCTTATTTGCACGTTTCCATAGCAATTTTTCATGAATTTATAATAACTCAGATTCAACCGATTCTTATATCTTCTCAGGAAGAAATATACAGATTGATGAAGACAGATATATATCCTCGATTTCTTAAGGCTGATTATGAGACATTACTTAAGTCTGCGAATTCAAACGGAAGTATTGGGAAAGGGTGAGTTCTCTTGCTTACTACTTTACCATGATCTTATGAGGAACATAATATCACACTCTAAGTTATAGAATGTGCATACGGTCTATTGCTGAAATATAATCCTTGGCATGAGGGCAGTATGCTTGAGTGTGTGGGATTATATATACTGGTATTTCATTAAAATAGTCTGTGTGAACATTCTAAAAATGATTTATAGCCTGTGCGTTGCACATGTGTGATACTATTACCATGGTAACAGTATTTACCACTATGCCAGGAACTGGGAAGTCATAAACTGGTCTATAACTTCCAATATTTGAAATACAACACAAAGCAACACATAGTAATAGGCTGTAATCAACATGAATTTGAATTCCATGTGGATTGTAGAAATAACAAATGTTTCTTTTTCCATCTTATTCAGTTTTTTAAAAAAGTTTAAACCAAAAACTCACAATTCTAAGTCTGACAGCAGAGCTTCACCTGTGGAGATTATATCTCCCAATCACCCTCAACGATTTACCAAACGACAAGTAAGATAGATATGGATGGATGGATGAATGGATGGATGGATTGAGGGTTGGATGGATGGATAGTTAGATGGATGGACAGACAGATGGATGGACAGACAGATGGATGGACAGACAGACAGATAAATGGACTTTTCATGCTACAAGTCATGACTAGTAATTATATTTCTCCAGTTAAGCATTAGTAAAAAACCTCATGGCTCGTCTATGGACAACATATTTCTCTCTGTGAAAAGTCTAGATGGCAACAATCCAATATCCACAAGAGAAAACAGTGATCTCATAAATGCACTAACATCACCAACATCTGAAAGTTATCTCGTCCCTCCTCAGGACAAACAACAAAGTCGACGGATTTCAACTCCAAATATATCACTTCTACCTCCAGAGTTTCCACCTCTTGATACTTTCATGGTTACTACAAACAGCAATGGTGTTTCAAATCACGACACTAATGGACTGCATTTAGTGCATGAAGACAAAGAAGAATATGAAACAGAAGATGAAATTGAAGATGAAATTGAAGAAATGAGAGAATTTAAGAAAGTTGGACATATTAGACCTAGATTCAGCGAGAGAAGAATATCGGATGAAAAGGCTATTCGTCGTTCTATGATGTATTCTCGTAGTATGGAGGACTTGTCGCAACTTGCAGAAGATGCTGATGGAATTCAAATGGCTCCTAAGGATCCTTTTCAAATGGGACTCATGTCTTTGCGATCACCAAAAGAGTATGCAAATATGTTTAGTATTCCTGTATGAATCTGTTCAATCTCCATCCATCTATCCATTCATCCATCCGTCCATCCATCCATCCATTCATCCATCTATTCATCTATCCATCCATCCGTCCGTCCATCCATCCATCCATCCATCCATCCATCCATCCATCCATTCATTCATCCATCCATCCATTCATCCATCTATTCATCTATCCATCCATCCATCCATCCATCCATCCATCCATCCATCCCATTACTCCTACATCTATTGCAGTATGTTTGATGTTGAAGTGGACACAACAAAGTTGAACAGAAAAACATCTATAAAGTTTGAGGATTTGTTTAATAGTCCGGAACATTCTTTTTCTCCAAGTTTCATATCAACAATAAGAGGTAGTGATACTAACAGATCTTCCATTTCAACTCAGAGTCCAGTCACCATAAAGATTCCTCCACTAGATCACCATTTGCATTCTAGTAATGAGAGTGTACATTCCACCATAAGTGCAAACTATTGATGATCTTGTTATAGATGTACATCTTTGTGTCAGCTGATAGTCATGTGATTGTCAAAGCTGTAATCTTGTTACTGTCAGTGTGATATATATAACACCTGCAGCTCGACTTATTTTTTAATTTGTATAGTTTGTAAGTTAATAAATACAGCTTTCCTTTTTTGATTAATTAATATTTTTACATTATTACTTTTTACTCATCTATTGTGTGTTTAATTATTTGTCTTCCGTGAGAGTGCAAAAGAAATACAAAAATACATATAAAAATGTATAATAGTGTAAAAAATTATACAAATTCTATGAATAAATGATAAATATATCAATGTTATGTGATCATGAAATAAAGTGGTCATGTGACCTAACATCACGAAATTCATGTAATTACAAAAGTGGTCATGTGACCTAACATCACAAGTTCTTGTAATTACAAAGTGGACAGGTCATTCTTACTTGAATAATTATAATTAGTGTATTGTGTATTGATTATATAACTCTACTTCATGATTCTTAACTATTAGTTGAAGAGACTATTTCACTGTTTTCATGGATAGTACTGATACTAAAGGTGCTCAATCTGTGATTTTCATGACCATCATTCATTATATATTCTCCATTAGACAAGCACAACATATAACCAGTTTCTGAATCAGGTTTTGCACGCCCTGATCCTATAGTCTCATCACATGTACACTGTAGTCTTGAGGAAGATGTACAAAATGCACAAAAGAATGAGTTGTCGGAAGGTGGAATAAACTTTGGAGGAAAGTTTTTGTAATCGCCTACTATTCCTCGATACCCTCTTCCGAAACTTAGTACTAAAGTTCTATCTGAGTTTGACCGTTCTCCAGAAGAATTGAAACTTGAAGCTTCAAAAGAAAATTTTGGTGAAAGTCTTTCCTTGTGTGAATTTAAACGGGCATATTTTCGGATTTGCCTTGGTCTATTTATAGGGAGGAGACAATTAACGGCTTTATTGTATGCATATACAAAATGAACTGTTTCTTGTGTTCTGTGGTTAAGTACTACAATTATGCCTCCTTTAGTTCCAATATATATAAGATCTTTGACAGGAAGAAGTGATGTAATAACACTCTTCTGAGCTATAAAATAGATAGAAATTATCGTTAATTAAAAATGAAAATAGAAACAATAATATTAATCATGTCTAGGTATTAATTAAATATATATATGAATCAAGTATGCACAACCAGGATTACACAATAAATAGCATGTCATACATTATACTGCATGCTGATGGACACTGACCAATGAGGTAACAGCATATTTTATAACTGACCAATCATATTTAAGAACTGACCAATCATATTTAAGAACTGATCAATCATATTTAAGAACTGACCAATCATATTTAAGAACTGATCAATCATATTTAAGAACTGACCAATCATATTTAAGAACTGACCAATCATATTTAAGAACTGACCAATCATATTTAAGAACTGACCAATCATATTTAAGAACTGACCAATGAGGTTACAGTATATTTAACAATTGACCAATGAGATAACATTACTATAAAACTTGTGGCTAATTACATATTCTATGAAATAGTTGTTCTTTACTCACTACAGTCTCCATATACTTCATAACAAACAAGATGGCAGTTGTACTTCTGGCAATCTGTTTGTCTTGATGTGACATCTAGTTGATATAACAAGTGTCCAGTAGCCACGGCTATCTTGTTCTCTTCATCTCTGTCGTAACATTCCAACTGTATTGAAAATATTATGTATGTGATACACACCAGACACACACACACATGCAGACACAGACACAGACACAGACAGATGCATATATAGACACAGACACAGACAGATGTACAGACACAAACACAGAGAGACACACAGAAACACATACCTGTTGTATAGACTTATCAACTTCTGGAATTGTGAATTGTTTAACTCCATGCATCCTGTAATCATATCCATTAAAAATCTTAAAAGTCCCTCCTTCGTTTGAACAGCACCATATTTCAGTATCTTCTAGTTTCCCTCGAGGGGTAGTGACCACTCCCATCATCAGAACAGGTTCAGTTTGATACACTTGCTTAGGTGACATAATTCTGAGTCCCTCAGTGATGTTGAAATTAGTTTCAAATAGCATTAATCCTTTACTTGTGAGTACAAACATAAAACTGGACTGATAAGCATGTAGCAGTTTGAACACAACTAAGAGAAAACAAAATGGTGTTATTTTATGCAAAACTTTCTTTCTTAGTATTAAGATGTGACCTGCCTGATATCTGTGGTGTTGTTTTATGCTAATACTTCTTAAAATAATGCAAGGAGGTTCTTAAAATACTCCAAAGAGTTTCTTAAAATACTGCAAAGAGGTTCTTAAATACTGCAAAGAGGTTCTTAAAATAATGCAAGGAGGTTCTTAAATACTGCAAAGAGGTTCTTAAATACTGCAAAGAGGTTCTTAAAATAATGCAAGGAGGTTCTTAAAATACTCCAAAGAGTTTCTTAAATACTGCAAAGAGTTTCTTAAATACTGCAAAGAGTTTCTTAAAATACTGCAAGGAGGTTCTTAAATTATTGCAAAGAGTTTCTTAAAATAATGCAAAGAGTTTCTTAAAATACTGCAAAGAGGTTCTTAAATACTGCAAAGAGTTTCTTAAATACTGCAAGGAGGTTCTTAAAATACTGCAAGTAGTTTTACTACTATACAACTTGTAATTTATTTGCCCTATCACAGATATACGTCGTCAAATTTTGTGATAAACACAAAGCAGTTACTATACATGCATCTCAGTTTACCTTCACTATCTCCCCATTTTGCAATCAAATGATTTTGTGTATTCATGACATTGTAAACTGATAGACCTTCTCCCAGAGTAGCAACCCAAACATGAGACCCCACAACACTGATACTAGATACAGGAGATCTGAACTGATCAACAGTCTAAATATATAAGTGAAGAAAAGGTACGAATTATTTGTTGATACACGACAATTTTAATGCACACCTAGCATACTAATGTCCTATCATCTCATCACAGCATACACAATGCTGATTTGAAATACTCAATGAATATGTACATATGTATTGTGTTCCAACACATTTGCAACCTTAAAACTAGCCTAAACTACCCTAGTTAGGGTTTAGAGTTTCGGATTAGTTTAGGGCTGGGTTCACATAATGACACAAAGCTTTGTGTTATTTAGTGTTTTCCGCAAAGAGTGGTAGAATGGCACTCCCCACCATTTAATTTTAAAGTTTATGGCTGAAAAACAGTTTTACAACACTGATAACCTAACACCATGTACCACTGATGCACTTCTCCATTCTTAATATTTATCCTGAGGGAAACATAGCGTCATTATGTGAACCAGCTTTAAGGGTCTTATGGTGTCATTTTGGAGGTTACTAGGTTAGGATGGAATCAGGTTTAAATTGGGTCACACATGTATATGCAGATACTCATACATTACTTACCCCACAAATTGTCTCAGCTGTTAAAAATTGGATAAATCCCAATTTTCCTTTCTCTGTACCATACCAAACCTGTAGAATACCTTCCTCTTCAGTACTAGCAGCCAGAATGCTTACAATAGAAGGAGATGGTGAGGGCAAAAGAGATGTAATAGAATCCTCAGGATGATGAGCTCGGGTATTTGGTTGTTTGTATGAGTGCACACAAGCTGTAGTGAATGTATCTTTATTTGTTGTTAAGCTGGTAGCATCCAGTAGTTGTATAAACATGCTGGATTTTATGATTTCTTTGATTTCCGAGAATAACGGTCGATGTTGAGGCTTTTCACTCCAACACCAGCACATTAATTCATGCATTTGTAGGGCAGGTGGACGATTCTGAAAATGTGATTGTGTGTGTGTGTGTGTGTGTGTGTGTGTGTAGGATTAATGACATTAATTTTAGTAAGTTATGTTTTAGTAACAAAACAAACAATAATTATATAATATATAATATATAATATATTTAAGCAAATGTAACTATCTATTCATAATACCATCCTTTCATCTATCTGTCCGTAGTTTTGTATATATACAACTTACTGCAGCTGCCAATTCTGGTCTTTTTCCTTCATCCAAAAGAGCACTGACCGGTCGACCTTTATCTGTCTCAAAGGGTCCCATGATGGTAAATAAATAATACAAGAACATTCCAAATGAATAAACATCAAGTTTTGTGGTGAATGAAGCTGTCCCTCCATGAAGGACAACTTCTGGAGGAAGATAGTTAGGGGTACCTTCTGATCCCCTGACACCTTCAGGTGTACAATGCTTGCTAATCCCGTAGTCAGCAATTTTGATGAAAACAGAAGAATCTTCACGCCATTGAGTAATTGGTTCTGGAAACTCCCAAACTAAGATGTTACCAGGTTTTAAATCTCGATAAATGATATTTAATGAATGTAGGTACTCCATCGCATCAGCTACCTAAAATAACAGAGGGTATTATATATATATCATACAAATTATGAATGATGTATACAGTGTTCTGCCCACACCAGTGGCACTGGGCGGCAATAACCACCTCTCAGATAATACATATACAGGCTACTAAGACAGAATTAAGTATATACTGGATAAACAGCACTAAATGCAATGTAGAATCCAACCACCACTCTAAATATCCTGGGCAGAATACTGTGTATATATATGCCATTCTAACCTGAAACATGACAGCCCTTAGTGTACGTCTATTAAGCCTTGCACCAGTTCTCTTAAAAGGTTTCATGCAAGCTTTCAAATCCCCCATTGGAGCTAGTTCCAGAACAAGTCGAAGAGGTTGAAAGGCGAGACCAATAAGATTTAAAACATGTTCCTGTTTTAAATGATGCATCATTCTAGCTTCTCTACTTCCATTAAGATAAATATCCCAAGCTGTGACTTCCTCTCTGATGATCTCATTATCTTCTAATCTACCAGCTAGACTGTTAAACTCCTTGATTGCTACACTCTGTTGCAGTTCCTGTGTGCATGTTAGTAAATACAAAGTGAATATTATAATTGTAGATAATTATAATGAAGTTGTTCAACATTCGACATGTAAACTTCCTTCATCTGTGTATGAAAGATTACAATACATCAACATTTTCATCTCAAAAACATTTACAACCAGAGCTTTTTTAGTAAATTGTTTGAAATATCTGTGTCTGGATTTGTGTTTCATTTAGGGCAAACATAACATACACACAATCACATATATACATAAAAAAAACACAGATAGATAGATAGACACACATAGACACAACATACATACACACACATAAACGATATATATAGTTATATATAATTATATATATACATGTATATACACACTTCACATGCGTCGTACCTTCCCTTCCAAAGTACCCTTGTAAACACTTCCAAAACCTCCTGATCCAAGTGCCTCCAATTGCTTTATAACTACTTCAGGTTCATGAAATAGTTTATTAGAAGCGAAATCAGCGAATGCCTGGTATATAGGTAGATAACATAATAATAATAGTCCATGTGATTATAGGCATAAACAATATTGGCATAGTAGGCCATCATTCAGAAACATTTTCAAGAGGGGTAACTTATGGAGTTGGTGTGTTGTGCCTATTAATAGCTTAACATCCCAAGGGGAAGTGATACTCACTCTAGCAGGGGGGCGAATGCCCAAATAATGAAATCCCGTAGAAGCATGTAATTTATACCTTGCAAATACTATATATTAATACTAGTGTACTAATGTGTTAATCAGTTCAAAAGCCTAAAACCCAAGCTACTTACCAGATCCGGGGCTATATCAGACACTGGAACTGATCCATGATAAGGGCAAGTTAGTAACTCATTTTTAGAAGCGGCCAGAACACAAAACGGACTTGTAAATAAATACATGATTTTCAGAGTGCTCATGTAGCTACTAAACTGAGAAGTAATGGTGTTAATAAATGTATCTCTTCGTTTGGACTGTGTTAAGAGAGT
This sequence comes from Petrosia ficiformis, assembly GCA_947044365.1. NCBI lineage: Eukaryota > Metazoa > Porifera > Demospongiae > Haplosclerida > Petrosiidae > Petrosia > Petrosia ficiformis. The sequence goes on from OX345643.1 coordinate 662,765, forward strand.
GTGTTGTAAGCATTTTGAACAGGGACTGACTTGTTCGACAGTGTGGAGATCGAATCCTTTGCGATGAGCAAAAGCATCATACCAATCATCGAAGACCGAATCTATGATTTGTAACAACTGCCTCAGGATCCAAATAGCTAAATGACTGTTTGCCTGTCGACTATCATCAGAGGGTAGGTAGGAGCTGCTACTTGTTACCACATTTTCAGGAAGAACACTTACTAATATTTGTATAATACTGTGTTCTTCACTTTGAAGTAGCCGATCTCCGCACGAGGATATAATACGAGTTTCGTCAGTGTTTGGAAGTGGCAAATAAATTGGTGAAATTCGAAGCACTTCTAAATGGTCGTAAACTAAAACAATACCACTTCTCCAGCATCTCCAGTGTAGCATGTTACCATCGCTATCACTGAAACTGGGCACACACTGTGTAAAACATTCACTAATTTTACTACCTACTACCCTGGCTAACAGTCGAGGGAAGAACCCATTTGGAATAAAGGGAAGAAAGTAGTATCTCGCAAAAATTGATACATGGACTCTCGAAAATGATTGCTGGCTGAGTTCTTGAGCATGGATTGAAATCCCAGGATATAAGACTACTGAGATGGGGAATACAACACATGATTTTCCCTCGTCTGGAGGAAGGAGGGAAGGTATTAAGAGTCTGTTTTCATCAAGGAGGAGAATAACTTCAAATTTTTGCATGAGAGAGACAAATTCTTTTATTAGAGAATGTGGGAAACGTTCGTCTCTTAGGACCAGCTGCAAAGCAGACAGCTCCATGAATCCTGAAATGAAAAGTGAAGTACGAATGAAAATTAATGTTGAATGATATGTAGATTGTGAACTGTACAATATCTATTGAGTTAAAGTAGAATTATATTGAGAACATAGTTCATTATAAATTCATAGTTTTTGAATGAGTGCGTGCACTACTATGGGTTCAATCACTATACGGCACTGTAATTGCATTTTCATACTCAGCATACATTCTAATTATATCATGTGATTGTCACATGTTTTAACGTATTATGAGCATTGGTAATGACTGACCATTCTTTTGGAAGGGATTTTTCTCTTGTACTGTAACGACACATGCTAACATGGTACACAACCACTGAGGATCAACAAAGTAAACATCACTTAACGCTGGGTCTTCATAATGTAGAAGAATACCTGTAATAAAAACATGTAATCAAAGATGAATTGTCACATGATATAAATCAAGTCATGTGACAGTACTATTAATAACATGCAGGGATGTGGCTATGGTTACAGCAATCAAATCACATGAAAGTCATGTGATAATATTTTCATTACCATTTTCATGTAAAAATTGAATGCCCTGTTCTAATTCATCCAATTTTCCAGGAAACTTTCCATCTGATGCAGCTTGTCTGAAGAAAGTGTAAATGATAATCATGACAATCACATGCAAATCATGTGACATATCACTAACCTAAACTCTGCGGTATTCAGTATTGGTGGTTTCCTCTCTTGTGAACATTTGCTAGCTATAGTTCTGACAATGTCTTGTAGTTTAACATAACACTCAGGTACATGTTGCCGTAGCAATGGCTCAATGTCTTTTGATCTTCTGATACCAGCAGCTGATGAAGAGCAGAAAAGTAAGAGTTGTTTTTATTGAACATATATTAATAATCTAAAATATGCACTGCTGTCAACAGATTATCATTAAAATAGTATATAATTATATTCATTCATTTGTATGTGTCAATAGTTCTTGTCAGTCAGGATATGTAGTCAAGGTATTGTTATAACTATGAGGGCGGCCTACAATAACACTCCAACTATAATTATATTTTATTTTAACTCTTAAAGATACACACATACCTGGAGGTTTCATTGACAGAGCAAAGTCATAAATCTCGTCTCGTAGATTGTTAATCTGACTTCCATTGGTACAAGATACAAAGAAGCACTTTGAGTGTATATTAGGATATGACATCTGATTAATTCCAGGGTGACAATACATTTTTCTAAACTGTGTTTGCAAACTTTTCAGTGTGTCTTCACGTCTATTGTGTGGTATGTTATCTATATGAGTACCAACAACAATGACAGGAGCACCAGGAACTCGACCCTAGTGATAAAAAATGATTATCTTAAAATTACGTACTTTACTATAATAATAATACGTGAGTGAATAAGACAATAGGCAATTCAGTAAAATTAATAATAATTTTGATCAAACAAATGATCACTGTTCACGAATACGAATACAAACACAACTAAATTAGGCATCTATCGGAGCTATAGCTGTTCATTCAGGATACTGAATTTGGTCCACTATTTATGCAAAATGACTGATCATTGAGTGTTGAAAGTTAGGTAAGGTACATGTATCTGATCAAAATCAATATTTACTGAATAACCATTTTCTAATCCACAGTCACATATGATGTTGCAGTCATACATACCCCAATATTTTCCAGCCATGGTTTAAGACTTTCTAATCCTTTCTCTCTTGTTTCAACGTTCCATACTAAAACATACAGAGACCTTTGAGTCAGGAAACACTGATGTGTGGCATAGTATTCTTCTTGTCCACCAAAATCCCACGTCATAAAGGTCACTTTGGGTCGTCTGGAGTTTCGATATTCCCAATCACCAAGATTAACACCAACTGTTGAGAGAGGTCGCTTATTCACACCCCTTTCGACTTCTTTGAAATGAGTCACTGTTCCTTTACAAGTGAGATTGAGGAGAAGGCTTGTCTTGCCTACATTGCTATTTCCAATAAACATTAGCTTTATTCGATGATACGGTAAGGATCTGTTTTAGATAAAATAATAGATAAATTATTAAAGTTTAAGAGGGATAACAGATACATCGGAGTTATTTTAGTAAAATCAGCTGTTTACAAATGAGATGTGTTTATTATGCAAAGCAGTGCGGATCTATAATATAACTATTGATAAGTGATCTCTTAACAAATAGTATACTGATCTATTCATAGCTAATCTCGTGACAAAATAGTATATACAACTATTAATAGCTAGTCTCATTACAAGTACTACCGATCTAAATACAACTAAGACTAGTCTATAATTAATTTACTTCTCATCTAGTTGCCGATCTCATAACAAGTAGTACTAATACTCACTAATCTAATTATAGATATAATCACCGCTGTAACAAATAGTACTACCAGTATATATCATGTTAGCTGAAAAGATTAACAGGAAAAATATAAAAGGGTCTTGTCATTGAAAAAATAGAATAATAAAACCATTCTATACACAGATGAAAATACTCACTTTTGGTATAGAGATTTGAGGTACGTTAATATTCCTCTAGCACCTGGTCTATAGAGAAGGTTTTGATTTATGTTCTTGGGATATACACCTTCGAGTTTTAGAATCAAGAGTACTTGAGGATTCATAAGACCCATTTCGGGGGGTAATCGCGAAATGGAAGAGTTATGAGAGAGCGAGAGTGAACTAAGTTGTGTTAAATGATGTACTCCTTCAGGGACAGCTTCGAGATTATTATCATCCAGAGAAAGTACTGAAAGACTAGGAAAGTATGGTTGAAATGGAGTTTCCGTGAAGCTGAGTCTTCTATTGCTACGAGGCTCTTCTTTAACTTTGAATGCACAGGGAAATGATGTAAGATGGTTGTTATTTAATATCAGGTTTGTTAACTTGTCAAGAACACAATGCTGTGTGTGTTGGCAATGTCCAATTAATTTTGGATCAGCAAGATATCCAGAAAGAAGCTTGACTGGATTAGCACATGGTAGAACAGGACGAATGTTTGATGTTGTTGTGATTTTGTTGTCACTCAGTATAACAGATTGTAAATGTGCTGGAATATCCTTTAGAAGATCCATGCTTTCGATTCGATTTTCCCGAAAATCTAGTTTCTCAAGATTTGGGGCTACACAGACTAGATCCCAAGGAAATATTTTGAACCTGTTTCGTGATAAATCCAGCTGCCTTAAGGAACATGCCTCTTCAGGTGGAAGAGAAACATCAATGTAGTCAAGTGAAATGGTCTTGTCACTATTCAATTTAGTTCTAAGCCAATGAATATCAATGACATGTTGGAAAAGACTGCTGCGCGCTTTAGCTTCATCTTCGATTATTCCGGGTAGAAGAGCTTCCACAGTTTGATAAAATACATTGAGACGTGTAACGTAATTCATAACATTCATGAATTGCACATCACCTATCTTCCCTGAGTTCACTGGTACCCCTCGTTCCACATGAATCCCATTCGTCAAAAAACGAGAATAGTTCTGGTCATAAAAATATATTTTATCGCTGTAGTAATGGAGCTGGGATAGTTTGTTTTGACCCAGTAGAAGTGTGTGGAGCTTGGTACATATCCACAATCCAGGCGGTAGGTTTTCAATCTGGTTGTCACGAGCATCAAGTTCCTCAAGACAGTTACCAACAGTGAAAAACAAATCTTCAGGAAGCATTTTTAAGCAATTGCTGTTGAGCTGGAGTTTCCTGAGGTTGGTACATGTGTATAGAGGATGTTGAAAGTCAAGGGAACTTGGAAGAGCTTGTAGTTGGTTATTTGAAAGGTTTAGCTTCTCTAATGTTTGTATCTGAAATATTTCTGGAGGTATAGCTTGTAAACGGTTCCCAGACACCTTAATCTCCGATAACTGAAAAAGCATCCATGCTTTAGGATGAGCTGCAGGCTGCCATACATGTGTCGTGAAATAATCTATGCATTCTTTCCCTAAGTCTACA